>JAJIBD010021397.1:107500-171065 GCA_021461705.1 Cryptotis parvus
GGAACCTCTCCTCCCTCACATAGGAAGGAGGGAAACATGTACCAGTGGAGGGACGGGGTGTTGGAACATGGTATGACTGAAATCCAATCCTGAACAGCTTTGTAACTGTCTATTGCATGGTGATTCAATAAAAAATAAATTAAAAAATAAATGCATAAGAAATGAACTGGTGGGGAGAGTTTGAAAGTACTGCCAAGTAATCTAGCTATCCAGTAACTAGCCCAAAGCATTTCTAACTCCTCCTATTCCCTCAGTAACCTATTTTTCATATTGATGGATGCACTTTATACTGCAAAGTCCTCGGCAAACTTTAAATTCATTTTTGTTTCAAATGCTGATTCTGGCATTCGTGCTGATTAAACCACATCCAAGTGTGAGCCAGCAGCGCTAATGCTGGCATCAAGGGCTTCAGGCTGCAGCACATTATGGCTATGAATAATGTAAGGCGTTATCCTCAAGAAGGTTAAGCTGCCAGGACTTTTTGCATGATAATGATTTAATCATCTTTAAGATCGCTTATCACTTATCTTCCCATTGTTCATCGATTTGCTTTGGCGGGCACCAGTAACGTCTCCATTTGTCCCTGTCACATGCAAGTTTAGCCAAATGGCATATGCTCGCTCAGGAATACGAAGAGCCTCAAACCATTCTTTCAGGTTTTTGACGAAGTAGTCTAATCATTTTGTGGGTGGGCAAACCACACATTCTTTGACAAACCTGACAAACCCTGGAATCCAAGCAGTAACAGCTCTAGTCCACAGTCATCCCTAAGTAGCATTATACACCTGTCCATCTGATTTTCACCATCTTGGCAAAGGAGACAAACATCCTTGATTCATGGTCATCGACGGTGTTGGAACTTTGGATTCTTTTCTTCTCACTTGAGTGAAGCATGATACTTCACACATGACTTTTGATTCCTCTTTGGGCTACCAAAACAACCTTCTAATTCTGCTTTCAGAGGGCCCAGGTCTCTGAGGCATATGTTAGTGCAGGAAAAATAGTGGAGTCAAAGAGTTGTGCCCAGGCAGGAGCGATAGTCCAAAGGATAGGGTGTTTGCCTTGCACGCAGCCGCCCAGGTTTGATCCGTGGGTATCCCATATGGTCCCCTGAGCACCTCCAGGAGTAATTCCTGAGTGCAGAGCCAGGAGTAGTAACCCTGAGCATTGCCAGCTGTGACCCAAAAAACAAAAATAATAAAAGTAGAAAACTAAAAAAAAAAAAAGTTGTGCCCAGAGCTGGAGGTTCTTCATCTTCTTTACTACTTCTTCAATGTTGTTGAAGGGCATTCTACGCTGCCTCGTCCCTCCTGTGTAGTTCAGGAACTAGGTCGTTCATCATGTTGAGTTCTCGACCTAGGTACACATAACTGCTGCATTCGAGATGTTCTGCTCCATTGAGAGCAAATACCAAATATCAGCAAAGTGGCACAAATGCTGGCTGACTTGGACTATGAGTGTGGAAAGGTTGGACTGCAGCTGAATTTCAAGAAGACAATGTTCATGAGAAATGAACTAGTTCATTTAGAACATGCACATGAGCAACTAGTGATGCTCCACTTGCTCTCAACGGAACCTTTAAAATATCAAGTAAATATGGGTATGGAGTTTGGTGACCGTGCTGAGCTCAGAATGAAGAATTAGCATGGTGTAGTAGGATTTGAGGTCTTTTTAGTATGCCTGTACTCAAAGACACTGGTTTAATTTCAGTAAAGCAGCCCGGCCTATATTCAGTTTTTTTTGAACCAGATTGGGTAGTTTCTTTCCTTGGTACCTAATGACAGCATTTGAAATCATCATCTTGCCTTATTCTGGAAAGAAAACCTAGTCTGTGCTTTCTATGTGAGGCGTACTGTTTTAGGCTAGAATCCATGAGGTAAAGAGATAAAACATTGATTTGAATATCACAGGAGGCCAGAGAGTACGAGGTTCAAAGTATATTATTACTATTAAAAATCCTTAAATAAGAAGTTACGTGATATTTTAAATCAATATTGCTTTTGTGCCCGCGGCTTGCTGTGCCATATCAAGCAAGTTCACAGTTGGATGAGCCCCAGCTGTGAATTTACTAGGACAAGTTGTTTGCTTCAAACCACTCAGGAAACTACTGTTCGACATCCACAGCGTTAAAATGCCTCTTCCGGCAAATATTCAGACAGAGTTTATGAAGAAAATAACCTTTTTATCAAGGGCTAATTCCTGCTGTTTTAACTAATATTGCTTCTTTTCACTTAATGCTATAAGGCAGAGATTGTTATAAACAGAAGCTGTTCGCATCTGTATAAAATAAGTCACAAACTCATGACTTATTTTTCTGGAAACACTTTAAAGCAGCAGCACATCTGGCATGTGAAGAGCATGAAACATTATTCAAATAAAGCTCTGTCTCGCAGACCTTAATGGATGTGACTGACACGATCTTAGTTTTATAATACGAATCTATTTTCAGTGTTTGAATACTTTGTGTAAACTAAAATGGTAGCTTGGGGGTGCACACATACACAAACACACACACAGCCTAAAGTGTATTTAAATGTCTTTTGCAACGCTCAACACACTAAGTGCAATCATGCTTTTTGAATGTTTATGTTAATTTCAATTCTAGTGATCTAGTGATCTAGTTAATTTCAATAAAAGGTGCTTTGTTTTCTTCCAAAATATTAGTCAGTATAAAGTCAAGTTCCCATTTGCTAAGACTAACTGAAACATAACAGAATTATTTGTCTTGTGTTGGTAATTTTACTCTGTTGCTCTTAATTGATTGTTGAAGGAGCAGCACTAGATTCATGATCCTAAACTGGAACGTGTTAGTGGAGTCAGCATTTTCCTCCCCATGTCCATTGTGAGGAATTTGGTTCCTTGAGCGCCTCTATGGGAAACCAAGCGCTATCTGTAAAATCCCAATTGAAATCTTGGGAGTCTTCTCTTGATGTTACTGTTCCACTTTATCACAGGATTTACCAAAATCCTTTGGAGAGGAAAAGGAAATTCTCCAAAGTAGGTTCTTGCCAAATAAAATATTAATTTGCAGGAACATTTTCTGAACTTGTCTTGTGCTCTACAGTCAGTTCCTGCAGCTTCATCTTTTCCTTAGTTCTGTCTGCAGTTTGCAACTGGATGAAAGCAAGCCGAGAGTATCCATGCAGGAGTATCATTGTAAGAGAGTGAGAGGAGGTGAGTGCAAATAGAGCATCTATCGCCCTTTCTGATCATTCGATGAGAGTTGAGGAAAAATGGCAACAGATGCAGTATGTTTCTAATGTAAAGCAATCAGGCTGGAGCAATTTTAGTTCACTTCAGGTGTTAAAATACTCTGCAACAAGAATTTTACTTTGGAAGATATAATGTAGCATATGAGGCTTCATTAAATTGTCAATTCTGATATTATGAAAAATTTTTCATTCTTATGTGTGTGGATTGTTCCCCAAATTATAAACTTTAACTCTTGCTGAGAAAATGTTAAACTTATATTTACTATATAATCCCATGATTCAACCCTGATGTTAAATATTTTCCAAGCAAATAATATATTTGTTCTGCATAAATTTTGTGAGCAAGTGTTCATAGTAACACTATTTACTATATCCAAAATGTGAGAAGAACTCAAATGCTTATCAATATGAGTGAATAATAAATATTGCATATCCATGGAAGAGAACATCATTGAGCAGTAAAAAGAATGAAGTACAGTTAAAATGCTATCCACAGTTTATAAATGTTTTTGTGATATAGTGTATATACTATAGCATGCTATATTATGTATTCCATCAAAGAAATTCTATTTTTTGCATCCTATCATATACTGTGAATTGTTCTAAGTAGTATTTCTCTATAAAGCAAAAAAAATAAATACTCTGAAACAGTTCTGGGATGCCTGGTTCAAAAAGGTGGTGAAATCATTTCTATTTCTGTGTCAAATATTCATATGAACTTTTGGGCAGGGATGGACTAATACAAGCTGTGCTCAGGGCTTGCTAGTGCTCAAGAGACCACATGCGAGTAAGGCAAGCTTCACCATATCTAACCATAGCTAACCTGCTGCACCATATCTCTAACATATCATTTAGACTTATATGCTGTTTGTTTGGGAGCCACACCAAGCAGTCACTATCACTATCACTATCACTATCTTCCCGTTCATCATCTATTTGCTAGAGCGGGCACCAGTGTTATCTTCGTATGTCCTGCCTCATGCTAGTAGAGCCCAAGGGCATCTGCTTGCTACAGGAACATAAAGAGCCTCAAACCATTATATTAGGTCATGGTAATGACCTAATAGAATTGTTACTGGTATTTGGCATATCAAATACTACACGAGCAGCTTTCCAGGCTTGCCATGCAGGGGCATACTCTTATAGTCACCTCCAAATAAAGCATGAGTGATATGTTACTAAAGTAAGCCTTCAGATGATGGTTTTGAACTCAGATTAAATTCTTCACAAAATTCAAACTATCCCATTTCTTTTTTAAAGTCAGAAAAAATGTAATTCCAAAAATACATCCGTCATTGAGAATACAGACTACAGGTACATCTTCTCACAGGTATATCAACTGAGAACCACTGACCACAGGTACATCTCCTCACAGGTACAATCCTGAGAACCACTAACCACAGGTTCATCCTCAAAATATGTCTCCCAACTGTAAACACTGACCACAGGGACATCTCACAGGTATATTTCCTGTGAACCACTGACTACAGTGGTTCACAGAACCACTGACACCAAGCAGTGCTCAGGCTTATTCCTTGATCAGTGTTCAAGAGTCTTGGGGGTAAAAGGGAGCTATATCCAGGAACAAGAGGTACTTGGGGGTCAAAGGAAGCTATATCCAGGAAAAGAATCAAATCCAGGTTGGCCACATGCAAGGCAGATGCCTACTTACTGGATCCCTCATTTGTATTTTTTTGTAAGAGTTTTGGTCAATGAAAATAATAGATACACTATTCCTTTTTACTTAGCATTGATCATTTAAGATCAGGCATTAGTTAAATAATGCAAAACTTTAAACTAGTGATATGTCTTAATTGGTTCGATCTAAGTATTTTCTAATTACTTATGAACAGTTTAAGAGACTGAGAAACTTTCACTTAGAACACTTTTCCCCCCATAGGCCTATATACAATTCTTAACTAAATGGTTAGTAATGTGAAAATAATTATTAAACTGGGAAATACAATGATAAATACCAGTTGTGTGATGAAATCAAGCATTACTATGCACGCAAGCAAATAGAGGGAAAAAACAGCCAAACCAATTTCTCCAGTTGGCTAATTGTCTTTTTAATGAGTTATCTGGACAGCTGCACAGCTAATTTGGGGTGTATGATCTAATATGAGCTTTCACAACTGTGCGGAGCAGTTCTAGCATCACACAGTTTATTTGAGTTCATTACTACCTGAGTTTCATGCACCTAACTTTTGTTTCATACCCAGTTCTGTACCAGTTGTTGCTGTTTGGTATTTATCTAACTGTACTATGTCCATGAAAGCTATATTTGAAAAGCATCTGAATAGAGCTCTAACACTCTTTAAACTGTGTCTAGATTTTTCCCAGGTGATCTGTGTTGTTTCTTAATTTACAAGAATTGAGATGGGTCGTTTCACATAAAGAAATCATTTATTGGTAGAATTGTTGGAATAAGTATTAATAGCATCGTGTCAAATTTTAAAAATATTCAATCTCATTATATGATGTGAATAGAGTTATCTGCAATCACAGCTAGAACTCAGGTCAAAATGAAATTCCACACCTCTGAGAACTTTCTAATCTTCTACTTGAGTTTCAATATTGAAGCTTCTCAAAATTAATCAGAATATATTAGAATATAATTATGTAGCAATTCTTTATACAGAAAGTTCAAATGCAAATATTTCCTTTTCCTGAGTACAGAGACTGGTTGGGTAAGAGAATTGAAACTTAACTGGAAATACTATATTCTTACTGATTTATTTAAATTAATGAAATTGTTATCTAACTAATTTGCCTGGAAAAGTACTTGTCTATTATTCATTAATGCAATTATTTTCTTAGAATAAAAAAGTCTAAGTGAAAAAAGATAGAAAGGATATATGAAAATCCTAATTAAAATCTTATAAAACCTTCTGATGCAACCAGAGTAACTGGTTTTAGAAATGGTTTTGGTCAAAACTGATTCAATGAAATAGGTTTGTCAAGCTTTATTGGAAGACTCTTTTGATTAGTGGAAACAGGAGGGATTATACAATATTCCTTGTATATTGTATACAATATTCCTTCACTGAAATCATCCAATCAACTTGTCAATGGTGTAAGTGACGTGTTCCTAGTTAAGAAACACGTCACTTTCTAGGCCATTGAATTAGGCCTTTAAATTACTTCTACTTTATTGTAGTATCACAAAAATACATTAATCAGTTAAAAAGATGTTCATACCATGCTAATACCAATTAATTATTAAGTATTCGTTAAACTTTTAGGAATTTTCAAAAAGGGACAAAATCAGAGAGCATAGTATATTTTATCCTGTACTAAAACAAATTATAAATATTGTATTGGAGAGATATTTTTGTAGTGTAAAATGGTTAAATGTTACCAAAATATAGACAAATTTATTTCATATGAACAAAATAAATTATAGTATCTTATAAACAGCAAGTAAACATCTTTTAAAAAAAACTGATCCAGGATAATTATATACTATGCAACATTTTTTTAAAAACTTTCTTTTTATCCACCTTCATATTTAGCTTAAAAGGTCAATAAGTGGTATATAGACTAGGTTTGTCAAAGATATTATGAAAGACACATATATTAAACTCTAAAACATATTTCACTACTTTCTATGCTTTCCAAGAGAAAACTCTTTAAATCTCAAATAAGACATCTTTTAAGTAAACTGTAGCAAAATAAAGATTAAACCAACACAAAAATTAATCTTAAAATGAAAGTTGACATTTAATACCAATAATTTATGTTTTCTTCATACTCATGAATTAAAATGTATCAAACAAAATCATCTCTGAACAAACAAAAACAAAAAAAATCACATGAATATGTATGGGAATAAAAATATTTGAAAACACAGTGAATCCTTCTACAAACTTATGCAGACATACCCAAGTATGTACAGACATGAATACACATACTCAGAATCATGGCCTGTTGCAGGACTCCTAAGGGCAGCTGCATCTGCTCTGGATTGCCTCCCGCAAATCACTCCGTAGATAAGGGGGTAGTCTAAATGTGGCAGTTTATCCGACCATGTATGCTGTACTAGCTGGTATAAATATTCTCCTATGCTATCACAATCATCGTGGGACTAGCTAGATCTTACCAGCATATTAGCCTGGCCACGTAGGACACCTAAGTAATTAGACCAGAGAGAAATGCTGTTTGATTCCAAAAAAACAAGCATGGCTCCCTGATAAAATATAAAACTACAATGAAGTAGAGGAGACTTGTGAAGGCTTGGAGAAATATTTAACTGGCATTGGTGTTGATCTTTGGTACAGTGACATGCCATCTCAGAAACCCCCTTCTCTACATTTCAAAGGCATTCCCGGCTCAAAACATTAGCACAGTAAAGGCCCTAGGTGAGATGCAGGGAGGGATTACCTAAGGGCATTGGACCCTCCCTGCTTTCCATAACAATGGGAGGAAGGTCTGAGTTGCAGGGGGTATAAACTAGCCGGTTCCGCTCTCCCGGTCTTCTTCCCTGTGGGATCTCGCCTTGTGAGCGTTTATTCCCCTTGGAGTTTTTACACGTGGTGGTCTCCATCTTGACCTACACGTGGCTGGGGTTCTAGCCTGGAATCCTAAGCATCGGGTTTTTCCTTTTGCTGATTTGTATGCCTGAACCTGTGATAAGTAAAGCCTTTAAAACTGCATCGGATTCCTGAGTGTTCATCCATTCCTTGCCGGCTTCGGAGGTAGAAGGGAACTTCACTTCCCGGCACTGTCAGGGACCCAGGTGGAGCGCCCGACAATGGCCCAACATTAAGGACACACATATGTTCAATTTTGTTGCAATATTTTAATGTCAACCTGCTCACCTCTAAACCCTGGCGACCTCAGTGTTGTTGTATTAATATTGGTTTCATCACCCCTAGCAAGGGTGGCATGCACAAACTCCCTTTTATTGTTCTCTGACATCACTCTGGCTCTGGGGTTGAGGTAGCTTTTCACAACCCTGTGAAGGTGGATAGCAGTGGGACTGGTGTTGAGTCTGCAGATATATATATATATCTATAGATATATATATATATATATATATATATATGTTGGAGTGGCTATTTCTAAAGTGTACTCTCAAGTGAGATTTACCCCTTACCTGATTTGTTTAATAAGCAGCCATTTCTTGAGCAGTTTCCTGCTGTCGGAAGACACACCCTAGTGAGCTCTGCTTCACTGCAGCTCAAACTGTTTGCATTTGCCCTGAGGACAACCCCTCATGTTAATCATGTTCCTCTTGTGCAAAAATCAATGGGAGATTGGGGATAGGATTGGAAAAGGCAGTTTGATTTTAATAACTGTTTGAGTAGCAGTACTATAAATTATTAGTAGTAAAAATTTATATCATGATTTCTATGCCAGCTAGTTAGGTCACTTTTCTCATAATCCCCAATGGTCCCTACAGGGCACATCTAGAATTTTACCAGGAGGAAGTATGACCACATTGGCTTCTCCATTAAAATATAGCTCTGCTAAGATCTAGGAAGGAGACATGCTAAGTCTGCTTCCAGGCAAGCAAACCTGACTCTTAGTTAAACCAAAGGCAGGACACACAAAATTATTCTGGAGCAGAAGCGAACCATGCGGGTGGTTTTATGAAAAAATCAAGATATTAACATAGTCTACAAGTAGGTAATTCACATTATAAATGCATTGATTAGTAGCTCAAAGGCTTAATTTTAGTTTTAGTTTAACAGGTGATGAAAGTATATGCACATATTATTTCCAATCACTTGAGACATCATTTGTTTAGTGAAATCTCAGTTTCTCCTGGAAGATGGTCATGTGACTACCATCCCCGTCAGAAATAATCTTCCCACCTTCAACAAGTGCCCCTGCTCCTCTCTCTGCACAGCCCTCCTCTTCCAGCCCTCTTGGAATTATCCCTATTATCTTCCTCAACTTCACTGTAAAAGCCATTTAGCTTCAAGTCTAGCATTCATTATCTACTAGAAAGAAGGCCGGTGGAACTAATTTCTATTCATATTCATTTGATCTTTCTGAAATTAGACAAGCTCAGGTGTTTCAGTATTGGAGATTTTAATATTAGGGGTGATACATTAATAATGTCATATTTTTCCAGTAATGATTTATGAAATGAAGCTTGAAACAGTTCCTAGTTTCCTGAAAATATTATTTTGGACAACTGTACTTTTTTATCTGAAATCTTTCCTTTGGGTTTAAAGTTGATGCCAAATTTGTTCCAAGTTCTTTTTGATAACCCACCTAATAATAACCCAGTTTTATTTATGAAATCTCTCTTCTATGATGTAGTGTCAAATTTTCTGCAACAATTTTAAGACCACTATAAAATGTTTTGTTCATAAAGTACCGCTTTAATATTAAAACTTAATTCTACACATAGTAAAAAATAATCAACTTCCCAAGAAATATATTCTATCTGTAATTAAAGAATGAATGTACAGCCATTATAAAGTTACTGTAAAAGAACACTTTAAAATAACTGCTTTAAGTACTTGTACTAATTCATTTCTTTTTCCTTGGTTTATTCAGCCAAATTCTGCATCCTGTTGATAGATAAGTATAAATCCTAGTATATAAATGTATAACAATAGATTTGTATAAAATAAAGGCAATGTGTTGAAGCATTATCTGAATAAAAACCAGACTAAATTAGAATAGAAACATATAATAAGCTTCTGAGTTTTCACATTTGAGAATGATAATTATTACCTTATAATAAAGTCTGGCTTTTTTCAGAAAAATATGACTGAAGTGTTCAGATTGTTAAAATACAGGGATATGTTTCAGCCCATTGAGCTTGGAAAAACATTTTTAGGTATATAAAATGCTGGTAAGGCAGAGCATACCTTACGATTTTCTCTAAAAACCTAGAACAGGTGGTCTGATCAGTACGTTTTTAGAGTAAGACCGTTATGATTCTACACCATAGAAGATGGAGTAAACAAGGTTTCCTGCATGTACTTTCTATTAGTAGAAACTCTGAAATTATATAAAACAGCCTATAATAGGCTGAAAACTGGAGAAAATAGAATCTCTGTGAAGGACTGAAGCATCAGTATGGTGGTGAATTCTGTGGATTATCCTTCGTATTTTTTCATTTGAAGCCCTGTGACTTACAATAGTGATCATGATAGGACATTACAGATAGCACTTGCCAACAGCAGTGCTTCCATATTGTCTGATTCTCTCAACCATTATCCAGGGTCCTGTTCCATTCATCCCCTGCCCAACAAATACCTTCGAGCAACTCAATTCTTGTCTTTGACCATTTTCTTTCCCTTACACTGATTTTTATGTTCCATGTAGACACCACTCTGTATTGGTACTCTCCTTTTTACCAAGTTTGTTCTTTTTTGATAGCATCTAGGTCCATCCATGTAGTTGCAAATTTCTTGATTTTTAATATCACTATCAATGTCTTCCCATTGTTCACTGATTTGCTCGAGTGGGCACTAGTAACATCTCCATTAGTCCTGTCACAAGCAAGTGCAACCAAGGGCATCTACTTGCTACAGGGACAGGAGGAGACCGAAACCATTCTTCAGATTATGGAACTGAGGTCCATAATAGTTACTAGTCTTTGGCATAAGAAGTAAATAAAACATGGTAGCTTGCCAGGCTTTACCATGTAGGTGGTATAGTCTCAGTAGAAGGCTCTCAACCCGAGCATTTACTGATGAAACTTTAAAGGGGCAGATTAGGTTTTCTCTGGGATGGAGGTCTGAGGAACTATGGAGTCTGAATGTTGAGAATGACTAATTGCATGATGTGTGGTTTGCTCTGGCTTCTTGCCAGGCTTATTGGTATCAGTTAAAACATGTCTATAACTGTTTACTATGTATAAATGTGAAAGAAATTGGGAAGAACCTTATGCAAAATTCAGTATCCTATAAAAAATATTGTGCAGCCGTGTGCCAAGGGACATGTGATCTGACGTGGGTGGGTGTCTCTCTTCCAGGGCAACTGGCATGGAGGCGGAGGAAAGGGCAGGGCCCAAAACTCCACTCCAAGTCCGGCCAGCATGGTCTCTCCCCGCTCATGAGAGCAAACCCTTGAAGCAATGTTGGACTCGGCTAGGGGATGGCCAAGCCCCTTACCGGGAGGTCAGCTCCCTGGGTTGCTTCCACATGGGGCCAGCCAAGCAGCACAGATGTGGGTCTGAATATCACTATCACTATCGCTATCACTATCACTATCTTCCCGTTCATCATCTATTTGCTTGAGCGGGCACCAATAATATCTCCATATGTCCTGTCTCATGCTAGTAGAGCCCAAGGGCATCTGCTTGCTCCAGGAACATAAAGAGCCTCAAACCATTATATTAGGTCATGGGAATGACCTAACATAATTGCTACTGGTATTTGGCATATCAAGTATGACAGGGGCAGCTTGCCAGACTTGCCGTGTGGTGGCATACTCTTGTAGTCACCTCTAAATACAGCATTTATTGATGAACCGCACGGCTGCTTGGGGTCACACTGCTGGACTGTGATAGACTTGTCTGCTGGGTGGAGTTCTGATGAGTGGAAAGTCCAGGTGTTGAAAATGGCAGCCCTCATGGAGTGGGGGGTCATCTGGCTTGTTGTGAGGCTCTGCTGGGGTGACGGGCAGGGCTAGAACCAGCCATCCCACTCGGGATGGGACTTTTAATAATAAAGTTATTATTATAGAATAAAATCACATTGATATATATATAATTAAAAATTAATATTTTATTATACCACCATGAGATATACAATTACTTAGATGTTCATGTCTGGGTTTGTGTCATACATTGTTGTAGCACCAATCCCTCCACCACTGCCCATTTCCCACCACCAATGTCCCTCACTCCCTCCCAGCTCCCACATCCCGCCGCCCTGGAGAGTTCTTTTATCTATTTTCGCTTTCTCTCTCTCTCTTTCTCTCTTCCTTCTCTTACACCCTGTGGCTTGCAATACATACACTCAGTGGTTATCCTGTGTATCTTTTTGCCTGTATTCAATACTCAGTTCTTGGCTAGTATCATCACTTACAACAATTGTGAGCACACTGTTCCCTTCTCTGTCCCCACCGAACCTTCGGCTACCAGACACTTGTGGTAGATTCCATTTTTTTAACTAATTTATTATAACCATCGTGAGCTATACAATTACAAAGATGTACATATTTGGGTTTTGGTCATACAATATTCCAGCACCCATCGCATCACCAGTGCCCATATCCCACCACTAATGCCCCCTCTTCCCTCCCCCATCCCCAGCCCATCTCCATGGTAGGTTCTTTATTTCTTTCCCTTTCTATCTCTTTTATCCTTCTGTTCCAGATTGTGGATTACAGAACATACATTAAAGGGTTGTCATGTGTATCTTTTTTCCTATATTTAATGCTCAGTTCTAGGTTGGTGTTAGTACTTTCGACAATTGTTAGCACACTTCCATTTTATGTCTTACATAGCCATTTTCCACATCTGGACTTCCCTCGCATCAGAAAACCCAGAAAAGAACCTATTACAGCCCAGCTCGCACTGCTGCAAGTGGCCACGTGGTTCATAAATAAATGCTGGAAATCAGAGGTGACTACAAGAGTATGCCACCTGCACGGTAGATCCTGGCAAGCTACCCGTGTTGTATATGATATGCCAAATACCAGTAAAAATTATATCCCTCATTCCCATGACCTGATGGAATGGTTTGAGGCTCTTTATGATCCTGGAGCAAGCATCTTCCCTTGGGCTCTACTAGCATGAGACAGGACATATGGTGATGTTACTGGTGCCTGCTAGAAAAAATATTGATGATGAACGGGAAGACAGTGATACAGTGATATATATATGTATATATATATATATACATATATATAAATATTATCTGTCTATATATGTGTATATAGTCTCTTATATATGATAGCTACTTTATGCAGTTATTTGGTTTTGGCTATTTGGGTTGTTCCCAGATTTGGTCATTGTGAATAGTGGTTTTTAATTTACTTAAAAATTTAAAAGGAAATTAAAAAGGCAAAGCATGTTCTTTGAGATTAAATAATTGCAATGTAGATCAGTGTTTGCAAACATTTTTCCCCTTACCATGGATCCCTTCTAAGCTTTTTTCCTTCCTGTGGATATCTAGTCTCATTCCATGGAACCTTATTTATGTGATTTTTCACTTCTGGTCCCCTTGTACTATAGTAGCGGCCAATAGAGAACCGTATGTTCCCTAGTTGAGGCTCACTGATCTATATTATAGACTTCAGTTAAGAAATTTAAATATACCCTACAAGGAAGAAAAGCCAAATCCAAGAATTGATATGAGACATTCACTGTATCACTGTCTTCCAGTTCATCATCGATTTGCTCGAGCGGGCACCAGTAATATCTCCATATGACCTGTCTCATGCAAGTAGAGCCCAAGAGCACCTGCTTGCTCCAGGAACATAAAGAGCCTCAAACCATTCCATCACGTCATTGGAATGAGGTCTATAATTGTTATTGGTATCTGGCTTATCAAATACAACACGGGTAGCTTGCCAGGCTCTGCCGCGGGTAGCATACTCTTGTAGTCATCTCAAAATCCAGCATTTATTGATGAACAAGCGGCCACAAGTGGCCGTGTGAGCCGGGCTGTTATAGGCTGGTCTGCTGGGTGGAGTTCTGACCAGGGGAAGTCCGGATGTGGAAAATGGAGGTCCCTCCATGGAGTGGGGGTTGTCTGGCTTGTTGTGAGGCTCTGTTGGGGTAGCTGGCCAGGGCTAGAAACTGCCATCCCTCCCGGGCACCTCATGAGCGGCTGGGCACAGTGAGAGCTAGTAGCAGCTCTGCCCCATGTCTGTCTCTGGATCAGCATACCTGGGCTGGATTAAAAAGACTGCAGCAGGGTGGATCTCGATGAGCCGGGCTGTGATATGCTGGTCTGCTAGGTGGAGTTCTGACTAGGGGGAAGTCCGGATGTGGAAAATGGAGGTCCTCATGGAGTGGGGGTCGTCTGGCTTGTTTTGAGGCTCTGCTGGGGTGGCTGGCCAGGGCTAGAACTTGCCATCCCTCCTGGGCACCTCATGAGTGTCTGGGCCCAGTGAGAGACAGTAGCAGCTCTGCCCCATGTGTGTCTCTCAATACACATGGGTCAGAGACATTAAAGAACAGAATTCATTAGTATTGACAGGCTTAAACTATTATTGGTTATTGACTCTTTAAAAAAGTGTACGGGGAGGGAATAGACATAAGTTTTCAAGCAATTACCTCTCTGCAGATTTTTTTAGCAATAGTTTTATGCCCTGTTCAAAGTTCTTTCTCTGAAATTAAGGAGAAGTAATCTAGTTTCTCTGAACTGACTCCTTTATTCCACTTTAAACATAGCTTCCCTGGGGCCGAAGCGATAGCACATTGGAACGGGTGTTTGCCTTGCATGTGGCCACCTGGGTTTGATTCCCAGCATCCCATATGGTCCCCTGAGCACTGAGGGGAGTAATTCCTGAGCGAAGAGCCAGAAGTAACTCCTGAGCATCGCTGGGTGTGACCCAAAAAAAAGACATAACCATGCACGCACACACACACACACACACACACATACACACACACACACACAAAGTTTCCCAGATGGCAACTTTTCCAGGAAGAGCTGTAAAATTAGCAAACTTTCACAAATATTAAGTAAAACGGAACAAAAGGGTTTATATGTGTGTATATCCTACCATGAAATTATAAATTAAATTTTTAATGTGAAAATTAAAAATTAGATTAGAATCACTATAACTCTACCAGTAAAACCTATCACAACTCACTCAATATGATATAGATAACTGAATGACAATTTAAAGAAAGAATATTTATAATATAATCTCACTAAAATGCTATCAAATGTGTGGAAAATTTTGCCAATTATAGACAATTATATGAAAAAGGATACACAGATTTCAATTCAAATTATGAAGGGAACTTTGTTCTGATACCAAAATTGAGGTTGAGTGTGGAGAAGTTCAGAGAATAAAATAGATATCTAGTAAAAGCTCTCCTAAAATTTAGTTAGTTTGTGGGACAGGAGAGATAGTTTCTATCACTTGATCACATGAATCCCGTTAGTCATCGATTTGCTCGAGTGGGCGCCAGTTACATTTCCATTGGACCCTATCACGTGCCAATGTAGCCCAATGACATCTGGTTGATTCAGGAATATGAAGAGCCTCAAACTGTTCCTTCAGGGTCTTGACAAGGAAGTCTGACCATCTTGTAGGTGGGCGGCCACATGATATTTTGTCATCCCGTGGGCTCCAGTCGGTAATGGCTCTAGCCCAGCGGTAATGGCTCTTGTTTATGAAGAATGAACTAGTTCCAAACTAGATCATTTCTATGCAGACACATAAATAATTAGTAAAGTATTTGGAAATATATTGAAGAAATTTTATGTATATACTTATTTCATTTGTATCACTTGTATCACTTATCTTCCCATTGATCATCGATTTGCTCGAGTGGGCACCAGTTACATCTCCATATGTCCTGTCACATTCTAGTGTAGCCCAAGGACATCAACTCGCTCCAGGAACATAAAGAGCTCAAAGCATTCATTAGGTCATGGGAATGAGGTATATAATTGTTACTGGTATTTGGCATATCAAATACGACACAGATAGCTTGCCAGGCTCTGCCGTGTGTGTGGGATACTCTTGTAGTCACCTCTGATCTCCAGCATTTATTGATGAACTGCACTCCCCTGCATGACTGTGTGAGCCAAGCTGAGATCAGCTCTTCTGCTGGGTGGACTTCTGACAAGAGGGGAGCCCGTATGTGGAAAATGGCCATGGTGCCCTCATTTACTTACTTAGACGTTTTAATAGAGAATTTCTGTACATCATCTTAAAGTGTAGATTTTGTTTATCAGAAAGCATTTTTCACGACTCTTAAAAATTATTTAAAATGGAAAGATTTTCCTGATTTCGATATATTTAGCAGAATATAACATGATTTCTTGTTGCTTATCAAAGTATTTGCCATTTTGTTCCCTCAAATTTGAATGTCATGTACGTTAATATAATTTCTGAAGCTCTTTCTTCAGTTTGTCATGAATTAATCAGTAAAAGAGAAAGTATGTGTGCATATCATGCCACTTGATAGTTATAAAGTCATAACTACAAGCTATATTTGGAAAGACAGCCATAATTTAGTGTTATACTTGCATAAATTAAGTGGAATTCAAGTAATGTTATGTATATCTTAAAATTATGCAATTTAGTTCTGCCTCAAGAAAAAGAAAGAAACTGATTTCATATGTACTGAAACCAATTGAATACAATTTATAATCAAATTATTTGCCAGGAAGAAAGTTTAATTTTGAGTTTATAATACTCAAATATATCGATGAGAGTAATTATTGTCTTTTATTTACATGCAAGTATTTTGTCTTTCGTAGCTTTTATTTTATTTTGCATTCATAATGTAAATGGGTTCATCACACATGGTAGAGTCAATGCACATGTACTATCATAGTCCTTTTCACAAACTATTGCTATTAGTTCAAATTTCTATGTGACTTATCAAAAAAATCAGTCTTAAATACAACAATAAAACCACAAAAGTATGTGTACTTGTCTATAAAGCCATAAAATGGTATGTTTGATATCCCTTTAAAAACGAAGCAATTAGGTGACTTTCCTCAATGTGTTTATGATTTTATTGTAGCAATTATTCATGACTGCATGTTATGTATAGTTTATGGTTAAATGGAAATGTTACTGGTGCCCAACGAGGAAATCGATGAATAACGGGATATCAAGTGATCAAGTGATAAAACATGTATAATTTACTTAGATAAAAATATTTGATGTGAATATGCAATGTCATGTTTCATGCTATGTTTGAGTCTGTGACAAGATTAGGTCTTCAGCAATGTGTGTATAAGCACTGGGCATTCTAGTGAAAGTGAAGACAAAAAATACAATTACTCTGAATCTCCTTTTTGTTGCTGTTTTTGAACTGCAATGACAGTAATCAGGGATTACTTGTTCTATGCTCAAATATCGCTCCTGGTCTTTGCTCAGGATACCATTTGCAGTGCTGGAGATTAGATAGTGGTTGGCCATATGCATTGATGTGTTCATACTCGTTTCCTTTTGCCTCTTACATTTTCATATTATACTATTTCTGTAGTTAATTAACATTAATTCTAAAATAAAGCACTTGATCACTGATCACTTGATCCCTCCATCGATTTGCTCGAGCGGGCGCCAGTAACATTTCCATTGGACCCTAAAATAAAGTATAATTATAAAATACTCAATTTATCTTAGATTTAATTTCTGAAAGTAAGTTTGAGACCAGACTATCACAGCCCAGATCATTGACAGCCACCCTGCAGCAGTTTTTTTTCAATCTGGCCCAGGTATGCTGAACCAGAGACTCTCAGACATGGGGCAGAGCTGCTACTTGCTCTCCCTGTGCCCAGCTGCTTGTGAGGTACCCGGGAGGCATGGCGGGTTCTAGCCCTGGCCTGCCACCCCAGCTGAGCCTCACAACAAGCCAGACCACCCTCCCATACTCCATGGGGCCCGCCATTTCCCACATCCGGACTTCCCTCTTGTCACAACTCCACCCAACAGACCAGACTATCACAGCCCAGATCATCCACAGCCACCCTGCAGCAGTTTTTTTTTTCTATCCGGCCCAGGTATGCTGAACCAGAGACTCTCAGACATGGGGCAGAGCTGCTACTTACTCTCCCTGTGCCCAGCTGCTCGTGAGCACCCAGGAGGCATGGCGCATTCTAGCCCTGGCCTGCCACTCCAGCAGAGCCTTACAACAAGCCAGACCACCCTCCCCTACTCCATGGGGCCCACCATTTTCCACATCCGGACTTCCCTCTCGTCACAACTCCAACCAGCAGACCAAACTATCACAGCCCGGCTTGCTCAGCCGCTAGCGGCCACACAGTTCATCAATAAATGCTTTATTTAGAGGTGACTACAGCAGTATGCCACCCGTAGGGCAAGCCTGGCAAGCTGCTCGTGTAGTATTTGATATGCCACATACCAGTAACATTTATATTAGGTCATTCCCATGACCTAATAAAATGGTTTGAGGCTCTCTATGTTTCTGGAGCAAGCGGATGCCTTTGGGTTCTACTAGCATGAGACAGGACATATGGAGATATTACTGGTGCCTGCTCTAGCAAATAGATGATTAACGGGAAGATAGTGGTGATAGTGAAGTTTGAGATAATGATATTTTGTTGTTAAAGTTATTAGCATCATTTAACTATATTCTAAACACATTAGATTTTAACTTCTGACAAGTGTTCTGTGCTAGTAAGCAATCTTATCAATTATGTCTGAATAAATCATTCAGTTTAGAAGCATGGCTTTATCCGTGCAAATTTCTTGATGTGGATACAATTGTATAACGTAACATTACATAACATTGTGCAAGTTTGACATTCACATCTACATATATGAACACCATCAGTTCATTCTGTGATCATCGTGCTTATGTGCTCGTGATGCCGAGAGCTTAGAATAAAAGTATATTAGATATGGATCATGGGTCATCACTCATGACCAACAACTTATGTTGAAAGAGATGTCATGGAAAGAAAAATTTTTAATCCACCAAAGTAGGACATCACGATGGAGTAGCCAATAATTTTTGCTTCATAATATAAAGAATGCTAGCTGGAAGTAAACCCTGCTGTGACTTGCATTATTGTGTGTGGTCTCAGTTCTTTGGAAGGGGTGGTCAATTTAGTAATCTAACATTTGGGGGCTCGTCCAGGATAGGCGATCTTCCAGAGAATAAATGCCTCCTGATACCAAGGTTTAAGGTAACGTAGAAAGGAGGTTTGACCGCTACCATCTGGGAGACCTAGAGACATTTCCACTGTGGGTTTGAGTCCAATGTAATCTGTTTGAGAATTCTTGTCTGGGAGGAGTGGGATTTTCCCTGGAAGTTCTACTTCTGGAAGTCTTGGGAGACATCCCCAAATAAGCAGAGTCTAAATGTTGTCCTCACTGGGCACGATTCAGGTGACTCCCTGCAGAGCCTCACAAGAAGCCAGTGGAACCCCACACCATGAAGGCCACCATTTTCAATATCCGGACTCCACAGCTCATCAGAGCTCCACTCAGCAGAAGAGGCAATCACAGCCCTGCTCTTCTGAGTCTCACCCTACAGCAGTCTATTTCAAGCCCAGGTATGCCTGATCCAGAGACTCAGATACAAGGGGCAGAGCTGCTACTGGCTCTTCCTGTGCTCAGCTGACATGAGGTTCCCAGGAGGGGAGGTGGAGTCTAGCCCTGGCCCGCCACCCCAGCAGAGCCTCGCAAGAGCCAGAGGAACCCCCACACAATGAGGGCTGCCATTTTCAAGGCCATTTTCAACATCGGACTCCACAGCTCGTCAGAGCTTCACCCAGCAGAAAAGCTGATCTATCCCTGTTGATTGATCAATGTATGCAGTATATGAGAGGCTACTACAATAGTATCACACCTGCATGGCAGAGCTGGCAAGAAACCTGTGTCATATTTGATATGCCAAAAATAGTAACAATTATAGACCTGATTTCCATGATCTGAAAGAATGGTTTGAGGCTCTTCATGTTCCTGGAGCAAGCAGATGCCCTTGGTCTACACTAGCATGTGACAGGACATATGGAGATGTTACTGGTGCCTGCTCGAGCAAATCGATGAACATCAGGAAGACAAGTGACAATATAAAGAAAAATATCTACATTATCTTTGTCAATAAAATTCACTGCCAATACTGAAACTACAATTATTTAAAAATGGTAAAAGGAAAATGAGACTTTTTTTCTATACTTTCTAGTAAAAAAATAAAATAGTGATTTTAATTAAAAAAAATAAGCTCTGTTTAATTTATACTGTTATCATGTTGCAAGTTTAGACTGAAAGCATATATAATAGATGATTAACATAGTTAAAAGTTTAGAAATCAGATTATGAGTACTGAATTAGTCCGTAGATATCAATGATTTTCTGGAAACCTCTTGTGTGAATCATTTTGAGCAGAGTGTTGAAATCCCAGATTCTTTTGATGAATTTATTTGATCCTTATTATGTTTTATAAGCTCAGACATAGATATGGACAATTAGGCTGTTTCCTCAAGCAACTAATTCCATTCATAGTAAGATATTTTTTGGTTAACTCCTATAAAATAAAAATTAAGCCTAGGTACGAAGACAAAGAAGAATACAATAAATACCAAAATTTTTAACCATGAATATAAATTCAGAGAGAAAATAACGCCTTTAATTAAGTTAATGTGAAAAGATGTGTGACAGCATGTTAACCATGCGAATTAAAATCAATGTTATTATTTTTAATCTTACTATTTTAATTAATGACAGGACTTCTTATTTTAGTTAGATGTGTGAGCACGTTAAGTGATCTTCAGCACCAGGGAAGGAATGGCAGCCGGGAGGAGGAGTCAATAGTAAGAGGAAATGGAGGTTCCCACTTTCTTAGAGGTAGTAGAGGCTACTCTATTAAACAACACCCCATTCTGTACTATTCCATCACAACCTTCTCACACTGACCCCATATCACTTACCTCATGAAACAAGAGCACTAGAAGGTAAAAATATGCAAACCTGAAAAAATTCTAATATATAACTCTTATACTCTTTGACTAATTCCCATTGATATTTTTTCAATGACTGGTGAGGTGTCGAATCACTAATAGAAAACATTCTAAGACAAGTTAAAAAGAATAGAGTTTCAAAAGAGCTCCAGCCATTTGGAGGAAACTCCAACTGAGAACAATTTCTTAAACATTTGCCCCTCCCACTCCATGCAATTGTTGTTCCTGATTTTTGCTTTAAGTATTTATAGTCAATTTTAGTTCCTTTCACTTATCTAGGCTTTGATTCTACTTGGTAGTAAAAAACTGTGTATCTCATGTGAGAAGAATTAGTTTCTGAATGAATTATTCAGAATCTAATTTTAAAGTTAAAATATTAGTTTTCCTACCAGAAAGTGTAAAGAAATATATCTGTCTTATTTCCTCAACATTCAAAAATAATAGAAATTTTGGTTGTTTACAATAAATACCATTGGTAAATTTTAGGTAAATTTCCTTTTTATTTATTTTACATTAATAATCATTCAAAATATTAAACATAAAAAGAACATGTAACAACAAGCACATGTAAAATCAATAAAACACAGACTGTATGCATTTCATTTATGTTAAATTACAAATCATATCATTCCTCAAATTTTTTCACTATCACTATCACTATCTTCCCGTTAATCATCTATTTGCAAGAGTGGGCACAGTAATATCTCCATATGTCCTGTCTCATGTTAGTAGGACCCAAAGGCATTCGAATGCTCCAAGAACATAAAGAGCCTCAAACCATTATATTAGGTCACGGGAATGACCTAATATAAATGTTATTGGTATTTGGCATATCAAATACTACATGAGCAGCTTGCCAGGCTTGCCCTGTGGGTGGCATACTGTTGTAGTCACCTCTAAATAAAGCATTTATTGATGAATCGTGTGGCCGCTAGCAGCCGCGTGAGCCTGGCTGTGATAGTCTGGTCTGCTGGGTGGAGTTGTGACGAGAGGGAAGTCCAGATGTGGAAAATGGCAGGCCCCATGGAGTAGGGGGAGGGTGGTCTGGCTTGTTGTGAGGCTCTGCTGGGGTGGCAGGCCAGGGCTAGAACCCGCCATGCCTCTCGGTGCCTCATGAGCAGCTGGGCACTGGGAGAGCAAGTAGCAGCTCTGCCCCATGTCTGAGAGTCTCTGGTTCAGCATACCTGGGCCGAATTGAAAAAAAAAAAACTGCAGCAGGGGTGGCTGTCGATGATCCGGGCTGTGATAGTATGGTCTGCTGGGTGGAGTTGTGACAAGAGGGAAGCCAGGATATGGAAAATGGTGGGCCCCATGGAGTAGGGGAGGGTGGTCTGGCTTGTTGTGAGGCTCTGTGGGGTGGCAGGCTAGGGGCTAGAACTCGCCATGCCTCCTGTTCACCTCATGAGCGGCTGGGCACAGGGAGAGCAAGTAGCAGCTCTGCCCCATGTCTGAGATTTTCTCCTCAAATTTTTATCAGGAAATATTTAAAAGATTATACCCTAATCTTAATTATTGATTTATGTCTATGTGCCATTAACCACATATATTGCCAACATATTCTTGAAATATAATCTAAACTTCTTTAATGTAAATCTTAAACAAGAGACTGAAAAATGTATGATAATGTGAACTCTTACTAAATATATTCTTACAGTAATCCATTTATATTTGTACAGATTGTTTTTGATTCACTCACCTAATAGTTTAATTACATAAAAATCAATTAACAATTTTCTTACAACAGCCACTCACGAGGCGCCGGGGAGGGATGGCGGGTTCTAGCGCTGGCCCGCCACCCCAGCAGGGCCTCATAACAATCCAGACGACCCCCCCACACACACACACACACACACACACACACTCCATGAGGGCCGCTATCTTCCACATCGGACTTCCCTCTCGTCAGAACTCCACCCAGCAGCAGATGAGCTATCACAGCCCGGATCATCAACACCCAGCAGTTTTTTTTTCAATCCAGCCCAGGTATGCTGATCCAGAGACTTACAGACATGGGGCAGAGCTGCTACTTGCTCTCCCTGTGCCCAGCCGCTTACGAGGCTCCTGGGAGTGATGGCGGGTTCTAGCCCTGGCCTGCCACCCCAGCAGAGCCTCACAACAAGCCAGACGAACCACCCCCACTCCATGAGGGCCGCCAAATCGGACTTCCCTCTCATCAGAACTCCACCCAGCAGATGAGCCTATCACAGCCCGGCTCAATAAATGCTGTATTTAGAGGTGACTACAAGAGCATGCCACCCACACAGCAAGCGCCTGACAAGCTGCCCGTGTCGTATTTGATATGCCAAATACCAGTAAAAAATTATATTAGGTCATTCCCATGACCTATATAATTATCTGAGGCTCTTTATTTTCCTGGAGCAATCAGATGCCCTTGGGCTCTACTAGCATGAATCAGGACATATGGAGATATTACTGGCTAGAGCAAATAGATGATGAACGGGATGATAGTGATAGTGATAGTGAATTTTTAAGTTATATAGTCATAAATTCAACAGAAAAATCACTTTTGGAATGACTATAATCATTTTATAAAACATTGTAACTTGGTCTACATTAAGTGAATAATTAAAAATTCTAATTTGCAAAAATTTAATATTGTTTGTGATCTAACAGATTATAACATGGACTTTATCATTATTTTTGATAACTAAAAATTATTCTACTTACAACTCTTACTCATTTTCATTGCAAACATATTTATTATAGAATATGTTCAAATAGAATCTATTTAAGTTGCTGATTAGGTTGTTTCTATTCCGACATTCTATTCTTGTAATCAAGTCTAACATATTTCTTTCCTAGTTACAATGTCCTAGATATTCTAATTTTTGTTATTAGTAGTTCTACAATAATAACTTAGTCTCTGGTTTCTTAAACTGTACTCTCTGTTGTCCCTAATTATCTTCGGTCATTGAATAGTTGCGCTTTCACTGTTAAAATATTTTCTGATAATTATCTTTAAAGTTAGGTAAAAGTCAATGCTAATTTCTCAGTAAGACTAGCAGGTGTGTAAACTCTGGCCTTCTTTATGTGAGGAGCGATTCTTGAGCTCATTACCAGCAATAGCCTTGAACACACCACCAGATATGTGGTAAAAAAATCCACAACAAACAAACAAATAACAGAAAAGGAGTTAGAATGAAAAATATTCATTGTAAACAATGTTATCTTAATATATATATATATATATATATATATATATATATATATTAAATGACCGTTTTTTCAGTTTCAGTAAGGGGAAGTCTAGGTTTTGTGATTTAGGTAAGATGGAACCTTAACAAATTAACATATGCTGCCAATAAAAAGTTTTAGTATTGACAGCCTGTTTTTAGTCTATTTCTTGTATCACTTGTCTTCCTGTTGTTCATTGATTTGCTTGAGTGGGCACTAGTAACATCTCCATATGTCCTGTCACATGCTAGTGTAGTCCAAAGGCATCTGCTTGCTCCAGGAACACAAAGAGCCTTAGACCATTACTTCAGGTCATGGGAATGAGGTCTATAGTTGTTACTGGTTTTTACATATCAAATACAACACAGGTAGCTTGCAAGGCTCTGCATGTGGTTTGTATACTCTCAGTGGTAGGCTCTCATCTTGTGCATTTACTGATGAACTGCAATGGGGAGAGATAAGCTTTGTTCTTGGGTGGAGCCCTCATGAGCTATGGTGCTGGATGTCGAAAAATGACTGCCTTCATGATGTGGAGGTTCCTCTGGATTCTTGCAAGGCTCTATTAGGATGGAGGGTCTGGATTAGAATCTGCCTTCCCTCCCAGGCACCTCATGATCAGCTGAGTACATGGAGAGCCAGTAGCAGCTCTACTCGGTGTATCTGTGTCTCTCCTTTTAGTCTATAAAAAGTAAAATTTTGCCTCTAAAGGTGTTATGTTCAATAATTTTTTTAACAATATTGCTTTTATATCCAGAAACTAAAGATAATTTTACCCATAAGAAATTGATACTGAGAGGAAAGAAAGAAATTGTTATTATATTATAACATAGCTTGATAGAAAATGTTGCCAGAAATTGTTGATATCATGTTCTTTTCTATATCATAAATTTTATTGTTCCAGGGACATGGTTTGTGCCTTTATGGGATCCATAAAATTAGTATCCATAAGTGCTGACCACTGCATTATTCGTTACAGCATCAGCTATATTTCTTAAATTTATTCTGCTAAAAACAAAACCTATGTTTAAAAAAAGGATCAGATAACAACCATCTTATTATAATTCATTTAATTTATGTCATCATGTTTCCATTTTTTTATTAATTTAATCTTTATCAGTCCTTTTCCCACTAACAAATGTAATTGCTTATTTTATAAGAATAAACACTTTAGAATTGTGAAACGAGATTTTAGCAGTTGAAAAATGTAATAATGAAAACAATACGCTAAAGCGGAGCAGTGACATAATTGATTGTAACGATGGTTTCTTTGACACTGTAATTATGTTGTGTACTGAAACCCTGGTTTCTCATAATTGGTGATGTTATATACAGCCCCGACAGAGACATTGCTTTTAGAATTGTGAATATTTTACAAATAATAAATATTCAAGTCACTGGCTCTAGCAAAATTAATATATTTTCTTAAATAATTAATTTTATTGAGAACTCCTTTGCCAGTCTAGTAGAATTAATCTAACAGATCTCAACTTGAAGTGTTCAGAAATAAGGTTCTTCGCACTTCAAACAACTCTTAGAATGAAGATATACACACAGTTTGTCTCTTCTCCAGTGCTTTTGTTGTTGTTGTTAATTTTTCATTTGGGTCATACCCATTAGTGCTTAGAGCTTACATCTTGCTCTGTCCTCAGGAATATGTCCCACGATGCTTGTTGGAGAACCGCCTGTGATTCCTCCAAGGATCAATCTCGGTTAAGGATGGCAGGGATAGAAAGTGAGCACCTTAAGCATTAACTTCTGTACTGTGTTCCTCTATCCCTGCACCCCAGTTTTAGATAACTAGAGAAGTTACCTGATGGTCTGAGCTTATCTTCATAATAGCTTACTTATAGATTCAATATGTTTACTTTTCATGACTCTACTTAGATTTTTCTTTTAAAGATAGTTTTACTACTTCACAACTTTTGTAAAGTTATTTTTAAATGTATTTGCATAAATATTACTCCTTTTATCATTGATAAGTACTTGGGACATTTAAAATACACTAGTCATTAAGAAAATTCAAACTAAATCCAAACTGAGATATTCCTGCTACATAATGGAATAGTGGCTCCCGCCACCCCAGCGGAGCCTCACAACAAGCCAGACGACCGACCCCCACTCCATGAGGACCTCCATTTTCCACATCCAGACTTCCTCCTCGTCAGAACTCCACCAGCAGACCAGCCTATCACAACCCAGCTCGCACAGGCGCAAGCGGCCAGCGCGGTTCATCAATAAATGCTGGATTTTTTAGATGACTACAAGAGTATGCTACCTGCACGGCAGAGCCTGACAAGCTACCCATGTCATATTTGATATGCCAGATACCAGTAACAATTATAGACCTCATTCCCATGACCTAATGGAATGGTTTGAGGCTCTTTATTTTCCTGGAGCAAGCAGGTGCCCTTGGGCTCTACTTGCATGAGACAGGTCATATGGAGATGTTACTGGTGCCCGCTCGAGCAAATCGATGATGAACCGGAAGACAGTGATACAGTGATACAGTGATAATGGAATAGTCATAGTCGAAAGGTCAGGAAATAGCAAGTGTTTGCTAGTAAATGGAGCAAGTGGTCCCTGAGACATTTTAGAGTGTAAAGGGGGAAAACAATTGTGGCAAAGTGTTTTGCTATTTTCAGCTATGACCAAACTTGTATACATGCCAGAAAGTGCAATTCATAGTAATCTCCAGAAGAGATTGCACATGATTAGCCATACAAAACCTGTACATGAATAGAAAAATCATATGCTTTATCTATAATGGTCAAAGATGGCAATAATCTATCAGTTGGTGAATGAATACTCTTAAACAAACTTATCCCATGAGATACTAAGTACTGTTCCGTTATTATTTATTTCAACCAAAGTAAAATAAGCCAGTTACAAAAGGCAACTTAAGTTATGATTTTCTTGATATGGCATTAGGGTAGAGGAAAATTCATGGTCAAAGAGCAAGTCAGGGGCTGTGTGTCTGATTGAGGTGGTAGTAGAAACTAATTATATCTACTCTCCAGGGGATGATAAAAGATAACCAAAATTTTAAAACTGAATTGCTTAATAGGTATATAACTATATGAATTTATCCGAAGCCATTTAATTTGACACTTCTGGATAATGAAATTTGTGGTATATAAAATGTACCTCAATAAAGCTGTTTTAAAAAATGAACTATTGATTTAAAGGCCTCTGCTGGAATCCCCTTATCCCATTATATTCAAATGAAGTTATGAATCTCATGTTTGAATACTGAATTAAAGAATGAATTCTTTCTCTTAATCTCCTTTCATGAATAAACTGCTTACCAGCCTAGGACATATTGCCTGGGTTGTATACAACCCATAGTCAGACCTCTTTCCTCTAATTATTATTTTGGTCTGATCATATGATTTATGATCCAAAATAATGTATTCTTTTGAACTTGTACTGGACTTTTTTTAAACAACATTTTATAAACAATATTTTTCCTTAGGTTTTGATGACACTAGCGGTGCTCAAGGGCTACACCTGAGTCTGTGCTCAATGAGCACTCCTAGAGTGTTCAGGGAACGTGAGGTTATAGAACCCCGGGTTCCTATATACACAGCATGTATTCAAGCCCCTTTAAACTAACTACCCAGCCATAGTCATAAATTGTTATGTCTTTGGAAACAGAGGGTTACTTTCCTCAGAGAAACCTTCATTTAATTATTTTTGAAGATCCTTGATTTGATATTTTCTATACCCTATGAGTCATTGACTCTGAGTATGGTTTGAGAAAACATTCCCTTAAGTTTTTAAGTAAGTAGCATGTTAATTATGCCTTTAGAAATGATATTGGGGGCCAGGTGATGGTCCAGCGGGTAGGGCATTTGCCTTGCACACGCTGGCCCAAATCGGCCCGGGTTTGATCCCTGGCAACCCAGGCACCGCCAGGAGTGGTTCCTGAGTGCAGAGCCAGGAGAAACCCCTGAGCATCGCCGGGTGTGACCCAAAAAAAAAAAAATGAAGTGATACTGGGTAACAAATGTATCAAATTATTCAGGCAACAGAAAAAGAAGGAATTCACATTAATACAAAAGCAAGCCACTATCTAATAGAAAGACTTTTATCACTCTTGAAATACATGTATTAAACATGTGTTTACTTTGTTTAAATACTTAGAACACTGAAAGAAGGTTGAAGGCCTTTAAGTGAAACAATCTCACATTGGCCTATGTCTCCATTCTGTTGGTTCATTTTGATCATAGACACTGTTTCAGGGGCCTTTATACTGGATTATTTCTGACCCACCAATTGATGTACTGTAGCGATGATTTTCCATTATATAGTAGCAGGAGGTCTAGAACACAGAATGCTCAGACTTTGTTTCTCTCAAGATCTACATGTAATTGAACATTCTATTTCTTTATCTTCCTCATCTCTAGCTAGTGGCTATTCAGTGGCTACTAGTGACTCATTCTTAGACTCCTGCCCAGTATATGTAAGAATTATAAAGTGACAGAGTTAAAAGGGCCAGAATGATAGCTCTCAGCAGGGAGGGTGTTTGCCTTGCTGATGGCTGATCTGGGTTGAATACCTGGCATCCCATATTGTCTCTGAGCACTGTCAGGAATAATTCCTGAATGCAGAGCCCAGGAGTGACCCCCTGAGCATAGCCAGGTGTGACCCAAAAAAAGCCAAAAGTAAATAAAAATTCTGAGTTAAAATGATATTACATTGTCAACTTCTGTTATTTATTTCAATCATTTCTTTATCAATACTTTGGTTGCCGTTTGATTTAATCTTTCATCAATTATTTGTTTTATAATCTCTGAGTGATAAATTAATCAATTAATTTTGGTTTGGGGAGGTGATACCCTGCGATGCTCAGAGGTTACTCCTGTCTTTACACTCAGGATTAAGCTACTGACGGTTCCCAAGGATCCATGTTGGGATACTGGGGATTGAACCCAGTTTGGCTTTGTGCAAGACAAGTGCCCTACCCACTTATTTTATTCTGGTCCTGTGATTTATTCTTAATGTCAAATATTTTCTTTTTTAACTCGCTAGCTATATTATCCTCTTCTTACTAATAGAATCTGGATTTTTTTTTTTAAAGGAATGATACTGGAATTTTGGATTCAATCCAGTTGTGGGGAGCTTTGAAAACCCTAGAGAACATGGCTATGTTTGAGGCTAAGAAAAATGAAACAAGTTGGGCAGATACCAGATGAAGGTCATAATAAGGCGTGGGAAGTAGCCATAACTGGTTGCTTTATTGTATTTTACTTTGTCGAAATTAAGTTTTTGAAGTAAATCTAAAAGGCGGGTCATGATTCACTGACTTCTTTAGAAGGATCAAAGAGGTCACCATGATGTAGCAATACAATCTCTCCAACCTTAAGAACATACAGGGAGTGAGGCATAAAAATGCACAGAGGGCAGTTATGATGAGTTTCTACATGTTAGGAAGCAAGATGACTAGAACAGAGTAAAACGGATCTGTGAATTAATACATGTATTTCTTATGCATTTCCTAAATCTCTAATGCATCTTTGTCTTTAGAAACTAGCATGATGTTCATGGATGAATTATGTCATTTTTCTGCTAATGTCTTGAATTTAGTGTTTAAACATGTAAGAAATGTGTCAAATTATATCAGATCAAAACACAGTATGGTTGAGATAATGGATAATTACTTGTGTATATAAGTATTCAAGGAAGGTAAGAAATTGTAAAAATCCAAAGAACATATAACTGAAGGAAACATGGGCAGAAGGGAACACATTTTAAGCAATATTTTTAAATTATCAATAAATATCTGTCTTAGCATAGAGGTCAGTAGACTAGCTCTTCACCTTACTATGAAATACTTCAGCTAGCAAAACTAAAACTATATCACTTTTCTGTATGGTTCTAGAAAAAATCAAACAAGGTCCTCGATAAGGCGGTTTCTGATTATGGGCATAATTCACAACTTTTTCCAATTCTTAGTATCTGGATGAGTTTTAACAGAATTATTTCCAATAAAAATGGCAGAGGATTAAGATAGATTCAAGTAGGCCAGGGAATCTATCTTACAGGAATAAAAAACACTGTAAGCGTTTTTTCAGGATTTCAGATTCTTAATCAACGCCATCGTGACAATAAGCTTGGCCTGGGAACCTAACATAAAACTCCCCAGCATCCTGACATGATGTTAAATCTTAAGTCTCATTAGTTGTTTTGTTTCAGAATCATTGCAAATGAAGAAGTGAAACCATTGCTATGTGGGGTTTAAATATTTGCAAGCACTGTTTATTGCATATATTTAAATCATATTTTATTTATAATCTTTGGGGAAAATAATGATAAAACAATTTCATGATTCGTCCTTTGGCCATGCTAGGCTCTCTTTTAGAACCAAAATGATCTTACCCCAATTTATCTTTCATGCAAATCTGGATTTGTATCCTGCTCTTGCCTTGTTTAATTAACTCTATATCAAAACATCCTCTGCACTGAGCGCAGGCGCCTGTCACTTTTCAGGGGCCTGGCACAGGATGAGTTAGCTTAGCAGTAATGTGCTGTAAAATATAGATATTCAGTAAATTAGTGGCAAGTGGTTGTCAGGAAGGTGCAGCCTTCTTCCAGAATCCTCTCAAACTCAGTCCATCGTTTGTTTTTGGTCTCCTTATTCAGCAGTTTACTTCAGGCAGATGATTAGCAGAAGTTGATTCTGTGGAGCAGAAGTTGATTCTGTGGCATATCAATGTAGATTGGGCCTTTCCATCTTTTTCTGTGACTTGAAATCCATACTGTCCACCTTGATAATATAATGTTTTACTCATGCCTTTTCAATATAATTTAGGTGACAACATATTTAGATGGTCTGATCTAATTGTTTTTAAAAAAGTAAGCATCCATTCTAATTCATTTGAAGTCATGACTCAGTGTATCATAAGTGGAAGCTAATGGCTTCAGATTCCATTCCCTGATCCAAACCACCTGTCCAATGTCTCCTTCAGTTTCCACCCACTGTGTCATGCTAGTTCATCTAGTATGTGAATGAGACCCCAATAAATGAGACCCCCATTCTGAATTCAAAATACCTGCATGAACATTTTTACTCCTTTCTTAGCAGCGGCAAGGCAGAGTTTCTCCAAAATCCATCCCTCTCCTTTTTTCCACAGCGATGAAGTCCATCAAGATCTAGGGCTCCCTCATTCGTGCAGGGTGAGGGGGCTGATGGTCAGGCCCCCCCAAAAAACATACAGTAAAATTGTTGAACTCTGTGTCTCCTTTCAGCTCTAAAATATTGTGCCTGTGTACGGTATTGAACTAGTGACTTATGGTCTGTACTCTGAAAGCAAGTCATCGGAGCACATTGATGTTCAATTTATCATCAGAGGTTCCTGATTGAATTCTGCCAAGTGTGTACTTGATAATGTATTATTCACAATGTGAATGCTACTTACTGCATGTCAGACATTGTGTTGTACCCTATGACAATGCAAAAAGAAATCCAGATTGTCGATGAAAGCAGGATCACTGTACTTTAGGTAAATAAAGCTATAAAAAATAAAGAAAACACACACAAATATATCAGTCCAACGTAAAATGAAATTCCTTTGTAAGTATTTTGCATAGCAGCTGATGAACTTAATAAAAAGTTGCTCCAAAAAGCTAGACCTGGAGGAAAAACTATGTGCCATCAGAGATTCAGAGTCCCCTGTGGATTCTGTTCTACCTACCGGTTGTTCAGCACCATATAACTGTCCTTTGAGTGACACCGTGCCTTTGCTAATATGCAGATGAGTTATTCCAAAGTTCTCTTGATAGACTCAGTATGCCTTGCTTTTTCCCTAAATAACCTTCTTCCTTATTTAGAATATTTATCTTTCAAAGATGACCAATGCCCCAATCCTTGAAACTCTTAAATATGATTTTTAAACTTCATCTTGTTTGACTCTGTTATCATTCTTACGCCGGCCTCGAGCAAATCAACAAATAATGGTATGTCAAGTGTCAAGTGATCAAGTGATCATTCTTAATATACATATTATTTACATAGACTTTCATTGGCAAATTCTAGATATATATCTTACAAGTAAGCATTCTCATATAATTTTAAAATTGTTTTTCTAAAAACTTTTCTCACTGTTATATTAAATGAAGTTTTAACTATCTAATTTTGTGTGGATAAGTTACATCCTACTCATCATGAGCACTAAGTATCAATTTAGTCTATAAACTATACCAGTTGATAACTTACATTATTTATTATACTGATTTACTTATATGGACATTAAAGCTAACAATTATTCCCACACAATAATTATATTACTAACATTCAAGCATAGGAGGAGCTGGGGTGGGGCTGAACTGGCGAATAATAGAGTCTCAATAAGTCACATCACTGTGTAGGTAGATGGTCGCTTGTTTGTCATGACTGAAGGATCCATCATCCAATTTCCCTGGATAATTTTTGTAGATAACTTGCTTAGAAAAAAATATTATACCTTTTTTTCACTTTCAATAGTTTATTTGTATGTTAAATTGTAGTGTAACCTATAATAGCTCATCTGGAGACTAATTTCTCTGCATTTGTTTTAATGAGCTGATGACCTATGTTCTGCAACTTATGCAGCAACATAACTTTTTATGAAGAAGGAAACTTGATTCACTATCAAACAACATTTGATTATAATCTATGATAATGATCTATAAGGGCAAGGGATACAAAAGACTGAAATTGTCATAAAAATCTAAAAATACCTGATAGTCACATGTCTATTACTGAGTTTAACATTTTCAAGGAAAGCGGATATTGCAGTTTCATTAGCATTACTTAGAGAACATATCTGGCGGTAGCCGGCCAAGAGAAAAGTAGATGTGAACACATGCATCCCTTTGGTATAACAAGCTAAATGTAATATCAGAAAAATAATTAAAGGAGAATTTGAACTATATATTGCAAAATATTTCTCTATAGAATGAGCTTATCCTTACTCCTTGTCTCCCTAAACATTAATGTAAAGAGCTGTACCATGCATAGGACCAGGAGTTTCCATACCAATGTTATAGGAATTGAGTTAGCTTGTAACAAAAGTTAAGTGACAAACTAATAAGCTATACTTTTAGTAATATTATTTCATTAAATATTTAATATATGGCAGGGCACATAGTACAGCAAGTTTGATAATTTCCTTGCAAGTAGCAAACTCAGGTTCTATCATAGCATGACATATGAGGCCCCAGTTCTCACCTGAATCCTCTGCCTGAGTACAGAGCCTAGTGTAATCACTAAGCACAATCAGGTGTCAGATTGTGACAAAACAAAATTGAATAGAGTTTTCTGTACCTACTTTCCCCAATATATTCCTAAAATGCATTATTCCTAATTAAATATGTTCTCAAACCTTGTGAAAGTTGCTTTGTTAGTTTTGTTAGTTTCTATAAAATCAAATTTAGTGGGACCAGAGAGATAACACAGGGGTTAGCTTTGCACTACCTGACTCTGATTCAATTTTTGTTACCACTTTGAATACTGCCAAGACTGACCTCCAAGCAAAGATAGAACTGGGGATAAACCAGTAGTGTGTGGCCCTAAAACAAAAATGATGAGATTTGGCATGATTATACTCCTGTTAAAAGAAAAACTAAAATTCTCTAAAGAAGTATAATTATTATACTGTTAAGGCATTAATCAGCAACTTTTTTAAACATATCGAATTATCAGTTCTAATAACACCACGGGCACTTCACTGAAAAATATTAACTTGATTACTTGATCACTTGATATCCCGTTATTCATCGATTTGCCAGAGCAGACATCAAACCCAATACATCAAGATCCTTCATGAGCTGTATTATGGATTCACCACCAGGGTCTCACCATTCTACAAGGAAGTGATCATTGATGTCAAAAGAGGGGTTCGACAGGGTGATACCATTTCACCGAAACTCTTCAGTGCTACCCTCGAGAACATAATGCAACAATTAGAATGGGAAGGAATGGGAGTGAAGATAGATGGTTGGCAACTTCACACCACCTCCACTTTGCCGATCATATCATTCTAATAACACCAAGCATTAGCCAAGTGGCACAAATGCTGGCTGACTTTGACCGAGAATGTGGAAAGATAGGTCTACAGCTGAATCTCAACAAAACAACGCTCATGAAAATGAACTAGTTCCAGAGGCCCCATTCACTCTCAACGGAACCAACATCTCTGAATGCAGCAATTATGTGTACCTAGGTTAAGAAGTCAACATGATGAACGACCTAAACCCTGAACTGTGCAGGAGGAAGAGAGAGCAGCATGGAATGCCTTCAAGAGCATCGAAGAAATAACTAAAAAGGACAAAGACCTCTGGCTCTGGGCACATCTCTTCGACTGAAACAAATTTTCTAGCCCTGAGAAATTTGACTCAGGGCTAGAGCATATACCTCATATGTCTGATTCTCTGGGTTTATACCTGGCACTGCAAAATTAATTAATTGAAATATTTTTATTGTCTTATTTTTTTTTCCTTTTGAGATAGGAATCAGCTTCCTTTAATATGCCACTATCTTGCTTTAAGTTACCTGTTCTATCTCTACTATGAAACTTTTGTGTTTGGTCTTCAATTAAATGTTTATGTGGACCAGTTAACTTCCATACTTTGTGTAAATTATCCTCACATGTACAGTGAATTTTCTGTTTGGCATTCCCACTAAAATGAAAACTTCCATTCCAAAGATCAAGGATGGTATCATTGTATTTTTACTGTTATTGCCATATTTTTTTCAAACATGTTTTGGCTCCTTTGGTTCTATATTGGGGATCCTGAGATGCTTTCATACTGTTAGATGACTTCTATTACTAGCAAAGATATTTTTAATTCAAATAGATTTCCAACATTCTCTCTCCATCATCTTCTATTCATTCAGTCTTCTGGAAAACAGATCACAAACTGCAATAATTTATTTTCTCTCCTATTTTGTAATTAGAATGCCTTTGTTTCCTGAGTGTATATTTCCTTTAGAAAAATAAATGACTTACTTTCAGGTAAAGAGAAGAAGAGAAAGACACAAAGAGGAGAAAGTGAAAGTTAAGTTGAGTAATCAATCACAAAACCCAGTCATGATTCTTTGTCATATACCAGTTCATTAATATTAACTTGTTCAATTAGAAAGAACGTATCATTCTTCAAGGGCAATAGGAAGTATAGGAAAGCAATCTAGTGTAGAGAAGAAAATGAAGCATAATTAGAAATAAATCACAAGACTTAATGTTGCCGATTACTACCTATTTGACTCTGAACAATTTTCTTAACCTTTTAAAACCTCAATTTCTACAAACTTAAAATGGGAACATTAATATTTGTAAAAATAGCTAATATTTGTAAGAACACTTTCATATAAAACATGAAATTTGTATTCAGAAATTTATATATGAATTTTTTATGGAAGAAGAAATAAAAAAATATGCCCAGCATCAAATGGAAAGTTGAATTTCAAAAACCAGAATTTGTACATGAATGTTTTGTTATATAAATTCTAATAACAATTAGACACATAGCAAAATAAAATAATCAATTGAAAAGGATTTGCTAATATTCGAGGAAATCTCGCTACCTATTAATTTGTTTATCTTCTCACTCTTTTTTGGATTTTTTTACTTGCTTTTGTTTTGGATCCCCACACCCAGTGATGCTCAGGGCTTATTCCCACTCTACACTTGGTCATTACTCCTGGCAGTTCTCAGGGCATCATATGAGATGATAGGAATTGGACATAGATCAACTACGTACAAGGCCACTATCCTACTTACTGTGCTATTTATCCAGTTCCTAGCCTTCACATTCTTGTAAGATAATTCCAATTATAAAGTGGCTCTTCCAGGGTTCTGGCATGGAGGTGGAGGAATGGGAGGAGGATCCCAAATCCCCACTCCAAGTCCAGCCAGCATGGCTCCTGCCCCACATGTGTGAGCGAACCCTGGGAGCTATGTTGGACTTGGAAGAAAGACTCACAATTAACAAACAGACAACAAGAGATAACTGAGATGAAGCCAAATGTAATAACACAAGAATCATTGGAGTCCCAGAGAGACAGGCATAAAACCCTGATGAAGAAGCAACTATCAAGGCAATCATTGCTGAGAAGTTCCTGGAACTATAGAGTGCTTGCTCCCAGATTCAGGAGTACAGAAGGGTATCACCTAAAAGAAATCAAGATAAGAATACTCCAAGACACATCCTAATTAGAATGACAAAAACCACAGATATAGATAGAATACTGAAAGCAGCAAGATCAAAGAAGGAAATCACATACAATGGAGCATCCTAAGGGCAAATGCTGAGGAGCCCTACACAAAATCTGGGAGCAGGGTCAGGAATCTGCTTCTGTCCCAGGGAACTGGCTGTCAGCTGACAGAGAAAGACACAAGAATCTGGCAAAGTTTTAAAATGCTTTACTTAACACAGGTTCTGGCATACAAATCACCATTCAGAAAAGTCCTGAACTTAGGGTTCCCGGCTAGGCCCTGGCCACATATAGGCCAAGATGGCGGTCACCTTGTGTTAAAGCCCTGTAGAGAGGAGACAGAGACAAGGTGCCAACAGAAAGGGGGAAAGAGAGAGTGGCTAAAAATAGAGAGCGTGAGAAAGGAAGCAGGCTAGTTTTATATCCCTGCAACCCAGACCCCCCACTTCTATGGAAAGCCATCAGGATCAAATGCCCTCAGGTAATTTCTCCTAGGACTTCACCTAGGCCCTTTGAGATATTAATGTTGCCTAGTCAAAATCTGCCTTGGAAGTGCTTCTGAGGGTAGAGAAGGAGTTTCTGAGATGAACTGTGTCTCAGGATGCAAAGGCATGCATCTGTACCAAAGAATATACTATAGCCAGTTAAATATTTCTCCAAGCCTTCAGAAGAGTCTCCTCTTTACTTCATGGTTGTTCTGTATATTAGCCTTTGAGTTATCAGAGAGCTATGCTTGCTTGCTTGGAGGTAAATAGCATTTCTCTCTGGTCTAATTACTTAGAGATCCAACGTGACCAGGCAAATATACTGGTAAGATCTACCTAGTCCCACAATGATTGTGGCAGAATGAGAGAATATTTATACCAACCAATATAGAATACATGGTCAGAAGAGCTGCCACATTCAAACTGTCCTACTCTCTACAAAGTGACCTGCAGGAGGCAACTCCAGGCCAGATGTAGAGGCTCTGGGCAGGTGTAGTGCAACAGCATCCCTAAGATTCACAGCAGACTTTTCAGATGAAACACTCTGAACCTGATGAAATAGTGAAAAGACTCAATGAAATGAAGGCCTCACCAATAATTCTTTACTCTTCCAGACTCACATTCAGATTTGAAGGAAAGATACACAAATTCATGGACAAGCAACAGCTCAGGAACTTCATGGACTCAAAACCTTCTTTTAAAAAAGGACCGAAGGAGCTACTGTAAGATAAGACAAACTCCAAAAGCATAACAAACTTATTTAGAAAGATGGCACATATATCCCATCACAATAATCTCTCTCAATCAATGGCTATATCCACCTAATAAGAGACACAGAGTGGAAAATGGATTAAAAAAATTAATCGAATATTCTGCTACCTAAAGAAACACATCTAAATAATCAGAGCAAACACAGACTCAAAGTCAAAGGCTGGAAGACAATTCTCCATGCAAACAACTCTGAAAAAAGCTGGTATCTGACTAGTATGTCAGACACACACTATTATCTGACAGCATGGACTTCAGACTGAAAAATGTTCAACAGTGAAGACATTTCTTAATAATCAAAGGATAAGGAAGAAATTAACCTCCTAAATATATATGCACCCAATGAGGGTCGAGCAAAATACTTAAAATAACTGCTAATAGATTTTAAAGAAGACACTGACAGTAACACAATAGTATTTGGAGACTTCAGCAGTGGTCTATCAACTTTAGATAGATGGACAAGAATGAAACACACCAAGGAAATACTGGCCCTGAAGGCAGAAATGGAAGAAAGAAGGCTGGTAGATATATACAGAACTTTTCATCCCCAAAATCCAAATGCACATTTTTCTCCAGTGCACATGGAACATTATCCAAGATTAACTCTAATTTTTATAAAAAAATAAATCAATATAATTTCTAAATAAAAATATAAGAGGTATAATCAGATCTTTTCCTCCTTTCTATTGATAAATGCAGATACATGTTGATAACACAATCAAACTTGCTTTATTTTTTCCTTGAAAGTGAATAGTAATTTCACCTTACAATTTTTTCTATCCACGTGTAAGAAAAGATGCTTGGGGTTATAATCTACTTTTTCTGTCACCAACACTTACTACATTTCAGAAAAGGTCCTGCTTCTGACTCATATTTTGTTTGCAGGATTTTCTTTCTCATCATTGATGCTTTGCATGTTGAAAAGTTGCAAATTTAAAGAAAAGAAGTAAATAATTCTGGTGAGTGTCACGTCAAAGAGAAGCTACAGTATCTGAAGACGTCTCACACCAGCTGCACATCTCTCACCCTCCCCTTGCTTCTTGCAACCAGAGGTCGACGTCCTGCCTGACATTTTAGAACCTGGAGCAGATTCCGGTCCCTTACAGCTATGTCCCAGGTGCGCTGTACTGACCTCCACCTTATCAGCAGGCCCACCACCACGTCTCCTGATAGATAGTATTACTCATCACACCTCACGCTGCTCACAATTATACTACTCCCGGAGTGAAGATGTGCATGGAAGGAAAAGAGGAACATCTAGAATCTCCCAGAGATTCCCAGAGGGGCTAAGGCAATGATTCACCTACCGCATAGTAGGAACTCGGCATCACAATAGGGGAAACACTTCTAAGAAGCCCATAAAAAGCAGAGAGTTAAAATAATGGAAGGCTCTACCCACACAAGTGAACTCTGTAAACTATTCTAGAATGACTTTAAGCTTTAGATGACACTCTCTGAGGATGTTTAAGGAGTGCTAAGAACAATACTCCAGGTAGATAGGCCAAACATGGGAAAACTACAATCAGAAATGGCAATAATGAAGAGAGTGGAAGGTGATCTAAAAAACTTGATACAAACATTTTTTGGAAAGAGAATTTACAGATTTACAAAACTAAAGAAAAGGTTGTAGAGCGACAAGAGGAGATGGAGGAAAACAGCAAACAAGGAAAAAGTGGGGGGGAATTGAACAGCATAGCAGAAGACAATGGGATGAGTTAAAGTTGAACAGTGTAAGAATCATCAGGGTCCCTAAGCACAGGAGGGCAAAACTGATAAAGGCGAAATAGCAAAAGAAGTTAAGGAGAGTAGAAATCACGATCTAAAGGCTCCAAGGTTCTCAACGAAATAGACCCAACTAGAAAAACTCCAACACATTAAAATCTGAATGACCAAAGCTAAAGGCAGAGATAGAATATTGGAAAATAGATGATGAGTATACACCTGACCAAGAATACTCTCTCTAGCTCTATTATCATTCAGATTTGAAGGGAAAAAACAGAATTTCTTGGACAGGGAACCATATCAGAATTCATAGCCTTGAAACCTGTTTTATAAGAAGTGTTAAAGGAGTCTTTAAAAAGACTTTTCAGTTCTTTGACATTGAGTGTGTAAGTCTTTTGAGGTATGTATGGTTGCCTGATAATAGAATAAGAAAAGACCATTTGCGCCTGACTTTCTTTGGAATTTTATATTTTTCAGTAATAAATTATATTTCATTGCATGGAATGTTCTATTTCTAGGTAATAATCATAGGGACCCACATTGCAATGTTGCATATTTGTGTAGAAAGTTGAAATTTACCTACAATACAATACTATGTAACATAAAGCCTATATTTCCTTTTTAGGATTAAATGTATTTTTAGACTTGAGGCTTATTCAGATTTTTCCCTTAAAGTATTTTATTTATTTTGCACCTTTACTAAGTTGTTTATTTGTAGGATATAATTCATGTAAATTTTAGAAATATAAGCACAAAAATTTTTCATAGTATTAGTTTTTAAAAGTTATATACCATTTATAAAAGTGATATGCATGTTTTTTGAAATAAGGAATATTTTATTTTGATTTTTGGGCCACAGCCACTGTTCAGTGCTTTTCAGGTTCTGAACTCTGGGATCATTTCCGGTGGGATCAGTACTGTATGAAGTACAAGGGCCAGAACGCAGGTGGCTCCACGCAAGCCAAGTCCCCTACCCACTGTCTTATGTCTCCAGCCTCCTATGGAGGAAAACAACCATTTTATCAACTTGCTATTGATTTATAATTTGGTGAAATTTCAGGAGTTGTTGTGTGTGGGGGGTACATTTCTAGGTGTATCCACCTACACAATAATTTTTAATATTATATGTGATATTATAAAAACATTACGAGAGCAACAAATAATCAGAGTCAGTAAAACTGAAGATTTTATCTCTGGGGCTAAATTTACATACAGGAATACAGGAGAGTGGCTGGGGGCCCTTGGGACATTGATAGAGGGAAACAAACTCTCCAGTGATGGGTTTGGTGTTGGGATGATGTATCACTTGTATCACTTGTCTTCCCATTGTTCATCGATTTGCTCAAGCCGGCACCAGTAATGTCTCCATTCGTCCCTGTTGCATGGTAGTATAGGCCTAAGAGCACCTGCTGTATGTATAAAATGCATAATTGACAGCCTTGTACATCCCAGTACCTTGGTAAAAATGGAAACTTCTTTTTACAAAAGCTAAACTTACAGTTTCTAAATTCTATATATTCCAGAATAAGATTTGTCTCACTCCAGTGATCTTATATAAACTTCCACCAAGAAATTTCTGAAAAATATCTGTCATTTTTTCCAAATTTTCTTATTTTTTCTGATGCTTCCATACCGTACACACATTGAAGTTTCTTTCTACTGACTAAGTAAATTTTAGGAGCATTGTGTGCAGAAAATAATTAATGCTTATGTTTTCTCAGTCCATTTCAAGGTAATGTGGTGTGGACTCTGCAGGGGAGATTTCCCTGTGTCTCTCCTAGTCTTCTCCCTGTTTGATGAAGTCATAAATGATCCTGGAAAAGACATCCTTCACTCTGGGCTCACAAAAAGAGTTCTGAATAGTATTGTTTTAGTGTATGAGTTCAACAGATGGTACCAAATGACCAATATTTAAATAATTTCCTGCAGGGAGACAACTTAGATTCCCTCTCAGCCTGCTGCTCATTAACTTTTACTGTTTCACTCATTTTGACATGATCATGTGAGCAGAGGAAAATGCTTGTTTCCCTAGAAGATGTAATTTTGTAGAATAGCAAACATGAAATCTAAGTAGGAATTTTCCGAAGTCTGCTCTTTTTCTTATTTGATCTCATTCTTATTGTTAAATGATTGTGTTGCATTTTTAACTTCAAATGCTGACAACTGTCCATTTGACACTTTAGTTCACCAAAGAAAACATTATAATTAGTAGAAGGATTTTTTTATTAACTGTTAATAGATCCTTAACAGAACTTTCTGTTTGCCGTCAGGCTGAAATTTCTCTTCTGGAAGAAAACAAAAGGGGATACAGGGGGAATTCTTTGTTCAGTGCTTATGAGTCTGTGAAGTCCTTATTGGTACTCAAAACCCTCTCATTCCTTCATAAGAGGAAAAGGTCAATTTATAATAGAGCCCATATTGAAAATGTCTACTTCAAATGCACTCAAAGGACTTTCTATAGTTTTATTGCAACTTCAGAATACCTTCATGTCACTGAAATAATATGAGCCAAACAAGGTAGAATCTTTTCTAAATTTGTGAGATGCTACCTTGAAAAAGCTGATGGGGAAATAAATAGCCTCTATTCTGCTATTGTCATGTGGATTACAGTGAAAGTCTCCTGTATAAAATGGACACTGAACATATATCAACAATATATAATTTCACTCCTAAAATTCAAGAACAAGGTTAATAGATTCAAACACATAAATATGAACATTTTCCATATAAATGCATATGAAACTTTTGCTGAGAATATTTGATGTTATATTAACTGAAATAAAAGTCATATTTTGTTTCAAACAATGGTAAAACTAGAAGTTATTTCCTCAAACAATTCTGAATTAAAAACGTACTGGAAGTTTTTAACACTTTGTTTTTTTTATGAGGGTTTCATACCTAGCAGTTCACTGGGATTATTCCAGGTTCTGTATGTGGGATCACTTCTCGCATTGCTTGGTATAATATTCAGAATGTTGGTCTATTACTCAGAATTATTTCTCAGCTGGGTTAAGCAATTGCCTTACACACTGTACTATCTCTTAAGCCCAGAATTTGCCTAACCTTATATAAAAGTCAATATAAATGAACCCCAAATTTTTCAAATTCTGGAATATTTCAAATATTTCCTCTTAGTTTATTCTATACTTAAATATATAGGCAGGCTTCGCTTGTGTACATGTTCATACTTCTTGCCTGTATGATAAATCATTCTTTAGAATAAGATTATAGTTTGAGTATTACATGATCAAATCTACCATAGATACAGCTTGTTCCTGTTCTGCCTGAAAATCTTGCAGGATGTTAAATGATATCTATTTTCTTTGATCATTACTATAGGCATGACACTGTATAGGGGAATAACAAAATAACTTTATGAGAATGATGACTATAAGCCAAGCAATGTAGATTTTATGAGCTGAATCTTTTTGAGTGTGGTAAGTTACAAGTGAGCTGTAGGTTGGAATTCTATACTTGGTGAACAGTCTTTCTTACCAATGACTTAAAAATCCCCTTTACAAAAGCATCATCTTGTGTCCATTTTTGGCATAATTAATGAAGTGTTCACTTCATCTCTTGGAAAATTAAAAATAGCAGGACTGACATGGGCCCATTCTGAATTTTAGAAATGCTGTTCTTGGCATGGTTCTCTGTGTGTTCCTAGACTGACCTGATTTTTCTCTCATCCACTACTGTGTCAATGCAGTATACTGAAGAACACATTAAATTAAAGGGACGATAAATTAGTCCAGGAGACAGAATCAGCTTGTCATAAATCATTGAAGGTTTTAGAAGATAACTTTGAGTCCATAAAGATATCAGAAAATTATCAGACACTCAGGCTAATAATAGGAATCAACATTTGTATAAGGCAGCTCTTTCCAGGTGGCATCCCAGCAGTTTCCTATACATTGATTAATTCATTATTTATGATTACCCTTTGATATAGATATCATTTCTATCCCTATTTTGTATACAAGGAAAAGAACATTGTAGCCAAATATGTGTGGAATAAAAAGGAACATTGGGATCAGATTTCACATAGGCTAACATTTGGCAGCCGTGAGAACATGTAGCCTCGCAACCTCATGAACTTGGTCAACATTCCCACAAGCATCAGAATAAGGAGGAACATAACAGCGAAATAGCAACAAGGATATTCAATAAAAATGCATAGTATTGTGAGTATAAATAGAATAAAAGTTGATGATTTTGTACATGGATATCCCGTGGTTTTTCATATTTGTACCTAACCAAAGAATCCACCCAAATTCTGTCTTTTCCTATAATATTCATTCCTTTTTATCTTTCTCTTAAGTTTCCAAGATGGCTGTAGCACATATACTTCAGAATCAAAGAGGATTCACATACCTGAAATCCTAAATTCACAGTTAGGTGATCTACAGATAATCTATGAGCCCATTCCCACATATATCACATTAAAAAATAAACCTTTAAAAATGTGTTATATATGTTTGAACTACTTGCTGTTGAGTTCAGACTGCTAAGAACAAATTAAAACTACTCTTAGAAATGAATACAGCATTAATTTTGTCATAATTTTTCTTGAAATGAAACCCTAAAACAGCCCATATTGCTTTACAAGCAAAGACACAGACTCAAATGTTCAAAAGTAGTCTGATAAACACATTTTTTAACTACTAGCAGCATATTTTAGATTGTCGTTGACCTTATAAAATTCTTATGAGTTATTAGTTCACTTTTGAAAGTAACACAGATACACACACAATCTCCCATTTAATATTGGTCTTTTGTTGTTCGTCATTGGCCCCCAAGTGCTACCAGAAAACTCTGCAGGCCCCAATACTCTTGGGGACCCACTCGGCCTCAACAAGTACAATCTGAATTTGAAATAGCTACACAACCTAATCACTTTTAGAAAACCAGACAATGATTCTCTGAATGCCTTCTTTGTCTTGAAATGTTAAATTGTCACTTGTCTTCCTGTTGTTCATTGATTTGCTCGAGTGGGCAGCAGTAACATCCCCTTTCATTGGGAATGAAGTCCATTATTGTTACTGTTTTTGGCATATCGAATACACCACGGGTAGCTTACCAGGCTCTGCCATGGCTCTGGGTTCATTCCAGGGAGCCTAGTCTTTTTCTATGTAAGACCATCAACCAATCAGGGTCCACGGGGCAGAGCCCTGGTGTAGACAAGCCTATCTCTTGTCTGACACTTGTCTACACAGTCGGGCATCACAGCCACACCTGCTACACCTCAAGGGGACAGGGCAGCAGTGAAATGTAAAATTCCATGACAGTATTGTGTAGTTTCAGTTAGAAGAATTTCTTCCTCCACCAACATCCCAGAGACCCTCCGTCCAACGCTTCCAACCTAGGTGAGTGGATTCTGCAGACCAATTGTACAATTCCTAGGAGAAGGAAAACTGTTCCAGTGTTCTAAACAATCTACATGTTGACAACTTTACTGATCAATTTGTATATAAACTCTGGCTTGGCTTTACTTTCTTCAAAATGTGGATTTTGTTGTTGTTATTGTTTTTAATAATGACTACATCTCTAGCACTGTTTATCTTTACATAAACTTTAGTGCCTGAGTCAGTTTTCCAGAGAACAAGTATGGCTAGCTCTCAATTTCTCTGTTCAGACTGGCACTGCAGCAAAACATGTGTGTCTGTCTGATGACAACATTTATTTTCTGGTGCATAAAATCCAGCGTGAAAGTTAACATCTGTGGATACACTGCAGAACATTTCTTTGTAATGTAGGAAGATAGTTTTAGAAATTCACTTCTAAAGTGTGATAATTTCTTTTTAAATACCATTTGAATAGCATTTAGTGACAATTTTTGCACTATTTTACACCTACTTTTAACAGCAAAGGAGTTAAAAAAACATTCCTTCTAATCTATACAATATCCTTTCCATAAACCTTGCTCATTAAAAGTCTTTCCTGTTAAAAACAACAGTGCATTAATAGGAATGCAATTAAGTACTTATTGCTTTTGTCATTTAAAGTAAGTTAACCAGATGGCATAAAATCCTCCAAAAGAGATTTTAAACAATGGAGATTTAATTAATATGCACCAGTTAACTCATTAAATATATGGCAACCAGCTCATTAAACTTAACGTAAATACTTATTTGAGATCAATTGTATATTCTTTGTTTTGCATTTATCTTCATTTAGCTTGACAGGTCATGAAACAAATGGTGGCTTGTTAAAGCTAAAACATTTAAAATATGAATGTCTTTATGTTATACTACTTATATTTGTTTCTTCAAAGCCAAAATGGAAGCCATGAAATTACTTTCACCAAAATCTTCAATGATTGCATAATAGCATCAACTAAAATAAATTTAATCCTCTGGATCTAATTGGATACAAAATAATCCTGTGTCAAATATAATCTCTTCTCCATCTGCTATTATTGCAGTAAAATCTTTCAAATAATGATCCATTTTGCAAAATTATGCCTTTGTGCTGCTGTGGCAAAATTGAATCATGCACTTTCCATGAAAGAATAGTCATTTTTTAATGCTAGTGAAAGAATGACTCTCCCAAGGGAGAAATTGTCCCAGTGACTTCAAAAATTGTGTTTCTTTGGGACTTACACATGCTATGTGGCAGACCCCCGGGCTGTGGCCATCTGACCAAGTGATATGAGTGAACTTGGGTTAAGAGGGACTTTGAAATGCATAGCTTACAGAGTCAGTGACTTCATCTTGTTTGTTTGTCTGTTTGTTATTTGGGGGGCCACACCGGGTGATGCTCTGGGGCTATTCTTTGTACTCAGGCATTACTCTTGGCAATACTCTAGGGACCACATGGGCTGACAGTGATCAAACCCAGGTTAACCATGCAGGATAAGGATCCTAGCAACTCTACTATGGTTCAGGCCTCAAACCACTCACTGCCTTCTTGATCCAGTCATCTGAATCACCTGGTAAAATATTTGCAAGGTTGATGACTGATAAAGTTTTCTCTCAGCACAGGCACCATCTTTAGCATCCTACCAGGCATTTGTCAGAATGTGTGTGAGTTTCTCTGCATGAAAAACGGTTCCTACCACCTCTTGGCTTTTTGGAAGCTGAGACCATGGGTGAGGAAAGTAAGAAAGTTCTTTCAATAGGAAAATAAGAATTGCTACAAACCTCTGCTGAGGCTCTCCAGATTTTCCATTTTCCATCACAGAAAAGAATATCAAGAGGTGGAAAATGATGAATTAATGTTGTTTTCTTTAGATAAATATATACATATACGTATATGTCATATATTTGTATATATACGTATATACATGTAAATGTGTATATATATTTGTATATATGTATATACATTTACTTTTTATGTGTATATATGTAAATATTAATATACATATACACATGTGCTATAAAAATATATATACACAGAGAAAAAGTGAAAGAGAAGCAGAGAGACAGAGAGACGGCTAGAGATCAGTGGGCTAGAACCAAGCTTTGCTTACATTAGGAGACAAGGATTAAGTCCCCACACTACATAACTTTTAAGTACTACCAGGACAGGTCTAAATCTTTCTGAGCACAGAGCTCTGGTTCCCTAGCACCATTGACTGTGGTCTGCAAAGAAAGCACACACAAAAAATTAGATTCAAAGATTCAAAGACTAAAGATTAAAATTGTAATATTCAATGATTAAAATTTTGAGAGATTAGTCCAAATGCTTGCATAAACTTGTTTTCATTGTTTACATCTGTCTGTCCATCAACTCCTATTTTTTAAAGATAAATCTATATCATATCCTCTGTCTCCAACCAAACTACCATCTACTGAACCAATCATACCCTGGTTTGAACCTTAACTTTACCACCTTTCCATTGTCAATGCCCACTTCTAATCATTTCTTTTTCCTATTAGTCCAGGTTAAATGTCATGGGCCAATAGTCTCTTCATTCATATTAATCATTATGAATTCTCTTATGTATCCATCATTTTCACACAATGTTTGCGAATTCCTTGTAGCAGTAAATACACAAGATCTCCATTTAGCTATGACCTACTTAATCCATCTACATTTTATTAAGCATATTTAGGGTCGAGTTAAAGAGCGATGGTTCTCACCCTTTCATTTTACAGGCATCTACATAAACGTCAAAGTTCCACAATCCTAAAAGTACTTTAGTAATATATTTGAGTTCACTTGATATAACATTAAAAGTTGTGAGAGATTAAAGGAAATATCAATGACCCTTTTGTTGTTCAGGAGTGAGCTATTCAGTTTCCAGGTGTTTGGTTTGACTCCCTGTTTCTGTGTACGGTTAACTTCCATTTTCAGTGCATCATGGTCTGAAAAGATAGCTGACACAATTTCTATCTTTTTTAATTTTATTGAGGTATGCTTTGTGGCTCAGCAGGTGGTCTATCTTGGAGAATGTTCCATGTGCACTAGAGAAAAATGTGTATTCAGCTTTTTTGGCATGAAAAGCCCTGTATATATCCACTAGCTCTCTTTCTTCCATTTCTTCCTTCAGGGCCAATATTTCCTTGGTGAGGTTCAGTCTTGTTGATCTATCCATCGTTGATAGAGCAGTGTTGAAGTCTCCAACTATTATTGTGCTACTGTTAATGTCTTTTGAGGTCTCTTAGCAGTTGTTTTATGTATTTTGCTGGCCCCTCGTTGGGTGCACATATGTTTAGTAGTGTAATTTCTTCCTGGTGTACATACCCATTAAGTAATAAGAAATGGCCTTCGTTGTCCCTTCTAACCTTTTTCAGCCTGAAGTCTATATTATCTGATACTAATATGGCCACACCAGCCTTTTTGGAGGAGTTTTTTGCATGGAGAATGGTCTTCCAACCTTTGACTTTGAGTCTGTGTTTGTTCTGATTATTCAGATGTGTTTCTTGTAGACAGCAGAATGTTGGGTTCAATTTTTTATTCCATTTTGTTACTCTGTGTCTCTTAATTGGTGCATTTAGACCATTACATTGAAAGAGATTATTGTCATGGGATTTTGTGTCATCTTTCTGTTTGTGCTTGTTGTGCTTATGGGTTTTGTCGTATTACAGTAGACCCTTCAGTCCTTCTTTTAAAGTTGGTTTTGAGTCCATGAGTTCCTGAGTTGTTGCTTATCCATGAAGTTGTGTATCTTTCCTTCATATCTGAATGTGAGTCTGGCTGGGTAAAGAATTCTTGGTGAGGCCTGCAGTTCATTGAGCCTTTTCATAATATCCCACCATTGTTTTCGGGCTCAGAGTGTTTCATCAGAGAAGTCTGCTGTAAATCTTAGAGATGTTCCTTTGTATGTGATTTCCTACTTTGATCTTGCTGCTTTCAGTATTCTTCTGGAAACAAACGAAAATGAAGACACCAACTATAAGAACTTGTGGGACAAGGCAAAAGCCGTGTTAAGAGGGAAGTTTATAGCTCCGCAAGCATTCATCAGGAAACAAGAAAGGGCCCACATAAATAACCTGACTACACAGCTGAAGACATTAGAAAAAGACCAACAAAAGGAGCCCAACCCAGGCAGAAAAAAGGAAATAATAAAACTTAGAGAGGAAATCAATGAGTTGGAAACCAAAAAAACAATCCAAAAGATTAATGAAACCAAGAGCTGGTTTTTTGAAAAAATAAACAAGATTGACAAACCATTGGCAAGACTTGTAAGGACAGGGAAAGAGAAAGCCCAAATAAACAGAATCAGAAATAAAAATGGTGACATAACAACAGAAACCACAGAAATCTAAAAGATCATCAGAGATTACTTTGAGAGCCTGTATGCCATGAACCAAGAGAATCTAGAAGAAATGGATCAATTCCTGAAGTCCTATAACCTCCCACGGCTGAAACAAGAAGACCTCCAATACCTGAATAAGCCTATCACCATTGAGGAAATAGAAACAGTAATTAAAAGTCTGCCCAAACACAAAAGCCCAGGTCCAGACGGATTCACTAGTGAACTGTACCAAACCTTTAAGGAGGACCTACTGCCTGTCATGTTCAAGCTCTTCCAGGAAATAGAAGAAACAGACACACTCCCAAACAGCTTCTAAGAGGCACATATCACCCTGATACCCAAAGCAAGGAGAGACAACACAAAGAAAGAAAACTACAGACCAATATCCCTGATGAACACGGATGCTAAGATCTTCAACAAAATACTAGCAAACAGAATCCAAAGACTCATCAAGAAGATTATACATCATGACCAAGTATGATTCATCCCGGGTATGCAAGGATGGTTCAACATTCTCAAGTCAATCAACATAATACATCATATCAATAAGAGAAAAAATAAAAACCAGATGATCCTATCAATAGACGCAGAGAAAGCATTTGACAAGATCCAGCACCCGTTCATGATTAAAACCCTCCAGAAAATAGGAATTGAAGGGACTTTCCTCAAGATAGTTACAGCCATCTACCAAAAGCCCACAGCAAGCACCATTCTCAATGGGGAAAAGTTGAAAGCCTTCCCCCTGAGATCAGGGACAAGACAAGGTTGCCCACTCTCACCCGTTTTATTCAATATAGTACTGGAAGTACTTGCCATAGAAATCAGAGAAGAAAAGGACATCAAGGGCATCCAGATAGGCAAGGAAGAAGTCAAGCTATCGTTATTTGCAGACGACATGATATTATACCTAGAGAACCCTAAACTCTCTACCACAAAAAACTCCTAGAAACAATAGACGCAAATAGTAGAGTGGCAGGATACAAAATCAACACGCAAAAGTCGGTGGCTTTCCTATATACAAATAATGAAAGAGAAGAAAATGATATTAAGGAAACAATTCTATTCACAATTGTGCCACAGAAAATCAAATACCTAGGAATCAACTTACCCAAGTGTGTAAAGGACCTGTACAAAGAATACTACAAGACATTGCTCCAAGAGATAAAAGAGGACACTAGGAAATGGAAACATATTCCCTGCTCATGGATGGGGAGAATCAACATTGTCAAAATGGTAATACTCCCTAGATCTCTGTACAGATTCAATGCAGTCCCTATAAGGATACCCATGACATTCTTCAAAGAAATTGACCAAACACTCCTGAAATTTGTGTGGAACAATAAACCCCCAAGGATAGCAAAAGCAATCCTCGGGAAAAAGAAGATGGGAGGCATTACCTTTCCCAACTTCAATCTGTACTACAAGGCAGTAGTAATTAAAACAGCATGGTATTGGAATAAAAACAGACCTGTGGACCTATGGCATAGAATTGAGGATCCTGACACCCAACCTCAAACACATGATCATTTAATCTTTGAGAAAGGTGCCAGGAGTCTAAAATGGAGTAAGGAAAGCCTCTTCAACAAGTGGTGTTGGGAAAACTGGGCAGCGACATGTAAAAACATGAATTTGGACCTGTGTCTAACACCATGCACAAAAATCAGATCCAAATGGATTAAAGATCTCAATATCAGACTTGAATCCATAAAGTACATTGAAGAAAATATAGGAAAAACCCTCCATGACACTGAAGCTAAAGGCATCTTCAAAGGTGAAACATCACTAACAAAGCAACTAGAAGAAAAGATAAACATATGGGTCTACATGAAACTAAAAAGCTTCTGCACCTCAAAAAAAAATAAGTGACTAAGATACAAAAGCAGTCCACAGAATGGGAAAAAATATTCACCCAATACCCATCTGATAAGGGGTTAATATCCAGGATATATCAAGCACTGGTAGAACTTTATAAGAAGAAAACAAACAACCCCATCAAAAATGGGGAGAAGAAATGAACAGAAACTTCAGCAAGGAAGAAATTCGAATGGCCAAAAATCATATGAAAAAAAATGCTCATCATCACTAATCATCAGAGAGATGCAAATAAAAACAACAATGAGAAACCACTTTACACCACAGAGACTGGCACATATTCAAAAGAGCAAGAACAACAAGTGCTGGCGTGGATGTGGGGAAAAGGGGACAATCATCCATTGGTGGGAATGCCGGCTGGTACAGCCTTTCTGGAAAACCATATGAACATTCCTCCAAAGACTAGAAATTGAACTCCCATTTGACCCAGCCATACCACTCCTGGGAATCTACTCTGGGAAGCCAAAAATACTCAGCTAAAACACCATCCCTACTTTTATGTTCATAGCAGCATTATTCACAATAGCCAGAATCTGGAAGCAACCGGAGTATCCGAAAATCGATAACTGAATAAAAAAGCTTTGGTACATCTACACAATGGAATACTATGCAGCTGTTAGAAAAAATGAAGTTATAAAATTTGCCTATAAATGGATGGACATGGTGAAGATTATGTTGAGCAAAATTAGCCAGAAGGAGAGAGACAGATACAGAATGACTGCATTTATCTGTATAACATAAATATATATGTACATATTGTGATGTCAATATCCAAGGTCAAGTGAAACATATATCAGGAGGTCTTGTCAAAGGTGGAAATTATCACAAACGTGTGGGAGTCAGAGGCTAGGTAAGACAGAAAATGGAACAGTGTGCTAAAAATTGTCGAGGGTACTAATGCCAACCTAGAACTGTACATTAAATAGAGGCAAAAAGATACACATGACAACCCTTTAATGTATGTTCTGTAATCCATAGTCTGGAGGTAAAGAAAAAGAGAAAGAGAGAGAAATGGAAAGAAGTAAAGAACCTGCCATGGAGGAGGGCTGGGGAGGGGGAGGGAACCGGGGACGTTGGTGGTGAGAGATGGGCACTGGTGGAGAGATGGGTGCTGGAACACTGTATGACCAAAACCCAAATATGAACTTTTTAATTGTATATCTTTGTAATTGTAAAAATAAAAAAAATTTTAAAAAATAAAGGAAATATCAAGAATTCTGCAATGGCATATTTAGTGCTCTGAGGAGTTCAGAGAAAGAAAAACCATAAATGCCTCTCTGATTCTCAAATAGAAAAAAAAAGTATGTTGGAATGATATAGCAAGAGACTTTAGAAGGCAGGAAAGAGTCACAAATTAGCATGGAAATAGCATACAAACGTATAACCTGGAATCTGGAAACATTGAACACATTAGAATACCCACCTGAATGCTGAGGTTATAGGCACTGTTCAATTGCTATAAATATGGCTATAAGATTTAGGTGAAATCTTTAGTCGTGGCTTCTCTGCCCAAAAAAACTGTTAGCTGTATCACCTTGATACCCTTAAAGCTTTCATACATTCATTCTATAGACAATAGGTTTAACAAAAATCATACCTACTCTGGTTCTCTAGGCCTGTTTTTAATGTACTACTGATATCCAAAATACAGAGATAAATATAAAGGATTAGAAAATTTATTTAAATGATAACGAAAACACCATTGTCCTAATTTTGACACTGAATACATTTTATTAAAGTGTCTCTAAAATCTTATTCTTCTTATAAAACAGTAAGTTCTATTTTTTAGCAATGTACTAAACTTTGAAACATTTTAAAAGTATAATAATTTTCTATATATGATAATTATAAGTAAGCAATTCTAAAATAATTTAAGTTTCTTAAATTTTGAAATTCTATCACTTATCTCTTTTTAAAGAAAATATATTTTAAAGCCATCTTTGATTTAAGCCTTTATCCTATTTTTTCAAGTTTCCTCTTAGAAAAACAAACTTTTGATGAATTCACACAATAAGTAATTACTGATATTTTAATAGAAACTTTGTAAGATGACATTTAAAATGCAATTGAAATAATTTAGAAATAATTTGATACTCCTTATAAATTTCTGTTATGTAAGGAAATTTAATAAAAGATAGGTGGGGCATTACGGATCTCGAAGACTGAACTCAGATTTTCTTTCTCTTAGCTCTGCGCTCAAGGACCACTTCAGGCAGTGCTCACAGGATCAGACTGGAATTGACTGTGTGCAAAAAAAATGCCTTAATCACCATACTATCCCTTGGTCTCTTAAAATATCTTTTAAAATTTAAGCCGTGTAATCATATGTTAATATATATTATAGACCACTAGTGTTGCGTGAAGTGATTTAGAGGCAAAATTAACAGATGATGATGTGTTGAGGTTATTTTCCCTAGTGTCTGCCCACATACAGGAAATGTCCTCACAACTAATAAACAAAATTCACAGTATCATCAAAGACTTGTAATTATAGCCATTTTGATTATTTTTAAATTATAAGATTCAATCATAAAAACATTCTTTAATAGTCTCTTCACAAATTCAAAGTTTGGGATTAAAATAACTAGAAGTAGTAGTAAGTCATAGTCATCTTTGAAAAGGCAGCTTTATGATATTTGCAAATGTTTGTCAAGTGCTCTATAATTGAAAATTAGTTTTGATATTTCTATCTAGTATCAATGTTTGTGAAATTCTAATGTTCAGAATTCTAATCAGAACTTTTGATACTTAAAGCTTTAATACATGTTTCTTTGAGGACTAAAACACTAGTTAGGTCTTCAAGCAAAAAATCCTGTGTTTTTTTTAATGAAGGCCCAATGATTTACAAAGTGATTTGCAGTAGAGTTTCAAGCATACAAATTCCCATACCAATTCCACACGGGTGTTGACTCCCTCCAGTGTTTCCGTGTCATTTCCCACTCTGCAGTCTGCCCTCCTGACACGTCACTTTAATTTTAAGATTGTGATGCTAGTTTTGACCTCCTGCTCACAGTGTTGTTGGTTCCGTGTTGTTGGTTCCATGTTGTTAGGCATATACGTGTGCCACACCTCAAGTGTGCTGAGGCCCTCGGCCTGTGCTCCTTTTTCTCTACAGCCTGCTCCTATTTTCTCCCCCCCCCCTAGACGTTTTTCTCATCCCAATGGTTCTCCTTTCTATAATGTAGATCAAAGGCAGTTTAGTTTCTTCTGAAACCTCCTGTGCTCTTTGTTTGTTCCTCTGTAAGACAATAGGTAAGTGCGATAATCCGGTATTGCTCCTTCTTCTGGTTTACTTAACTTGATTCTCTCCAGTTTCATGCAAACTGCAGCAAATTGCTTTTATTTTATCTTTCTTTTGAGTACCAATTTAATCATGCATGTGAGTGTACATACCACACCTTCATTCTATATCCACTTAGTCTGTCATTAGACACCTAGCTGGATCCAATATCATAGCCATTGTGCTTAGAATGCTAAGTGCCACCATAAATTATGGTGTGCATACGTAATTTTGAATTAATGTTTTCATATAAAGTGGATATGTATGGTGGCTCTAATCTTATTTTTCTGAGAAATATCCATACTTTTTTTCCATAAACATTCAACATTCCTACCAATGTTGAAGTGGTTGAGGGTACCTTTTATACCATAGCCCTATCAACATATGATTGTTCCCAGGTGTGTGTGTGTGTGTGTGTGTGTGTGTGTGTGTGTGTGTGTGTGAGTCTCACTGGTATGAGGTATCTCATTGTTTTGATTTGTATGTCTTCATAATATGTGATGATTAGCATTTTCTCATGTGCCTATTTGCCACTGCAATCCGTCAGTCTTACTCCTTTTCCTCTTTCCATTTCCATTTTTTGTTAGGGCTTTTGAATTTTATTATTCTTGATCTTTGTGAGTACTTTCCATGTCATGGATATTAGCTCTTTATCTAATATTTGATTGTGATTGTTCTCTTTCATTCAATCATTGATTTTTAGTTTTGGCCTTTGTTTTTATTGCTTTTTGATTATTGAGAATTTCCTTCCAACCACATTTTAAGAATTTCTTTTTTAAATCATGAATGTATATTGGATCTTAGAGAAAACTTTCTCGGCATCAATTTGCTTGATTGTATGATTTTTATTTTTCCTTTTATTGATGTGGTATATTATGCATATATTAAACCATCCTTGAAAACCTGGGCTGAATTCCACTGAACATGGTTTACGATTTTTTTTTTAATTTGGTTCACTGTGTTTTTTTGAGAATTTTTTCATTGATTCTCATCAGGGAAATTGGTGTAAATGTTCCTTTTCTAGCAATGTCTCTCTCTCTTCTCTCTCTCTCTCTCTTTGCTTTGGGTATTCATGTAATGTTGGCTTCATGAAGCTGTTGGGAAAGACTCCTGTTTCTTCAGTATTTGGGAACTTCTTAAGAAGTAAAGGTGTGATAGAACTCACCACCTCAGCCCATCTGGCCCACAACTTTTACTTTTAGAGAGCTTCTTATTTTCTATTTCTGTTCATGATTTGTCTGTTCAGATTTTTGATTTCCTCCTCTCTTTTTTGGAAAATTGCATGATTCTAAGAACATGTGTGTTTATTAGGTTCTCCAGTTTATAGCATAGGCTTGCTCATAATAACCTCTAGTGATATTTGAATTTCTGAGATGTCTGTTGCTGTTCTTCCCTTCCATCTCCGATCTGATATTGTTTTTCTCATGAGTCTAACCACAATTCTGCTTATCTTGTTTATTGTTTTGAAAGCAGCTCCTGGTTTCATTTCTCTGCACTGATTTCTTGATTTCTATCACTAATTTATGTCATAGTTTATATTTTTTCTACTGCCTTGGGTATCATTTGTTGTTCCTTCTCTAGATGTTTTAGTTACATGTTTAGGATATTTATTTAAGTTTGTTTCCCTTCCTAACGTAGGCTTGTAGCACTGTGAATATTGCCTTACTACAACTTCTGCTGTATCCCAGATTCTGATAGTTTCTTTCTTCAGTCTTGCTCATTCCAAGTACCATTTAAATTTATTCTTTGATTCCTCTTCAATCCTGTTGTTATTTAGTAAAAGCAGTGTTTTGTTCATCTTCTAGGTTTTTAATATTTTCTTTATTCTTCTCTGTCTTTTTTATGGTCACATTCTGGCTTCAAGGCATTAAGGTCCAAGACGATGCTTGGTATTATTATGTATTCAGATGCCATCCATCTTGAAGAGCGCACCAAAAGCACTAGAGTGCATTGGCAGTTGGCTTTTGAAGGATAAAAAGCCCTGCATATGTCACTTATTCCCAGTTCTTCTAATTCCTCGATTAAACTCTTCTGTCTTTACTGATATTCTGCCTGATTGTTATGTCTGGTGGTGCAGTGGAGGGCTGACATCTCCCTTGTACTATTGTGCTCCTGTTTCCATGCATTGTTTTAGTGAGCAAGTTTTATCCTATTTGCTGACCCATCGTTTGATGCATATATGAGTATAATTGTTGGTTCCTCATATCTCTTCCTTCAGCCAGCAGTGTTCTCCCCTCTCTAAATACTGTCCTCATATTGAATGCCATTTGGTCTGATACAAGTTGAGGTGCCCCAGCTTTTCTCTCTCTGAACCAACGGCGTACATGATTGCTGCCCGTCCTTTCACTCTGAGCATGTATTTAGTCTGTCTATGTAGGTGTGTGTGGGAAAGCCCCAGAGGCCCAGCCTTGATGAGGGCGAGCTGTTGCCAGGGGAACCAGCGTCCCAGGTTAGCATAGCTCCTGCAGTTGCCTGTGGCCAGGGCTTTGAGAAGGGAGAACCAACACCTGTAGCAAAGCTCATCATTCCACCTCTGCATCAGTTCCTAGAGAGCCCGTAACACTCTTGGCTCTGTCCCTTTAGCTCTTGTAACCATCGAGTCACCTTTTCCCCTTCCTGTTTGATGATCCACGCGTTCCTTTCTGGCCCTATATAACCAATTTTTCCCTTAATAAACTGTTATGTAACTATGAGTCCATGGCCCTTGTGGGTGCTTTGTTTCAATTTGCCAGTGTGAACCTTTCAGCATTCTTTGCCCTAGAAATTGTCTCCTATTCCCAGAGTTCTGTACCTGCAGTCAGCTACACCTGTGTTTCCTGTAGGCAAAAAACCGGTGGACTTTTGCTTTTTGATCTATTTAGTCTCTATATACTGTTTGATGGAATAGTTTAGTTCATTGGAACTCAGGAAGGTCTATAAAGGGAGGTGTTGCCATTTTCCTGTGTGGGAGCTTTAGTAGCTATTGTAATTGTTCATTTGCAATTTTAGTGGCCTTTCAGTAATTATTGTAGAGTTGGTTTAGTTATTGTGAATGTCATCAGCTGTTGTTACAATATTTTAATCCCTCCCTCAAATCTAAATGAAACTTTATTGAATTCTGAATTCAAAATTGTTATATTGTTTTTATTTAGTACTTTAAATATGTCCTGTTACTCTATATTTTTCCTTGCATAGTTTTCAAATAAAACATCTGTCCTACTCTTATGTTAATTCCATTGTATTTGGGATTTTTTCTTGCTACTTGGGCCTCTGAGTTAGCACAGAAGTTTCCCTCTAGAAATTGGGGAAGTTATGAGCTTTTATTTCTCCCACCACTAGCTCTTTAGTTTCTCTTTTTCCCTTCTTCAGGATAATTTATTTAGCTATTATATATATGTGTAATTCAGGATGATTCCTTTTGCTATTGTCCATTAGGTATCAAACTATTCCCCTTCTTTTATTTCCCTTTTTTGTGACTTTATCATTGTTAATGGCTTGTGTTTTGCCTTATAGTTGGCTAATTTGACTCTCCACCTTCAGAATTTTCTTGATATGATATACTATTGTATTTTTAGCTCCTTCAGTTCCATTTGTATGAATATTTCATACTCTAATAGGTTCTTATTAGAGTTCATTGGGTTTCTCTTACAGTTGTTGATTAATTTCCATTGCTGCTGCACAGAGGGCTGATATAAGATCCATTTCCTCCAAGCAATAGAATGTTGATGAACTCAAGGATTTGCCTAAACTTCTGTCTCTGTCTTTCAGCATAGTTGAATTTCTTTCTTTCTGTATTGTTCAATTTTTGCTAGCAGTGGAGCTTTTAGATTCCTGGTTATCTAAGTGCTGACCTGATTTATTTCTTAACACTGGTAGGTCACGGTTTAATCTCCTTTGTATTCTATTTTTATTACTATATAATGGTATTTCAGTGGGACAGTCAGGATATTTAACTCCTCCAATGTAGGAGGACCTTTATGGAACTATTCTGCCAGTGAATTAAGACCCTACAGTTTCCCACCACCCTTAAGAATGTGTGAGGTGAGTGAAGTATAACAGTTGTGAAGAAAAAAAATAGCAACCACAAGTACTTGGTAGCTCGTTGAACACTGGATCAGGGATAAAGTCCCCTTGGAGTGGAACAGAAAGAATAGGATCCTGGGTCCCAACAAGACACCTGGCTTGGTTAATTCCTTTTAATCACAGTCCTCTAGTCTACAAGTTAGCTTTGGATTTCACAAATAATCATCATGATTGAACAACATATCTTAAATATGGATTAATGCTGAAGAACTATTAGAATGGAAGTGTGCATAATATATATTCCACCAAAGGTAAGAACTGATATGATCAAATTATTCTACCACCTCAATTGAGTAGGAATTTGTCCATTGTGCATTCCAAACTTTTAAAGAATAACATTTCTATTTCATTCTTATTTCTTCAAAACTACTCCAGTCAAAAATCATTCTAACAATTCTTATGCTGTCCATGTCATGGCGCAGAGTCACTCTAGCCCTCTGCTTCGGTGTCTTCTCACGTCCCTCCTCTTTCATTTTGTGTCCTCTACCCTCACTTATACATTTCAGGGCAAACCTGAAAATCCATATATTGTTCCCCTTCCTAAGCCTGACCATGGCATTTATAACAACTTTCTTTTAACCCTTTACATTATCAAGCTTCTTAGTGTGTGGAGTCCCACTCCTCTGTACGAGAACATTGTGTTCTAGCACATCTAGAAGGAAGGTTTGAGGGCTTGCTTAGTCAATTGACCCGTTTACTCAGATATCTAAGAAAAAATGGAATAAAGAAAGTTACCTTTTGAAAAACATTGACTAATTTGACTGCTATGGTCTTTACAGGCATGATTCTGTTACCAAGGCAACTACATGAAAGACCTATATCAGTTGAAGAATATTCCATTTTAAAAGCATGGCTTTTAAAACAATTTAAAAAAATAGTAAAATAATTGAAATTTTTTGAATAACACTCTCAACTCCTTATTTCAAATATTCATCTCTGGGAGAGGTGAAGTATATTGCAGTACTGACACTTAAAATAATTTGATTTTTAAACAGAAGCACTTTTTTTTAGCTTCCTGAACTTAATATTTTACAAGCAGTTTGTTTATATAATTTGATTTACTGCATGTCATGGAAAATTAGTTATTTAATTTACTTCTCTAATTTATCAATTCAGGAAACAGAAGAAAAAATAGATTTAATGATCATGATTTCTTGCTTGACAAATAACTAATCAATCTTACCTCTGCAAGAAACTCTGCTCTTGAAAAGACTGCCCTTCTCTTTGCTCAAGAGTTACTTTAGTCAATTGGGAACATGAGTATTCCATGATGTTAACCAGTTCCAGTAAGCAGAAAGGGACTCAGAAGATATAACAGTAGAATTCTCAGAATTATTTAGAAAAGATGATGCCAAACATTGATGGTGATTATCTTACTTAATATTACATCCCAAAATAGATCAGAAACCAATGGCTTTGGAGCAAGGAGCAGGAAATCAGTTTTACAAGCACATAATCTGCCCATTAAACTCTTGGAAGCAACTTGTATAAGCAGCCAGAGAACCGTGACCCCCACCCTGACACTAGTCATTTCCCCCTCACCTTGAGAGTAGCACAGAGGGAGGAAGGCACAGCCATTCTAGGTAGTGTAGAACAGAGGGAAAGTGGAGGGAGAATTGCAGGCAGAAAACTCTGTTTCTAGGAAGATTGGGATCATTGAAGGCCTAATACAAACAGCTTCATAGATATTTCTATTCCCAGATTGATAAATTAGTTATGATTGAATATTTGAATACTGTAAAAATTTTAGTACTACATCTTTTCACTTCAATAAGTGAAAAAAGACCCAGACCTATCACTAGAGATCTATTCAAAACTAACAAATTAGCCATATTTACATAATTTATTTTCCTCCTTCATTTTTCCCAATGGTAACCCACCATTTTGTTGTCAGATTCTAAGAATTTTGTTCATTGTGTTTTCATTTGTGTGGTTGTTTTAAGCTCCTTCTAAGAGTAAAATCTTGTAGTATTTGTCTTCTTTTACATATTCTTTGACTAGCACAATTACATCAAGTTCCATCCAAGCTTTCACAATGAGATTCCTCTTTATTTTGTCATGAATATTATTCCATTGTTTGATAGACCATAATTATGGACCTCAGCTCCATGACCTGAAGAATGGTTTGAGGCTCCTCCTGTCCCTGGAGCAAGCAGATGCCCTTGGGTTACACTTCCTTGTGACAGGACTTATGGAGATGTTACTAGTGCCCACTCGAGCAAATTGATGAACAATGCGAAGACAGTGATACAGTTTGATAGACCACATATTGATTAACTGTGTATAAGTTGGTGGGAACTCAAGTTATTTGCCTGTTTCATGATTAGAAAAGTTACGACAATGAACACAGGTGTGTATATATATTAATGAATGTATATATCTATGTATGTATATATGTGAGGGGGCATGTGTGAATCTCCTGCCCCTCAAGGTGTTGCAGGTGTGACTGCAGTGCCCTCCTGCTTTTGCAGGTGGCAGATAGGAGACAGACTTGTCTACACCCAAGGCTCTGTCCCATGGGCACTGGATGGTTGATGCTCTGATAGAAAAAGACTGGGCCCCCTGGGATGAACCCAGAGCCACAGAAGAGCCTGGCAAGCTACCTGTGGTGAATTTTATATATGCCAAATGCAGTAACAATAATGGACCTCATTCCTATCGAATGGAGACGTTCCTGGCGCCAGCTCGAGCAAATCGGTGAACAACAGGAATACAAGTGACAAGTGATGTCTCTGTGTGTGTATGTGTGTGTATACACAGGGTCTATATATACTGTTATGTTTAAGTTTCAATATTTTCCACATAGGTATATATTTATAAGTGGAATTTCTGGACTGTTATAATTTCTCTTTAATTTTTCAGTGGAGCTTCTGTACTGTTTTTCACAGTGGCTATACCAATCCCCACCAACAGTACATTGACAGTCATGGTCAACAGAAGAAGCCAGCCTGAAAAAACAAATAGTTGATGATATTACTTATATGTGGAGTATAAACAAACAGACACTATATGCTCTGTCCAGTGGAAACATATCCTTAGACCCGGATAACAGAATAGAATTTGAAGGGTATCGTACAGCCATCCGTAACCTTAGAATCTGACAGACAGACGTTGCCAAGAGACAATGGCAGAGGCATATTGGTACCTTCTTGCTCAGTTTAGCATGGTATCATTCTAAGTCTTGTATAGAATTTTTGTTTCAATAAAAGATTAAAAAATTTAAAATAGGGTCATAGAGCAGGTAAGGTTCCTGACTTGCTTGGCTGAAGCGAAACGTTGGACATGGGAATCTCCTGGCGGACAGTTACACAATGAAATTGACCACATCATCTTCAATCGACGGTTTTGTCTGACTGATGTTGCTGTTGTCCCCCAAATTCCAGACAGGATCAGACCACCGTCTCCTTTGTGCAAAATTCTACTTCCCCATAACGGGGAGAAAAAGCTGCAATGTTTAAGAAGAGAACTCCCAGAACGACCACCAACTGGGAACTCTTTGGCACCATTGCGGCAACATGGGAAGATACCATCATTGATGACATCGATGAAGAATACAACCGACTGGTTCAGCACCTCCATGATTGTGCGAAGAATGCCGAGAGAGAGAAAGACACAAAAGGACGCTTGTCTTCAGAAACTCTTGAACTCATTCGCCAACGTGGCAAGGCACGAGCCTCAGGAGACCAAATGCTAACGTCCAAGCTTGCTAAACAGTGCCGAGAAGCGAAAAAAGCAGACCTCAAAGACAGAAGAGCAGAAATACTGGAAGATGCAGCAGAAGCCGGGAAAAGTATTCGCACTGCCTGCCTGTCCTTCGCCAACTATAAGACCAAGATGACTGCCCTCCGACGCCCTGATGGATCTATCACATCTTCCAGAAAGGCAATGGAGAAGATTATCCAGGACTTCTACTCAAATCTCTTTGATAGCCACATCCACCTGCCCACATACCAAATTCCACAGGATGGATATGTCATTTCCAACGTTCTCCCTTCTGAAATCCGACATGCCATCTCGTCGGTAAAGAAGGGAACAGCACCAGGCCAAGACAAAGTCAGACCCGAACACCTGAAGAATCTGCCGTCGGTACTCATCAATACACTAGCTCGGCTCTTCACACGCTACCTGTCCGAATGCAAGGTGCCCTCCCAATGGACAAACCAGCAGGACAGTTCTACTGTTCAAGAAGGGAGACATTCACGACATTGGCAACTATCACCCCATCTGCCTGTTGTCTGTCATCTACAAGCTGTTTACATGAGTCATCCTGAATAGGATTAGCAGAACACTAGATGAAGGACAACCATGCGAGCAAGCAGGTTTCCGGAAAGGATTCAGCACAATCGACCATATCCACACAGTAACCAAGCTCATTGAGGTTTGTAGGGAGTACAAGATGCCGCTCTGTCTCACGTTCATTGATTTACAGAAAGCCTTTGATTCTGTGGAGACTGAAGCAGTCATCGAAGCCCTAGTCAAACAGGGTGTTCAAACCCAATACATCAAGATTCTTCGTGAGCTGTATTACAGACTCACCACCAGGATCTCACCATTCCACAAAGAAGTGATCATTGATGTCAAAAGAGGGGTTCGACAGGGTGATACCATCTCACCAAAACTCTTCAGTGCCACCCTCGAGAACATCATGAGACAATTAGAATGGGAAGGAATGGGAGTGAAGATAGATGGTCGGCAACTACACCACCTCCGCTTCGCTGATGACATCGTTCTAATAACACCAAACATTAGCCAAGTGGCACAATGCTGGCTGACTTTAACCGAGAATGTGGAACGGTAGGTCTACAGCTGAATCTGAAGAAAACTAAGTTCATGGGAAATGAACTAGTTCCTGAGGCCCCATTCACTCTCAATGGAACAAACATCTCTGAATGCAGCAGTTATGTGTACCTAGGTCGAGAAATCAACATGATGAACGACCTAAAACCTGAGCTGCGCAGGAGGAAGAGAGCGGCATGGAATGCCTTCAAAGACATCGAAGAAATAGCTAAAAGGACAAAAAACCTCCGGCTCTGGGCACATCTCTTCGACTCCACCATTCTCCCTGCATTAACATACGCCTCAGAGACCTGGGCCCTAAGAAAGCAGGATGAGAATGCTATTCGGGTCTCCCAGAGAGGCATCGAAAGAGCTATGCTTGGAATATCACGTCTCACTCAAGTGAGTGAAGGAATCTGGAGTTCTGAACTCTGTCGCTATTCCAGAATCAGGGACGCTTTCTCGTTTGCCAAGGCATCGAAAATCAGATGGGCTGGACATGTAATGCGATTTGGAGACAACCGCTGGACTAGAGCCGTTACCGACTGGATCCCACGGGATGTCAAAAGATCACGTGGCCGCCAACCTACAAGATGGTCAGATTTCCTTGTTAAGACCCTGAAGGAACGGTTTGAGGCTCTTCATATTCCTGAATCAACCAGATGCCATTGGGCTACATTGGCACGTGATAGGGTCCAATGGAAATGTTACTGGCGCCCGCTCGAGCAAATCGATGAATAATGGGATTCAAGTGATC
>JAJIBD010021398.1:0-409276 GCA_021461705.1 Cryptotis parvus
GGGAGAGCCATTAGCAGCTCTGCTCCATGTCTGTGAGTCTCTGGACCGGCATACCTGAGCCGGATTTAAGAAAGACTGCTGCAGGGTGGAACTCGATGAGCCAGGCACTGATAGTCTGGTCTGCTGGGTAGAGGTCTGATGAGAGAGAAGTCCGGATGTGGAAAATGGAGGCCCTAATGGAGTGGGGGGTCGTCTGGCTTGTTGCAAAGCTCTGCTGGGATGGTGGGCCAGGGCTAGAACCCACCATCCCCTCCGGGCGCCTCGTGAGCGGCTGGTCACAGGGAGAGCCATTAGCAGCTCTGCCCCATGTCTGCGAGTCTCTCATGATATGATTTGAATAATGTCTTAAAATTGATTGAATAATGATTGAAAATCCCATATGATTTGAATAATGTCTTAAAATTATCTTTGGCTGTTTTATGGAGAATGAAATGTAGAACAATAGAAGTAAAGATTATATAAATTCTTAGATGATTCTAAGTAAACAATAAAAGTAAAGACTAGCCGGCTGTAGACTCTATCCAGAATGGAGATAATAGCAAACTTATATAGGACAGTAACCGTAAAAGAAGAAAATAACCTGGTGTTTGTGATATGCTTTGTGCTGACAAGAATTTCTAAATGATTGAATGTGAATATGCAAAAGAAAGAGATAGAGATCAAGAGAGAGACAAAGGATATTTCAGGATATTTTGAGCTTTGACTTGAACTAATGACGTTAATGACAGTGACATTTTCTTCTGATAAGCAAAATATAACATTAATCACATTTTTATCTTGTCAAGTTTCTAAGATTTCCTTAGCTAGTAAGTATTCAATGATACAGAAAAGGTGTTCTATGATGTCTGAGTTTTGGTCACGGATAAAGTATGACAGTCCTATGTGATTCTGTCTTCACATCAGCCCCTTAGAGAGTTAGCCACCATGAAGATACCTAATAGAGAAACCTCACTTGAATAAGAAATCTCAAGCACCAACTTTCTTGCCAACTGTGTGAACCACCTTGGGAAATTGACTCTTCTCTCCAGCTGCTTATTTGATGGATCATGAAATGGATTAAATCTTCATGAACTATATTTTATCTGATTGCAAATTTTTAGAGGAAAACAAGTTCTTATTGCCTTAGTTGTCAATGTTAGTGTTTGATATTTCTGAATGGGGCTATTTCAAAGAAATTCATAGAATTTTATTTTATGAAACTACAAATAGAATAGATAGACATATAAAGATTATCTTGAAGAATGGAGTATAGCATAGTATAACAGCGCCTTTTGGGGGGAGTTGCTGACTTTGAGACCCATATTAAATATTGAGTACTTAGTTTATTTTCCATGGTACTTAGTTTATTTTCATATTTGGCAGACCTCATATTATTTTAAATGGTAAATACTGATTAAAATCAGCAGAAACAGTCATTGATACATTTTAGCTCTAGAAATGATGACACAAACTCATATTTTATTTTTAGCATTTTACATTAAATGCTAAAATTCAAGCTTAAGCATTTTAATTTGGCAAATTTTATAATATTAAGAAGTTCTTTTTGGGGGAGAACCATCAGAAAGTTGAGAGATACTCCTGGTTTTCAGGTTTTGCTTTTAGCTCTGTATTCAGGAATAACTCCTGGCTGGCTTAGGGACACAATTGGAGTGCTGGGAAATGGAATCTGGGTCAGCCACATGCAAGAAAAGTACCTTACATTCTCTCAGTCCATAAGTAATATGTCTTATTACTAGTAATATTTATATTTAATAGTTATTACTAGTAATCTTATTAATAGATAATAATACTATCTCTACAGTCCACAAGTAATAGTTCTTTTGTTTTTAGTGGCAATTATATGGAATTTATTATATGAAAATTTATAAGCATAGACTTTATCTTCAACTACCTAAAGCAACCTTGTAAGGTAGAAGGGGTTGGCGTCATTGTACAGAGTAATAATAGTAATTTTTTTTTTTGTTTCTGGGCTCTTAATACTCCAGCAAGAGTTTCCCATCCTACTATTCTGAAGCATAGCTTGAATCAAATCATCATTCTGTTAAAAAGAAACTAGACTATACCAACAAAAAGAAATTGTTCCATCACTAGTAAATGACTAAACTAGAATTCAAATTTAATTGCATTTGGCTTTTAATTTAGAGAGCTTTTCTCATTGTCTTGTATCAGGCTGGTTATTTTCTTTATGCTGGGGTACCTACAAAGAAGCTATATTCTTTACTTCCTGGAAGCACTATTGACCCATAAAAGTAAGAGATTGTGTACTCTCACTTATAAATTCAGAGATGCTTTCTCTTTACCTTTTAATATGTTTTATATACTCTATAAAATAATTAGAGATTTAGATTAATTCACTTTGTAACATCTCTTGATTATCATTTGAGGCCTCCTAAGCACTTTCCTGAGGTCAATTTATCAGGCTAGTCTGATTTCAGTGAGTGAAAATCTTGTGTGTCTTTTGTTCTGACTTTGATTGGGCTGATGAATTTAAATTAGCAGGAAAGAAGAACAAAGATTTATTTTTTCCCCAAATTCAAGAGGCTTTGAATGTTCTAACATTGCTTTATCAGAGTTTTCTATTTCTATTTAACACATGTTAGTGTATTTTAATAAAGTCAATATTTAGAGATCGAAGAAAATAATTCCCAAAATAAAGTAAGGAAATGTGTGGCATTAGTCACCATTTTTATAAATGCATATATCTCAATATTTTTTAAAAACACACACAAAGCTCATTTCTGTTTTGTTTTGTTTTGTTTGGGGCCACACCCAGCTGTCCTTTGGAATTACTTCTGGTTATATGCTAAGGATCACTCCCTTGTGTCCTCATGGGACCATATGGGGTACCAGGAAAAGAACACGAGTTGGCCATATGTAAGCATGTATCATACCTACAGTCATATCTCTCTAAAAGCACAAAATTTATAAGACTGTTACCACTTGAAATATTTAATATTTTCTAAATCCTCACTAAATAGGTAGATTTGGGAGAGACAACTGGGAGAAAGTGTTGTTATATAGGCGGTCTGAGAATCTCTAATATTATGAACAGTTAAACTTTAATAATCATGGATTGATTTAACAAATATCAAAGTAAGTACAAGGGAAGTATTAAGTAAGTATATTTCCTTACCCAATGGACCAGGTTTTGCCTAAAACTTTTTCTATTCCATTATGGGACTGATATATTGTGTGGGCCTTTACTTCAGTTAAATGTGCTAACAAAGCCATGTGGGAAGAGAGTGTGCAAGATCTGAGGAGGGACTGTGTCAACACTGTAACCACTTATTTTAATTTCCATGAAACAGTTGACTTCCGTCACATCCAAGATAATTCCTTCTAAGGTTCCTGAGCCTGAACGAATGTGCATGACCACTCCCCTGTGAACATCCATCTGTCAAAAAAAGAAGATGAGGAGCAAGTGAAATTAGACCATGGCTCTCTAGTTTCTCCAACAAGCTGCCAATGAATGAGAGCATCAGCTGCACCAGATTGGCCTAGCTAGGGTACTTATACTTAACTGGACACTCTACCCCCAGGCAATGAGGCACATCCTGTGAATAGAGATGACTCAGCCCCCAACAGGTGTCTGATGGTCTTGCCAACCAACTGCCTTTTCCAATGGACTGGAGCAGCAGCTCATTCTTGATGGCACGCCAAACACTATGATGAATAGCAGGCTTGTGTATTCTCACAGAGGGCAGGAATTGGGCTGGGGGCAGGTGTTAATGACAGATCCAAGTGCATAAATGCATGTATATTCCCAAACCCAGTAGGATGTACTGCCAACTGGCACATCAACAGACTTTCAGTTTCCAAAACACCCTAGGTGTCTTTCCTGGAGCCTTTGATTCCAAATATACCATTATCAAGCAACTAGTCATAATATTTTACAAAGTTTCTAGTAGACTTCAAGTTTTCATAATATTTGCATATTTATTGCTCTATAAACAACTTTTCATGTTATATAAATGTTGATGCTGTGATATGTATAGTACAGAAACAAGCTAGAGCATAGAAAATGTAAATTCTCTGTTATACAGTTTAGAAAAGAGCAATAGGAGATGGCAGGGAGAAAAAGGAAATAATTATCTATTTGATAAGTAAGCATGTTTTACTAGTACCAAATAATGCTTAAGTATACAGGAATACAGCTCAATCCTGAGACTCCTAGGAAAAGAACTGAATGGTAATGTGTTTTCCTGAGTAAACTGAACTTTGAGGAGTAAATAAATTCATTTAATTTTCTTTTATTTTCCCTCCTCATCAAAATATCTGTTGAGAAACTAGAGTGATAATATAATGGGTCAGGCCAGGTGATTTCCTTGTAGCACAAACAACCCAGGTTTGATCCCAGTTATTACAAATCTTCCCTGAACACTACCAGAAGTAATCTCTGAGATCAGAACCAGGAGTATGACCTGAACACACACACACACACACACACACACACACACACACACACACACACACACTGATTTGGTGACCTGAAAAAAGACTATAATATTCTTGCAAATAGAGTATTGTCCTGAATATTTATTATACATGCATATTTTCTCATTCTGATACCGTCAAAATAACAGTAATTTGGTTCCATGTACACAGGTTATGTATAATCACATGATTGTGCCTCAGTCCAAATTAGCAGTGGCTTCAATAAAACAAAATTGTGTTTCTTGTTTTCTGCACTGATTCCTAGTTTCAGAATCCCAGAATAACCTACTGTACTCTGCCATCATCTTTTCCTATTTTCCAATGTATGGATAAAACTTTCAATTTAACTTTTTAATTTATGGTTTATTCCAACCAGATAGTTCATATGAGTTTTCATATAACATCGAGGAGGAAGAAACAAAAAAAAAAAAACACAAAATAAGCGTTGTCCTTGTAGTTTCTAAGAGTTTCACAAATGATTTCTTTGAGTCCAATTGGGTAGCATTTACATGACCACATCAACGTATTAGGAACCCTTAAAAATTTAGTCTAGTTTGGAATCCATTAGATCAACCACACTGGGAAGTTTTATAGCTGAGAGAGTCTGTGCTTTGGTGACAACCAATGGTGCAAGCCAGGGATACTGTGGCTGCTCAACATGGATAAAATAAAATGTGAACTATGACATGGAAAACAAAGAAAGGATATAGACAATGAAGGAAATTACAAAAGGCAGAAGTAAAAAGCTAATTTCATTGGGTACTTTCAAGTTGTGATGCTCTAAAGTACATTTCATGAATTTTTATCTTCTCACCAAAAGTTCAATGAGGCAATTATATTTCATGGTAATTTTTATCAGGAAAGAAACTAGATACAGGTAAAGTAAATTTTCTGAGATTTCACACAGCAGTACTGCAGATACTGTGTGCATATAATTTCCTTCTGAGGCTGAAATCATTGTTATTACCTGCTGGTTCACACTGAAACTCATATCATTATGTTCAACCTTCTCCTTGGAAAGGTCCTATATAATTTTCATTTTATGAATAAAGACAAAAAAGTTAAGGAGACACACATACCAAGTTTTAGCCCAAATATTTCCATTTTGCCTTGATGTTTACAGATTTTTTAAATCAATTTGTAAAGTAATGGTGATAATTAAGGAAGAGGGAAAGTACTAAAAACAAGAGGGAAAGGACTTCATTTTCCAGTTTTTTTATGCAACACAAATTATTCACTTAATTTTCTCTTATTTTCCCTCCTCATCAAAATATCTGTTGAGAAACTAGAGTGATAATATGATGGGTCAGGTCAGATAATAGTTCAAACACTATTATCACATTCATTGTGTTTGAACAGAGCACAGTGGATGGGTGATTATCTTGCAAAGAAAAGATCAATTGTTTTTTACTTGATTGATTATTCACTAATAGAACCATGAAGGGATGATTTGATTCACCTTGTGAAACTAGGGTAAAGGACTCTTTGTGAACAATCATATTCCCTGGCACTATTCAAAGTTTGTTTATTTTCCTTTTTATAAAATATTTATTTAGATACCATAAATAAATATTTATGGTATGTCAGAGACCCTGGGTTCCCTCTGACACACCATAATAACCTCTTGACAAATACAATTGTAAGCTTGCTTATTATAGTTTGAATACCAAAATCTCAGTCTTTTTTTAGAAATAAGGCTGTTCACATAATTTGACAATGTTCCATCCTCCACATTTTTTATACTGTCTTTACCATTTTAGTCATATTGTTGAAAATACTGGATGTCCATATCTTAGAAAACTGTGCTTATATTTTTCTCAACACACTGTATAAGATCTGGTGTAAGTTAAAGTTTTTGATCCACTGGAGTTGATTTTTTGTGCAAGGATTTTCTTTTCATTTTTTCTTTCTTTTTTCTGTCCCTTTGTTTCTTTTTTCCTTTTTATTATTTACATGTAGCTATTGCTTTCCCAACTCCATTTTTTTTTTGGCAGATCCAATTTGCTTTATTAGTTAGTTCTATGAAATCTCCAAAGTGGACAATATCAGCTTTAAAAAAAGAATCCCTTGGGTGAGTATATACCCTACATATATCAAATAGTTCTCATTAATCTATTCATGGGCACATGGGTTGATCCCACAGATAGGCAGTTGCAATTAATGCTATGATCAACATAAATGTGATTATATCTTGTCAGACTCCTGTTTGTATTTCCTTTGCTTATAAACTTCTAATATTTTACATATTCACTTGTATAAATACTTTTGCTGGATCAAACAGTAGATCTATTTGTCATCTGTTATGGGGGTATATTGTTATTTTTTTAATTTTTTATTTTTACAATTACAAAGATATACAATTAAAAAGTTCATATTTGGGTTTTGGTCATACAGTGTTCCAGCACCCATCCCGCAACCAGTGCCCATCTCCCACCACCAACAGCGCCGGTTCCCTCCCCTCCCCCAGCCCTGCTCCATGGCAGGTTCTTTATTTCTTTTCCATTTCTCTCTTTCTCTTTTCCTTCCCCTCCAGACTATGGATTACAGAACATACATTAAAGGGTTGTCATGTGTATCTTTTTGCCTCTATTTAATGCTCAGTTCTAGGTTGGCATTAGTACCCTCGACAATTGTTAGCACACTGTTCCATTTTCTGTCTTACCTAGCCTCTGACTCCCACACGTTTGTGATAATTTCCACCTTTGACAAGACTTCCTGATATATGTTTCACTTGACCTTGGATATTGGTATCTTAATATGTACATATATATTTATGTTATGCAGATAAATGCAGTCATTCTGTGTCTGTCTCTCTCCTTCTGGCTAATTTCGCTCAACATAATCTCCATGTCCATCCATCTATAGGCAAATTTTATAACTTCATTTTTCCTAATAGCTGCATAGTATTCCATTGTGTAGATGTACCAAAGCTTCTTTATCCAGTCATCGATTTTTGGGCACTCTGGTTGCTTCCAGATTCTGGCTATTGTGAATAATGCTGCTATGAACATAAAAGTAGGGATGGTGTTTCCGCTGCGTATTTTTGGTTTCCCAGAGTAGATTCCCAGGAGTGGTATGGCTGGGTCAAATGGGAGTTCAATTTCTAGTCTTTGGAGGAATGTCCATATTGTTTTCCAGAAGGGCTGTACCAGCCGGCATTCCCACCAACAATGGATGAATGTCCCCTTTTCCCCACACCCACGCCAGCACTTGTTGTTCTTGCTCTTTTGAATGTGTGCCAGTCTCTGTGGTGTAAAGTGGTATCTCATTGTTTTGATTTGCATCTCTCTGATGATTAGTGATGATGAGCATTTTTTCATATTTTTTTTGCCATTTGAATTTCTTCCTTGCTGAAGTTTCTGTTCATTTCTTCTCCCCATTTTTTGATGGGGTTGTTTGTTTTCTTCTTGTAAAGTTCTACCAGTGCCTGATATATCCTGGATATTAACCCCTTATCAGATTGGTATTGGGTGAATATTCTTTACCATTCTGTGGGCTGCTTTTGTATCTTGGTCACTGTTTCTTTTGAGGTGCAGAAGCTTTTTAGTCTCATGTAGTCCCATATGTTTATCTTTTCTTCTAGTTGCTTTGTTAGTGATGTTTCACCTTTGAAGATGCCTTTAGCTTCAATGTCATGGAGGGTTTTTCCTATATTTTCTTCAATGTACTTTATGGATTCAAGTCTAATATTCAGAATTCTAATCCGTTTTGATCTGATTTTTGTGCATGGTGTTAGACACAGGTCCAAATTCATTTTTTTACATGTCGCTGCCCAGTTTTCCTAACACCACTTATTGCAGAGGCTTTCATTACTCCATTTTAGACTCATTGCACCTTTATCAAAGATTACATGATCATGTGTTTGAGGTTGGGTGTCAGGATACTCAATTCTATTCCATAGGTCCACAGGTCTGTTTTTATTCCAATACCATGCTGTTTTAATTACTACTGCCTTGTAGTACAGTTTGAAGTTGGGAAAGGTGATGTCTCCCATCTTCTTTTTCCCGCCCAACTCCATTTTTTGAAAAGGCTATCTTCACTCCATTTTCTGTATAAAAATCACTTATAATAAATTCAGGATTTATCATTGGGTTTAATATTTTTAATATTAGATTTAAAATAATATTAAAAATAATATTAAAAAATTAGTGGTATAACAATTTAATCAGTCAGTGCCAACCCAGTCTATAAAATGTTTGATTTGATATCCCTTATTGAATACTAAAATTCATATCTTGTGCGAATATTAGAAGGCTAAAAAATGTTAGAAAGAAAAATTGTAATTCATTTAGAAAGATGTTCCCAGTTCTTATGCATGTTTCTTTCAAATATGCAAATCTGAGATTGTGCAGTATAACCTCAGGCCTGTTGCCTAGACAAGGGTAAATTGACAAGTCAGGTCACAAAATGATTCTTTTGGGTGTTGGGCAGTGTCTACCCAAAAAGTATTTTACATAACAAAAATGCCTCACCTTCTTTTCTTGATAGGGAGGGAATGGACAATTAATTCATTATGTGCTTATCTGAGAAAACACACAGTCAGAAGACCACTTCTGGAATTTGGGGATTTTGAACATCTCCATGTCTCTGTCTAATACTTTGCAATCTTTTACTTTCTTGACATATGGAAAATATTTAAAATTGTTTCAGTATCTTTATTAACTAATTTTGTTATTTCTGAGTGCTATTAATAGTATTAGTTGGATTATAAATTTTGTTTTCTGACTTCTTAATAAGCTTCATTTTTTCTCTTTCAAGCAAGCATTTCAAAAATTTTAGTTGGATGCTGGATAATATTCTTGAGCTTTATTCTAGGATTCAATCATGTTACTTGAAAACATTCGTCACCTGGTAATACTACAGTTTGAGTTTCAAACAGTAACAATAAACTTAATAGAACAATGAAACCATTTATGAGATTCTTTTTTCCCCCAGATTATACAGGCATCATTTTTATACTATGATGTATCGACTACTCTGCCCCTCAAGTGTTACAGGTATGGCTATGGTGCCCAGCTGTGTCAGCCAGTGACAGGAGACAGACTTGTCTACACCCAGGGCTCTGCCCCTGGGCCCTGGATGGTTGATGGTCTGACATGGAAAAATACTGGGCCCCCAGGGATAACCCAGAGCCATGGCAGAGCGAATATGCCAGAATACAAAGAATACAATGGGCATATCTGATATGCCAAGAACAGTAACAATAATGAATCTCATTCCCATTGAATGCAGATGTTAATGGCACCGACTCAAACAAATTGATGAACAACAGGAAGACAAGTTACAAGTAATATTCATTGGGTTCTTGATTTTAACCAACGGAACAGTAATCTATCCTTATTTCAGTGCAATGTTGTTTTGATTATTATAGCCTTATAATATAGTTTCAATTCAGGAAATACAATGTTTCTTCATTTCTTTTTCATAAGAGTCAATTTAACTATTCTGGTTCCATATCCTGAGGCATTCAGGAGCTATTTTCCGTCCTATGCTCAGGAATGATCTCTGACTGTGCTCAGAACATCACATGCATTTCTGGCGATCGACATGGGGTTCAGTATATGCAAGGCAAGTGTCTTTCCCCCAAATTTATTTAGTCCCTAAAAAGTTATTTAAGTTTGGTTCTATGTTATACCTTTTAGTGGCATTCATGAAATTTAGGATATATAAGTAAAGAATGTGACATTTAACTAAGAACCCCTACTTAAAATATTTATTATCTGTGAACCCCATTTTCCACATGCAATACTAAATAAATATTGCAAGTGGCTGGCTATAAATATTAAAAAGAACAAAGTATGCAGTAAGAAGTATTGTCTCTCTTTTATAAATCTCAATATTTATTTTATCTTTTTCTATACTAGCTAGATATTTTACCACAAGTTACACAGGAATAGTGAGACTAAATCTCATTTTATGGTTGTTGATTTGAGAAAAACCTTTCTGTATTTTATGATTAAATATTATGTATTTACTCTTATTTTTTACAAAAACATTTGGTAGATACATAGTTAGAAATAGATTTCACCTGTCATTTTTAGGGACATGTCTCCTAAACTGCAAACTTTCTTTGAAAATTCCTTTGACTTTGAAATGTTTAACAAAATAAGTATTGCTAGAATAAGCCCAATGTTTCTATGATATATCATTTTTATATTATGGAATTTTACTTTATACCCTTTAATGTACACTGCTAATAATTTTTTCAAAAGAGATCCTTACCTATACTTTTCTTGTCAAGTTTTCTAATAAGATTATATTGGCTGCATGAAATCGTTTTTATTAAAATCATAAAGTCATTTTTTTCTATTTTTAATCCTCAAATTTGTTTAAAATTGCTATTCCTTCATTAAATGTTCATTAGCCATGGAAGTATCATTCTCTGAGAGTGGTATTTTCTTTGTGGCATAATTTTAAATCACGCACTCAACTTATTTCTAGCCAAAGTATTATTTAAATATTGTGTTTCTTTTAGGGAGACAGTGGTCCTATCCTGTTTGGAATTTTGGGACAACAGCGACATTGGTCAATCAAAACCGTCGATTGAATATGATATGGTTAATTTCATTGTGGAACTGTACACCAGGAGATTCCCATGTCCAACACTTCGATTCAGTCTTCTGGAACTGTGAGTTCCCATGAATGGTCTTGGTGGACATGATGAACTCAGATAGTCTCTAACCCTGTTCATTCCATTCTAGGTCATGGGTCCCGATGAGGAGTTCTTCACATCCAGTGCAAAAGGTTGCAAAGTTTAAGAAGAGAACTCCCAGAACAACCACTAATTGGGAACTCTTTGGCACCATTGCAGCAACATGGGAGGACACCATTATTGACGACATCGATAAAGAATACAACTGCCTGATTCAGCACCTCCATGATTGTGCGAAGAATGCCAAGAGAGAAAAAGACACCAAAGGACGCCTGTCTTCAAAAACTCTCAAGCTCATTTGCCAACATGGCAAGGCACAAGCCTCAGGTGACCAAATGCTAACATCCAAACTTGCAAAGCAGTGCAGAGAAGTGATAAAGGAAGACCTCAAAGAGAGAAGAGCAGAAACACTGGAAGATACAGCAGAAGCCAGGAAATGCATTTGCAATGCCTGCCTGTCCTTTGCCAACTATAAGACCAAGATGACTGTCCTCCGATGTCCTGATGGATCTTCACATCTTCCAGAAAGGCAATGCAGAAGATTATCCATGACTACTACTCAGATCTCTTTGAAAGCCACGTCTGCCTGCCCACATACCAAATTCCACAGGATGGATATGTCGTTCCCAATGTTCTCCCTTCTGATATCCAACATGACGTTTCAGTCGGTAATGAAGCAAGTAGCACCAGGCCTAGACAAAGTCAGACCCAAGCACCTGAAGACTCTGTCATCAGTACTCATCAATACACTAGCTCGGCTTTTCACACCCTACCTGTCTGAATGCAAGATGACCTCCCAATGGAAAACCAGCAGGACAGTTCTGCTGTTCAAGAAGGGAGACAACCATGACATTGGCAACTATTGCCCCATCTGCTTGTTGTCAGTCATCTACAAGTTGTTCACTCGAGTCATCCTGAACAGGATTGGCAGAAAATTAGATGAAGGACAACTATGCCAACAAGCTGGCTTCCGAAAAGGATTCAGCACAATCCATCATATCCACACGGCAACTAAGCTCATTGAGGTTTATAGGGAGTACAAGATGCCGCTCTGGCTCATGTTCATTGATTTAAAGGAAGAGTTTTATTCTGTGGAGATCAAAGCAGTCATCAAAGTCCTAGCCAAGCAGGGCGTTCAAATCCAATACATCAAAATCTTTCTTGAGCTGTATTATGGATTCACCACCAATATATCAACATTTTACAAGGAAGTGATCATTGATGTCAAAAGATGGGTTCAGAGGGGTGATACCATTTCAACAAAACTCTTCGAGAACATCATGCGACAGTTAGAATGGGAAGGAATGGAGTGAAGATAGACGCTCATCAACTACACCACCTCCACTTCGCTGATGACATTGTTCTAATAACACAAAACATTAGTCAAGAGGCACAAATGCTGGCTGACTTCGACTGAGAATGTGGAAAGATAGGTCTACAGCTGAATCTGAACAAAACTGTGTTCATGAAAAATGAACTAGTTCCAGAGGCCCCATTCACTCTCAATGGAACAAACATTTCTGAATGCAGCAGTTATGTGTACTTAGGTCGAGAAGTCAACATGATGAATGACCTAAAATCTGAGCTGCGCAGGAGGAAGAGAGGGGCATGGAATGCCTTCAAAGGCATCGAAGAAATAGTTAAAATGACAAAAGCCTCTGGCTCAGGGCACATCTCTTCAACCCCATAATTCTCCCTGCATTAACATACGCCTCAGAGGTCTGGGCCCTATGAAAGCAGGATGAGAATGCTATTCGGGTCTCCCAAAGAGGAATCAAAAAAGCTATGCTTGGAATATCATGCCTCACTCAAGTGAGAAGAAATCTGGAGTTCCTACCTCCACCAATGTTCCAGAGTCAGGGACGCTGTTTCGTTTGCCAAGGCCTCGAAAATCAAATGGCTGAACATGTAATGCGATTTGGAGATGACCGCTGGACTAGAGGAGTTACCGACTGCATCCCATGGGATGTCAAAAGATCATGTGGCCTCCCATCTACAAGACGGTCAGACTTCTCAGTACCCTGAACAGTTTGAGGCTCTTCGTATTCCTGAAGCAAGTAGATGCCATTGGGCTGCACTGGTACGTGATAGGGTCAAATGGAAATGTTACTGGCACCAGCTTGAGCAAACCGATGAATAACGGGATGTCAAGTGATCAAGTGATCAAGTGATTTCCTTTAAAACCAGCTTTGTTAATTGTATTATTTGAGAAGTGTTTCTTGTCATTTGAAGTCTCAAATGCATTTTCATAAAATTGCTCAAAGCACTGTGCTTATTGATCATCAATTGTGTCTATAGTGATATTTCCCCTTGTAAGGTGGATATTTTAAATGGTACCATCTCTTATTTTGATCATTGTATGTGATGGATTGCTTTCTATTTATTGAATCACCATGAATTACAAAGTTACTCATGGTTGAGTTTCAGGAATAAAATATTCAAGCACCAGTCCCTTCTCTAGTGTCCCCTTTCCACCACCAATGTCTCCAGTTTCCCTCTGCTCCCTTCTCTGTAGGTGCTTTCTCCTTTTTTCTGTTTTAGGCATTAGGTAGTACCCTGCTACTAACAGAATATCATACGTGTCATTTTACCTCCTTTAAGCATCCAGCTTTTGTTCATAGTAACCACTTCTCCTGACCACTACCATTATGATCCCATTGTGATCCATTTCTTCTCCTAACCCACCTTCTTCCACTGTGTCAAGCTTCCTACAAAGGATCAATTCTCTTGCTCTTCATTTCTATTGTGTTTGGACATTATTGTCTGACTGTTTCTTTATATTCTGAAAATGAATGTTATCATTTTGTCTGTCCTTCTCCTCTAGCCCATTTCATTCAGCATAATATTCTCTAGATCCATCCTTGTATCAGCAAATTTTATAATTCTATCTTTTCTAATGACTGCATAGTATTCCATTTTTTATTGTACCATAGTTTCTTTATCCAGTCATCTTTTCTGAGTATTTGGACAGTTTGAATATGCTGAATATTGTGATCAATGTTTCAATGAATAAAGAAGTGCAGGTATCTTTTCTGTATTGTGTTCTTAGCTCCTTTTCCCAGGAGTGAAATAGCTAACTCATATGATAGTTTAATTCCTAGTTTTTTTTTGAGAAATGGTCATATTGTCTTTTCCAAAATAGAGTACTTCAAGTGAACATTACCCCAGAAGTGAATAAGGGTCCTTTACCCCTGCATCAATGTCATCACTGGTTGTTCTTTCTGTTGAGGGTTAGTCGCTTTGCTGTGAGTTAATATCTCATGATTAATTTTATTTTGCATTTTTGATGATTAGTAATAAAAATCATTTTCACATGACTATCTGCATTTCTTCTTTCAGAAAGACACTGCTTATCTTTTCTCCCAACCTTTTTTTTTTTTTTGCTTTTTTGGGTCACACCCGGCAATGCTCTGGGGTTACTCCTGGCTCTGCACTCAGGAATTACTCCTGGCGGTGCTCGGTGGACCATATGGGATGCCAGGGATCAAACCCGGGCTGGCACAGGCTGGCCACATGCTAGGCAAACACCCTACCCGCTGGGATATCGCTCCTGCCTCTCCCAACTTTTCATTAAAAAAAATAGGGTTGGATGATAATTTTCTTTGAAGAGTTCTACCAGCACTTTACATATCTTGGATATTAACCCTTTGTTGGATGAGTACTAAACAAATAATTACTCCAGTGCATGGATTGTCTTTGTATTCTGGTTCTCATTTCCTTTTAGGTGTAGAGGCTTCTTAATTCAATATAATTCCATTGGTTTATTTTTGCTTCCACTTGCTTTGTCAGTGAAATTCCATCCTTAAAGATGACTTTACCTTCAATTAAATAAAGAGTTCTGCCTACTTTTTTTCTCTATATATGAATTTAGGTCTGATATCAAGATATTTAATGCTTTTTGATTTGACATTTGTGGATTCATTAAGAGGAGAATTACATTCATTATTTTTTTTTGCTTTTTGCATATGACCAGTCTTTCCAACACCACTTGAAGAGACTTTTCTTGCTCTACATCTTAATTTTGCCCCTTTATCAAATATTAACTGACCATGTACTGTCTTCTATAGATACTCAACCATATTCCATTGATTAGAGTGTCTGCCCTTATTCCAGTACCAAGTTGTTTTAATTACTATGGCTTTGTATAAAGTTGAGGAAACTGAATTCTATGATCCCACCCCAATAAGTGCTTATTCTACACAAGATGGTTTATTTTTCCATATCAATTTCAGAAGTGTTTGGTCTATGTCTTTGCAAAAATGTCATAGGAATGCTTATAGGGACTGTATTGAGTCTGTATAATGCTCTAAGGATTTGAGGATTATTTCCATTTTGATGATGTTAATCCTCCAAATCTATGAGAAGGGCCTATGTGTTAATTTCCTTGTATCTTTTTGAATTCTTTAGATTTTTATTTCTTTTTGTATAGATTTTTCACCAGTTTGCTTAATCTGATTCCTAGGCACTTGATTTTCTAGGCACAATTGTGAATGAGATTTTTAATGTCTCCCTCTTCTATTTTGTTATTCACATGCAGAAAGGCCATGGACTTTATTATACTAATTTTATAGCCTGTCACTATAGCATACAAATCTATTGTTTCTAGGAGCTTTATTTTAGAGTTTCTAGGGTTTTCTAAATATAGTTTCATGTCATCAGCAAATGGTGAGAGCTTAAACTCTTCCTTTACTTTATGGATACTGTTAATATCTTTTCTTGCCTAACTGCAATGGCATGTTCTTCCAGTATTATCTTGAATAGAGGTGGTGAGTGTGGACATCCTTATCTTGTACCTAATCTCATGTAGATGACTTTTTTTTTATTTTTGGGTCACACCCGGCGATGCTCAGGGGTTGCTCCTGGCTCAGCACTCAGGAATTACTCCTGGCGGTCTTGGGGGGACCATATGGGATGCCAAAGATCAAACCCAGGCAGGCACAGGCTGGTCGCATGCAAGGCAAACACCCTACCTGCTGGGCTATCGCCTCCGGTCCTAACGACTTTTAATTTTATGTTACTTTCTTATAAGTTGTCTTTTCAAAAGAATGATTTCAATTTTACATTGTCTTATGTAAAATTGAATAACTTTTACTTACTTTGTTTGACTTAATATGCTTTATATGCGTCTGTGCTCTTGGGCTTAAATTGCCAGATTTTCAATTTTTCCCTTGATTGTTAGATATGTAGATACATAGATTCTTTAGATACTCAACTACAACTTCAGAGTTGATTTATAATGATCCATATAAATAAAAATGTTTAGGACTAGAGAGAAGTCAAGTGGCTAAATAAAACACATGTGTTAATAAAGGTTGTGTGTTTGAGCTCTTGAACCACTGCATGTGCGACAGAAAATCTGGATATGTTGTTGTCTGTGCTCCCCAGAGGAGAACATGCTTTGGAGATACACTGTGAAACACCTGAGAATTTTTAAAAAGGGTATGACCTGCCATGTATGTTTGTAGATGCATGACAGTAACCTCAGTGATCTCTACAGTGAGAATATTCATGAATACCACAGTGAAAGAAATGTGACCCCAGCATCCTGGGTTAAGTCTGAGAGCACAGCGATGTGACATGTGACTCTTGGTGATTGTTGCAACTAAATGCAAGAGTCTTTCCACCAAAGATGTGTGTGACACCTAAAACCAGCAGAGGGGAAAGAAGGAGACAAAAATTTTAAAAGTCTATTTTGCAATGTGTTCAGTGTTAATTTTTTAAATTTTAATAAATTATTTTAATTAACTTATTGTTTTACAATATTTTGGAGTTTCAGGGTATTTGTTTTGTTCTTCTGCAAGTGTATAATTGCATCTCTTCACCACTCAAGTTCCAGAGTTGTTCCACACCAAAAAGATACCTCTAACCATTTCTCCTACCCCCCACCCTTTTCTGTATGGAAGCCATATTTGTTTTGATTCAGTCTAGAAATTAGTTTTTTGTATCTATCCACCAGTTCTAAGTAATTCACTATTCACATGTAAGTGAGACCATCCCGTAATTGGCTTTCAATTGCTAATTTAATTTAGCTGAACATAGTGCCCAGTATTTGAGTATATACCTCTTTCTATTGCTTTTTTCATGCATATAAGCACCGTATGATTTCATTCACATAGAGGTTAATGAAATAACAAAACAATGAATAATAAAATCTAAACTGAAAAATACTGTGATATGATAATACATTATAATTACCAGAGGGAAGGGGAGATGAAGCTAGATAAAATGGATAAAGGGGCAATTATATAAAGACCTTCAATTGTGATCATAATATATTTTATGCAGATGTCCCATCAAAATGCTAGTATCTAAAATTATGGTGACTACAAATCAATGCTATTTTAATAAAACTAAACAACGATAAACCAAACTATTTCCTGAATGCTTATCATATGAACATATATCAGCAAACATGTTTTAAGAAGCACAAATCTTTATTTGAGGTTCATAGGGCTACACTTATTTGAAGTACTATATTTTGAATGTTGAAGAAAATAGTATCATTTAAACCTTACATTTTAACTACCCAAAAGGGGTCTGAGACCATTCTCTGTAACCAGATGTAATAATTTCTATATAGCAAAATGCTCAAATATTCACTCTCATTGGAAGCATGAAAAATATAGTATCAAGTTATTTCAGTTCAGATTTAATCAGTAAATGATTTTGCATTCAATTACAGCACTTTTAGTGTTCAAAGTCATTTGACTTTAATTTGTGATTGGATATTTGGATCTGTATTATCAGTATTGTTTTTAGTTGGTATTTCCCATACTAATGACTCTATACCACCTATTTTGAGAGACATTTTTACTTCAAAAAGCCTAATTTTCCCCTTAATCATCAATACAGTGCAGAGATTTTAGTTTTGTATCCATACTGAAGTTCACTTCTATCACTTTCACATCCTGAAGTGATACAAATATTCTTTGTGGGAATAAAAAAATAAATATAGTTGCTATCAACATAAATAGCCTTATTCTCTTAAAATCTGCTGCTGTCAAGCTCATTACCAACTTTCTGCACAGGGTATTTGGAAAAGCCATCATCAACTCATATTCTTTCATGAGAAATTATTTCCTTTCAATATTTTTCTTGAGTATTTGCTGTTCTGGTCTTCCTACATTGCCACCAAGAGTGAAAATGATGGGCCTATATTTATATTATGTTAAACTGATTCAGAGCTTGAGGTGACTTATTGCTGCTACATATTTTGATGAGAGAAAATTTCTCTACTGAGTTTATATGAACTTAGACAAATAGCTTTCTTTGGTCAAAGAGCAAACAGCCCAGATTTCCATGTTCTGACTTGACAAAGCATGATATTCTGTTTTATAGCTTCTTAACAGGATAATGGTCGAGACATTTTTAGAGTGGATATGATTATGTTTGCTGATTGGGTTTGTTAAAAATGCACTCACATTTGGTTTCTGCTAACATGAACATAAAATATATTACAGACATTAATGATCCCAGATAGTCTGCCTATGAGGACATTAAGAAGAAGATCTGATTAAAGAGACATGTACTCTATTCCTTACAAGCCAATTCGCTCATACATTTTAGGATTAACTGTGTATTAGCACTACAGCTATTAGACTCTTCTAGATAATGTGCTTTCACCCTAGCTCTATAGAGTACTAATAAGAAAACGCCCAACAACAACAAAGAACAAAATATCTAATCACTATTACTACCAAGAATTTTCTTAATATATCTATTAATCCCTATTCACTAAACACTTTGCACTTTCCACTTTTAAAGGGTTTGGTACACAGTTGAAACTATCCTAGTTTCTGCATAGATGAGGAAAGTAAGGCATGACCATTTAAAATTATAAACCTCTAAATAGGAAGTGTTTATTGAAAGGAATGAGAAAGAGCTAAAGAGAAGTAACTTTGATGCCATGCTCTAGACATTTTATACAGTTAGTGTAAATCAGTATTCTAAGCGGTTCAGAAAGTGGATAACTCTATTTCACAGAAGATTTAAAAAACAGTGTTTGAAGATATTAGATGGGTCAGCAAAATCACAAAACTAGTAAATAGGAATAAAACAATTAAATCCTAAATCTGACTATAGCACATCACGTTTTTTTATTAGATTACTCCATCTGCCAGTTAGATATCATGCTGTGTACGAGAATATCTACCCATAGCTTTTCTTAAGAAGAGGATGATATATGATAGGAAGCAATCTCATCTTCATGCCTCACACTTGAAAAGAGAGTGTTACCTATAGTTTGTCCATAATGTGTATTTGCTTTTTAGGAAGAGGGTGCTTTTCCCCATTGCCTTTTACTTATGATAAAATCAGTTGAAACAATTGTCCTGCTTTAAACTTCCTTGGACATGATTGGTGATCTTAAAAGGAAAAGGGGAAGACAAGAACAGAGGACTCTAGATAATCAATATTTCTCTCTTAGGGATGATACCCAGCCTTGAAGAGGCCACATTATATTCCATAACTCCATCTCAAAGCTTTCATTGACCATTGTCTCTGGGAAAGTGCAGAAAAGTGTGTCTAATTTTGGAGGTCTGGCTTTAGAGCTCACTTTCTTATAGATAAGAAATAGCCCCACTTTGCAGCATCAGTTTATTGTTTTAAGAAGGACCATGGCCAGAGCTATCTGTGGTCATAAGAACCATTTCCGTCATGTTTGGAGCTGTGCAGTACCAGGGATGGAGCTCAGTTCTCCTTCTCCAACATCAGTTTTATCAGTAACAGAAGAATCATTTTTACTTAATCTTTATAGTCTCTTTCTTCTTCTCCAACATCAGTTCTTCTTCTCCAACATCAGTTTTATCAGTAACAGAAGAATCATTTTTGACCTCACTTAGAGAAAGTCAGCAGATCTATTGTTTCTCCTTTAATCTAGTTGCTTCTTTAGTAATTTTATGAAACCCACTCACTTAGGAAAGACTCTACAGTACTGATGACTGTATTAATAATTTAATGTCTCATATAAAAACACTTATGCAGATATCACTTGTATCACTTGTCCTCCTGTTGTTCATCAATTTGCTCAAGTGGGCACCAGTAACATTTCCATATGTTCTGTCACATTCTAGCATAGCCCAAGGGCATCTGCTCACTCCAGGAATATAAAGAGTCTCAAACCATTGCATCAGGTCATTGGAATTAGGTCTATAATTGTTACTGGTATTTGGCATATCGAATACAACATAGGTAGCTTGCCAGGCTCTGCCCTGCGGGTGGGATACTTTTGTAATCGCCTCTCATCTCGTGAGAGCCGGGCTTGTAATCAGATCTTCTTCTGGGTGGAGCTCTGAAGAGCTGGGGGTCCAGATGTTGAAAATGGTGGCCCTCCTGGTGTGAGGATTACTCTGGCTTCATGCGAGGCTCACTGGGATCGCTGGCCAGGACTAGAACCCGCTGGGCACAGGGAGAGCCAGTAGCAGATCTGCCCCGTGTATGTGAACTCTGGATCAGGCACCTGGGCTGGGCTTGAAAAAGACTGCTGCAGGGTGGGACTCTGATGAGCTGAGTCATTTGAAAAGAATAAGGATTTTAACAGCTTTTAATTCTTAAGACATCATGGTACCAATACCTCATCCAGTGAATATTCCCTCCAAGCCAGAAAAATATGCAGAAGATAAACCATGGGTATTGGATTTAATAACATTAGTAAATAACTATTGTCCATGGGAAGGGACTGAATAGGGCAGTTAACAGTAACTCAGAACTGTGCTACATGTGCCATAAATAAATCTCAAGGATTGGCAACTTAACTTCATGCAAATGCTCAAATGTTCAGAATATAGTTATCTATTTGTTCCTATTAAAGCCTTCAGTGGAAGGGCCAAGGTTTTTCTATGTTGTACAAAAAAGCCAAAGAGGTGGCTTGGTGTTTCTATCAATTGTGTTACCTTAAAATGCAAAAAGCAACCTTTTTACTCCTTCAGGGTCTAATCATTTTAAAGTAATGTTCCTTAGCCTAATTGATCTGGTCTTTGTCTTGCAGATGGTGAAAACTTCAGGAATCTAAACTTCATTCATTGCCTGGGCCCCATTTAAACTAAGGTACTGATGAGGTGTCACCCCTTGTATGCAGGGTCTACCACCCCCCTCTTGTCAGCAGGAAGCAAATACAGAAGACCTTGACCACTTGCCCCTTAAAGATTTAAGGTGGTGAAATCTCTAGGGGGGTATTGTTGTAGGCAGGCAGACAGGGGGCGCCACATGGCAACGAATCCTTGCCTTAAGTCTGTCCAAAGTCACCTTTTGGAACCAGGAACCAAGACTTGATAAGAACCATTAACCAACAACAAACCCTGAGGGAGCTGGATCAACCTTTCTCTGCCCAGCCCTTAATCCAGCTACATTTGAGGACAGAAGATCCAGCAAGAACAGAGGTCAAGGCTTGTGATCAGCATTTCTGCTGGGTGGAGCTCTGATGAGCTGGGGAGTCCAGATGTGGAAAATCAGATATACCACAGAAAATGGTGTGAACAAATGCCTGAGTCTCAAACAATCTAATCTAACTGGCATGTAAAATTAACCATTATTCCAAGTAATATTCCCATATCCAGGACTTTGGATACAGTAGTTCTGATGACTATTATTATAAATTTGCTATCTGAAGGACTCTATAATTTTTTGTTTTTTTTTTTTTTTAATTTAGTTCAGGGCTGAAACAAGTTTTCAAACACAGCAAAAAAATGTCGTTTAAAAAATAAATCTTGCATCATCATGATTGGGCGAGCTATTAAGAAAAGGAAATGCTTAAATAAGTCAAAAGTAAAAAATGCAAAGTGTTATAAGTTTAAATCCCTCTCTGTGGTCTGAGAACTGTTAAAGTCTGCTTTTCTCCCAAGTACTTGGACTGATAAAGTTCTGAATGGTGAGAGACTGATGATGTAACATCATTATGAGTGTTCCCACCAAACAAATATAAGGTCTCAGATATAATTCCCCAAGTGCTTAACTTGCTCAATCTAAGGTGAATGTTCCTGAAATACATAAAAGAAATATAATAAGAATAAAATCACCAATATTACTATTACTATAACTCACATTTCATACTACCATTTTCCATGTATCATTTTAATTTATTTAATTTTAAATACCAAATTCTTTTGGTATTTAGAAAAAAAAATAGTGACTTTAGCAATAACACTATTACCATTTTAAAAAATAGAAAATCCCAAAGCTTAGAAAAGCAATCTCACCACTTCTACAATAACCCCAAATTGTTAACATTAAAGACTTTCAGTAGGTGAGACTAGGTTAGACTTGTACTTTTATGTGATTATCTCATAGATTCTCATATATTGATTGGTAGTTGACATGCCAAATATCAGTAATAATTATGGACCTCATTTCCATGACTTGATGGAATGGTTTGAGGCTCTTTATGTTCCTGGAGTGGACAGATAGATGCCCTTGGGCTATCTCGCATGTGACAGGCCGTATTGAGATACTATTGGTGCCCGCTGGAGCAAATTGATGATCTACTGGAAGACAGTGACAGTGATTATCCTATTTATATATAAAGACCAAAGATTAATATCTTAAGAAAAATAATTTTAAGATCACAGATTTCTGAAAACTTACAGACTGTAAGTCAAGTCATCAATGGATCCATTCTCAATCTATCATTGAGATACCTCTTTTGAATAAGGTAATTTTTCTGGAAGAACACTTGAATTACATCAATATCAAGATTTTATGAGTAACCAAAATAAACAAAAACTTACGACATTTTTCCTGTAGGTAAAACATAGTCTAGTGTCATATATATCACTTGTATCATTTGTCTTCCCATTGCTCATCAATTTGCTCGAGCAGGCACCAGTAACATCTCCATATGTCCTGTCACATGCTAGTGTGGCCCAAGGGCAACTGCTTGCTCCAGGAACATGAAGAGCCTCAAACCATTCTTTCAGGTCATGGGAATGAGGTCTATAATTGTTACTGGTTTTTGACATATCAAATATGACACGGGTAGCTTGCCAGGCCCTGCCATGTGGGTGGGATACTCTTGTAGTCACCTCTCATCTCGTGCATGTATTGATGAATGGAAAAAGATAGGCTTTTCTGCTGGGTGGAGCTCTGGCGAGTTGTGGAGTCCAGATGTTGAAAATGGTGGCCCTCATGGTGTGGGGGGTTCCTCTGGCTTCTTGTGAGGCTCTGCTGGGATGACTGGCCAGGACTAGAACCCACCTTCCCTCCTGGGTACCTCGTGATCAGCTGGTTACAGGTAGAGCCAGTAGCAGCTCTCCCCTGTGTCTCTGAGTCTCTGGATCAGGTATACATTGGCTTGAAATAGATGGCTGTAGGGTGAGACTCTGATGAGCAGGGTGGTGATCAGCTCTTCTGCTGGGTGGAGCTCTGACAAACTGTGGAGTCCGGAAGTTGAAAATGGTGGCCCTTATTGTGCAGGGGTTCCTCTGGCTTCTTGTTAGGCTCTGCTGAGATGGCAGGCCAGGACTAGAACCCGCCTGCCCTCCTGGGCACATCATGATTAGCTGGGCACAGTAAGAGCCAGTAGCAGCTCTACCCCATATCTCTGAGTCTCAACCTTTTGGCTTCTTGGCCTCTTCGTTTCTCGGCCTTTTGGCTAAGATCAAGTGTGTATATGTCATTGAGCTTAAAATTCAATGTGAATGTATTCTCAAGGGAATGACCTGCTACCTGTGAATAATGGTAGCAGGTTATTCTGAAAAAAATTTTGAGCATTGTTGGAATGATAGCTATTGAAAGCAATAGTATTGCTTTTTATGTATGAGCTGGGAGATATTTACATACTCTTAGTCCTCACTAGGGTAAGTTTGTGTGAAAATTGATTATCTTTATTTTCATAAAACAGTATCTGAAAGAGCTTCATGGAATTCATGGATTCATGGATCTTTGAAACAAAAAAGTCTCTTGCATTTTATAGGTCAGGCTCTGTTATTTAAGGGCCTTAAGGAATTCTAAATTGCTGTGACTAAAAAAAAGCAGGCAATCATTCATGGGCATAGAGCTGAAATTAAATTTCGGTGTGGCAGGTGGCGGAGCAATAGCACAGTGTGTAGGGTGCTTGCCTTGCATGTGGCCAACCTGGGTTGAATGCCTGCCTCCTTCTTGTTCCCCTGAGTGTCATAGGGCTAATTCCGGAGTACAGAGCCAGGAGTAACTACTGAGCATCACTAGGTGGGACCAAAGACAAAAAAATATTAAAACAAAAATAAATGAATTTCGGAGTACTAAGAAGAAAATTATCATAATGAACAAAAGAAGGCTCACCCATTGGCTGGGTGTTCAAGGAGAAATCACTACTGCCTATAATTTTTCATTCCTCAAAGTACTGTTCTATTGCAGTACCTAATCATTCTCTCCAGTTGGGACACTTTTGTCCATCACCAGGGTCTCTACCTTAGTCCAAAAATTGCCATACTTGAGCATATTTAAGCCACATCAAATCACGAGAGAAATGTTTCTGTTTTTTGACCCTTTTGGTCGATATAATACAGAATTATTATCTCAAGTTGCAAAAAATGCTTTCATAACTCATTCATTATCACTCTAATTGATTTTTATTGTTCTTAACATAGCCAACAAAATTCTCAGTATAGCTTCTGAGCTTTTGAATAGCTTATATAATTTTAATTTCTTAAATTTCAGCTACACTGACCTCCTCTTGATTCTTAAGCTTTCATACTTTGTGTTTCCTCTACCTGGAATATATTTCTTGAGTCTCAACCGACTTTCCTCCTATATTAACACAAACATTCCTTCCTAATGAAAGAATTTGCTTAATTATAAAGCTAAATGAAAGTCTCTATTTCCATCAGGGACACATCATAGTATGTCATCATAGTGTCATATGTTCTTACTAATATTTTTAAACATATATCTTCATTTAACTCTTAGCTTCATTTATTACTTTATCTTTACTATCTCTTATGATTTATGTTACATGATGAAATTGATAATTATTTGATAATACAAAATAAAGAATTTTCAGGTATCTAGTCCTAGCATATTAAATGAAGTAAACCAGAAAGGTAAACACAGGATATCACTCATATGCATTATTTAGAATAACTGGATGAAGGAATGTAATTTTTAAGGAGGGAATGCCTGATTTACCTTGACCCCAGAGTACAGCGGGAAAAAGAGAAGAAAATGTGGAGGAGAAGGGACAGAAGAAAAGCAATGGGGAATAGATCAGGCGAATCAGGTATAAATGTGGTGTTAAGGAAGGACAGAACTAAATATCCAAACAACAAAATCAACAACCTGAAAATCAAAGACACAAACGTTAACAACCAAACCTTGAAAGGTGCCTGGCAGGAAGGCAGACTAGAGTGGCTAGAATGGTGGTGAGGGGGTTATTGGATGTGTTGCAGGACTCCTAAGGGCCGCTGCATCTGCTCTGAATTGCCTCCCGCAAATCACTCCGTAGATAAGGGGGGTAGTCGAAATGTGGCAGTTTATCCGACCATGTATGCTGTACTAGCTGGTATAAATATTCTCCCATGCTATCACAATCATCGTGGGACTAGCTAGATCTTACCAGCATATTAGCCTGGCCACGTAAGGACACCTAAGTAATTAGACCAGAGAGAAATGCTGTTTGCTTCCAAACAAACAAGCATGGCTCCCTGATAAAATATAAAACTACAATGAAGTAGAGGAGACTTGTGAAGGCTTGGAGAAATATTTAACTGGTTCCCGCTCTCCCGTGCTTCTTCTTCCGGTGGGATCTCGCCTTGTGAGCGTTTATTCCCCTTGGAAGCTTTACACGTGGTGGTCGCCATCCTGGCCTACACGTGGCTGGGGTTCTAGCCTGGAATCCTAAGCATCGGGTTTTTCCTTTTGCTGATTTGTATGCCTGAACCTGTGATAAGTAAAACTTTTTAAAACCTCATCGGATTCCTGAGTGTTCATCCATTCCTCGCCGGCTCGGAGGTAGAAGGGAACTTCGCTTCCCGGCACTGTCGGGGACCCCGCGGAGCGCCCCAACAAGATGGAACCTGCGAACACTGGTGGAGGAAATTTTTCACCGGTGTGGGATCCATGCTGCAATATTATATTTCTAAAACTCAAATATGAAAAATGTTGTAAATCACGCTGCTTTAATCTTTAAAAATATCTGTGAGAAAAAATACCTGGTCCAATCTTTAAAGAATGAAAACCCAGTTTTCATTGTTAGGGGTCCCAGTAATCACCGAAGAGTATTGAATTATCAGGAAGTCTTCCACAAGCAACTGCTGAAAGAAGGCATGTCATGAGCAGTTGCTCTGGATTATCTGAAATTCTCACCCAAATGCCATGTACCTGAGGCTCTGTACATGAGTTTCATCCATCTTTTTCAATAATATCTGTCATATCATGCCTCTACATCATCAGCTCACAGTTAAACCCAAACCCAAACTCTAGATAAGGCTCTTCTTTTTTTAATAGAGATTAAGATGCTCAATAGATCTGAACTATGTTTGTCCTCAGCACTATTTGCCTTTCTGGTGCTGAGGACATATATATGTCTACTGAATTGAGTAGGAACTCTACTGCTCCTTCAGCTAAGGCATGGGGAAAGTCAATGCTTCTGTAGTCTAAAAAGCAGCAGGAACAGAGGAATTATAAAACTTTAGTTGAAACCAAGCTAATGAAAAAGGATACCCATCACATTTATGAGACAAAAGTGAACAGAAAACACTTTGGTTCTGGGGAGATGGACGGGCTGTGTGCTTTCAAGTTATCCCTTTAAAAATGCCCACACTTTTAAATTTCTGAGTGGATCTCCACTCAGAAATAACCTCCCAGAAAGAATCCCATCATTATGAGTTTCGTGACAAAATCAGCCCTTTAGTTTTATGACTTACCTGCCATTTTTCTTTTAAATGCAATGCTGGGGGAAGAGCATTCTTTAGAAAAACATCTGGAAAGTAAGGAGAGAATTCAGAAGTCTTTAAGGCAAAGGTTCAAAAGAATATCCCCCATTGTTCGATGATAAAAGTTCAAGGCAGCCTTTTATTTTTTACTTGGAAATTTGATGCCAACCCTTGCTCAAATTCTTCAGTCTTCATTATTGCCTAGGGTTTGCATGTTTTTTTTTTAAGATTTCAGAAACTTCACCTGCACTTTTTAGTTATTTTTTAGGTTTCAGGAGCACCTCAGAGGTGCCCAGGACTACTTCTGGCTCTCACTCAGAAATCATTACTGTGGGGCTAAGAAGACCATATGGAGCACCAGATAATGAACCTATTTAGGCTGATAAACGATATTAACTTACCCAGTTTAATACAGTTCTGACTACCACACACATTTTCTTAGCAAATTCATGTACCAACATGACACTTATCCATATTTTCCCTTCCATTTTCACTGTATCACTGTCTTCCCGTTCATCATCGATTTGCTCGAGCGGGCACCAGTAACATCTCCGTATGTCCTGTCTCATGCAAGTGGAGCCCAAGGGCACCTGCTTGCTCCAGGAACATAAAGAGCCTCAAACCATTCCATCAGGTCATGGGAATGAGGTCTATAATTGTTGCTGGTATTTGGCATATCAAATACGACACGGGTAGCTTGCCAGGCTCTGTCATGTGGGTAGCATATTCTTATAGTCATCTCTAATCCAGGTGATCTGCTGGGTGGAATTCTGACGAGGGGGAAGTCCGGATGTGGAAAATGGAGGCCCTCATGGAGTGGGGGGGGTCATCTGGCTTGTTGCGAGGCTCTGCTGGGGTGGCGGGCCAGGGCTAGAACCTGCCATCCCTCCTGGGTGCCTCGTGAGCGCTGGGCACAGGGAGGCGAGTAGCAGCTCTGCACCATGTCTGTGAGTCGCTCGGCCTTTTGGCCTTCCATTTTATGTAAAAGAAAATTAGGTCAAAGGACTTGACCAAAGTCATAGTGCTAAAAAATGGAAGAAGCTGAGTCCTGCAAATAGAAGACTGACATTCTGCAGTGCATTGGAGGCTTTATAACGTTCTCCTCATGATCCTACACTGCAGGCTCTAGGGCATCTCATTAGTGTGATCCTGAGAATGAATATAGAGTTCTTTCAAGTATTAGAATTATTTTAAATATCTAGATTTGTTCTAAGTTATAGTAAACCAGAGTAATATTAATAAGTGTATCACCATCAGAAGAACTACTAGCAGGCAAGATTCACATTTGCAAAGCAGTGATTTCCCCATAATTGCTCTACTATCTTCACCCAGCCTCAAGATGTGATATCAGATGACATCAAACATTGTGAGCTAGTATCTCCACTTCAGGATTTGCCTCATTTATCTCTGTAAACAAGTAAGCCCTCTTCACTGAGGCATTTTCAAATACAAATTTGAATCTCCTCATTTTCTGTCTTAATATCATTTGGTGTCTTTTCATGACCTCCAAAGGGAAGTGCAATTCCTCAGTCAGTGAAACAGAGAAGTTCAGAATTATCTCTCAGTGCTATATCCATTAATTGACTGATTGGATCCTTCTTGCCAGTCTAGAAGCAGATACACAACACCAGAGATTTGCACATGAATACATCTGACACTCAAGGACTGTCGGGTGATTTTCAGACATCCTGGAATGTGTGTTCTCCCCATCACAAGGCCCTTCCTGCTTCCTAGAAGAGCCTCTTTCTAAATAACTGCTCATACTGGTTCCAGTGTTTGACTGTCTTCTATATAATCTTTCACAGTCCCCCCTAATGTTAATTACTAATTTTCTACCTAGTGATTCTATCCTGTAAGGCATATGTAATGTGTTGCTTTTTGACTTTTGATAGACTCTACAACTCCCAAGAGGTTGTAAAACTCATTTCTTTCTTTACCTTAATTAAGCATGTATCACATTGTATTATAATTATCTGTGTAAATTCCTGTTTTAAAAGCCACTGGGACACTGTAATAGTAGGGAAGCTTCTTCCTCACTTTTAGTGTCCAGCACAGAGTCAGAACCAGGCACCAGCTGCAAGGAAATGAAGTCCTTAATAACAAATTTTGCTTGTTAGTGGCTTGTGAAAGCTCTAGTGACACCTACTGTAATCACTCCATCCTCCTTTCTTCACCCCAAATTTCTCTTCAGGTTTTCCCTGCTCATCTGACACTAGAGTTTATGTCTCAGAGAACTCTGTGGTCATCAGTCTGTCCTCATTCTCTGAAGGTCATCTTTCCATGAGCTACTTGCTTTATTCTATGTCCACTAGCTTGTACCCAGCCTATTGCCAGATCAATAAGAAAAATGCCAAAAATACAACTGTGACTATGGGCAAAGGACAGGAGCTTATTGTTCAAATTGCTGGAGATAAACAAACACAGCACAAAAATATTCATATTACAAATACTGCTATATTGTTGCTTAATTTTTTATCTCATGACAATAGAAATGTTATTTCTGCCAATGTTTATGGGTTATCTTTAGTAGTTCCCTAGCAAACTTCAGCAAAGTGAATACTTCTTAGGTAAGAGAATGTATTTATACATATGTAAAATTTGGCTGACATCTTGCTTGTCATAATTACTTAGTAAAATGTTGTATAATACTTATCTTCTAACTAAATTTGTCTCATATGAAGAAAAACAAGAATTTTGTATGTGCATTTTCTTTTTAATTCATAGAGCTATCCCATAAAGCAATTATTATATTCACTTTACAAATAAAACTAAACTCAGAAGAAGTAGGCGAATCAGCCATAGTTACTTACACATCTAGTAAGGATGCAGTGCAAGTCTAAAAATATATTGAGGCAGCTGAAAAATTCCATGAGTTTTAACTTTATGTTAAAGTTATTAAAGTTGCAGCAACTTCTTCTGTGAAAATACAGCTTTCTTGTAGGATACGGGAATTTTTCTTTTCCTCTTTGACACTCTCCTGGGAAGGACAGAAATCTCAGTTTTTCTCTTGTGTTATCTGTCACCAGCTAATGAAGGCAAGGTGACACATGACCTAATTTGAAGAAGAATATGAGATTTCCAAGGATACAGAACTTCTATTGCTCAAACCAGAGAATCAAGATAACCTAGTCTCCTTATATTTGGAACTGACTGATAGCAATAAGATGCTCAAGATAGACTCTTTTGATCATTTGGTCACTGACTTTCTATCAAGGCTTATGGAGCATTTAAAGAGCATATATGTGTGTATGCATATACACATGTAAGTACCATGCCGTTTTATAAGAAAGAAATGGGCCCGACTTTTTTGTGTTTGTATTGCTACTTGTTCTCCAAAAGTTTGGTCAGATGGGAGCAGGAGCAATTTTGCTTCTAAGCTGAAGTTTGTTTTATATCCTTTATGTTGTAAGATAAAGGAACCACAAATGCAAATAGTGATACTCTAAGTCACTGCACAGACCTATTCTGCTGTAGCATGCTCACCAACATAAATGCATTCTCCAGTATCACCACCTACTCTGCAAAAAATAGGAGTAAGAATTCACAACCACACAGTCATTACTTATACATACTCATTTGATGTACCGCATATATGTTTACCCAAGTGTATGTTGAAGTAGAAAATATTTACACACTATTGCATCTATTGCATTTGATACATATGTGCTTTATACATTACCCATATAGTTTCACAAACATTGTATGCATAATAGGAAAAAAGTTATCTTCCATAGTCATGCAAATCAGTGCATACAAAGCACAATCACCAAACAGATATTCATGTATGTTTATATATGTATATATGAATGCATTTCCACTTTTAAAGCATGGTACAGCACACAGTCATGGGTCTTTCATACACTGTGATCTTTTTATCACTTGACATTTTATTAACTCCATTATCCATACTTAAACAAACATCCTCAGAGTTACTAACACATTTTTCCTAATTTGTGTGTATATGTGTATATGTACATACATATATACATATATGTACATAAATGATGCATATAGTTTGTATTTCTGGTATTTATAGATTAATATATTACCTAGCCACTAGTATATATTACACATGTATCTATTTTTCACACCATACAACTATACTATTAATAATATATGTGGAATTATACACATGCAAAGTATTCCCTGACCAAATTGCAGTTTGACTACAAGGAAAGTTATAAGAACAAATGCTAAGAAAACTAAATAGATCATAGACAGATTGAAAGATATTTAGACAGAGAAAACAATGAGAACTCAGTATATGTACACAGAGGTATAAACATCTATATTAAATCTACCTTATACTTATCCACATTTCCTGGTACCTAATATTTATTACCTGAGCCTCATTGGTACATATTCACAAGATCCTCAAGCAAATGAACTCTGGGTCAGGTGATTCTACTCCCTAGGTTATTTCAAATACCCAATAAAAGTGTATCACCTTCAAGGAAAATTAGGACTTATTCTTAGGTCAATTGCAAATGCCGCTCTATAAGACACCATTGCCAGTGAGGTTCCCCCAAATTAGCAAGGTTTAAGAGGAAACTGACCATGGAAGAATGTTTTTCTACTTAACCAAAAAGATCCAGCTCCTTTGAACAGACTATCTGCTCAGAAGTCCTAATGCATTCCATATTTGGCCATTAAATCCTAATTGGAAGCCTGCTGAGGAAGGTACGGGGGTCCAGTCTGCCAGCATTTCCTGGGTCACATCACTGCAAGACCCAGCCTGACCCTGTGCCCTTCTATGACCTGCCCTTTGAACTCCTAATCCTTCTATTGGTCACAAAGAATTAGGAGCTTGATTTACTTCTGCAACATAGGAATGTCCCCTTTGGTCTTCCCTTTTCCATCTGCCACCTCTTCCCCCCCCCCCCACACACACACACATAGACTGCTTTTTTTCTTCCCTTCCCCTTCCTAAAGAGGCAGATTATCTTGCAGGGTTTGACTGAAAGATGAAAGAATTCAAAGAGTCTGAGATTTTATGATGAAACAATTGTTCTTAGTAAATGTCATGACTTATATTTGCTGATATTTACGATCTTTCCCCCATTAATCTGCCATTTCCCTGAGACATTATGACCTTGACACTATCACCTAATAATGCAGCTTTATATAGAGAAAACTGCATGAATGAGAATAATTCTACCTCAATCCTAAATGGCAATCACTTTAAGATTAGTTTACATCTACCTGGCCCCATATGCAGCAAAGAGATTAAATTCAAGACGAAATAGCCTTAAAATTAGCACACTGGAACACAGGGATGATTTGGGGGTAAAAGCTAATCTTTGGTTTCCCACTTTCTGGCTAGTTAGTTTGAACAATCTGTTAACTCTCTTGATCTTTGATATTCTCATGTGATTGTAATGCTTTATAGTGCTAGTTACATACTAAACCTTCTTTAAAGATGTAAACATGGGTTATTATGATTAATATTATTAAAATAATTATAGATCCCCTCATCAAAATAAAGTGCAAAATATGGAAATTAATTGCCTTGAAATCAGATTTATATGAAAGACCTATCAGGAGAAAAAAGACCAAAAAATATAGAAGAAAAAATTCTGTTCTTATGTAAAAATTAACTTCCCTTGGGTCAGAATTACAAGAAGAGGATTTAGGATGCCTTGGAGGTACTACAGACTTTCTGTTCAAAAAGCAGAAAAATTCAGTCTCTGTCTTGCTTCTTTAATTTAAATTCTACTCATTTCAGAGACATATTCTCACATAGTCTGCACCAGTTATTAATGCAACTCAAAGAATGTAGGAACAGAAATTAGTACCTTCTCTTTCTCTGTCTAGAAAGGCTAACAATAAAAACACTAGTCTAGACTTATATGATGGAATCTTTATCATGATTTTGAGCATGACTACTTTTAAAGAAAGTGCAATAACTAAGATCATGGGTGCTGTATCAGGCTCATAGTTTCAAATTCTTATTGCATTCCTTAGTAGCTTTGTGACATTGAGCAAATTAATGAAATCTTCTCAGTCTCAGTTTTCCTACATTTAAAAATTAAGTTAATGACATCTATCTTGCCAGAGTACTGTGGCATTAAGAAAAGCATTGTATTTAGTGATTGGGGCCCTATTCCTGTTATGCAAAATACTTTTAATAACATAAGATTTAGTTAATGTAATTATGGTATGGTATTGCTGTAGTAGAGTTACTGGTGATAATCCAAAACTGAATTTTCCTTGATACATAATAGAACAGAAACCAGTGTTCCACAGAAAATGCTAAACTCAGATATATTTCCTATATTTAGGGCATCAGGAAGAAGAAAATGGTAGTGTATTAAGAAGAATATATGGGACCAGAGTAATAGTACAGTAGGTAGGGCATTTGCCTTTCATGTAGTGACATGGGTTCAAGCCCCAGCACCCCATATGATTCCCAGAGCACTGCCAGGAGTAAGTCCTGACTGGAGAGCCAGGAGTAACCTCAGAACATCACTGGGTGACCCAAAAAGCAATATATATATATGGGTGGCACCCGGTGACTCTCTCTCTCTCCCTATACATATATATATATATGTGTGTGTGTGTGTGTGTATATATATATATATATATATATATATATATATACACACACACACATTGCTTTTTGGGGTCACACCTGGTGATGTATAATATATAAAAAGATACTAGAAGAGACATATATATAAAAATGCAGTATGTATATATATATATATATATACTGCTTTTTATATACATATATCACTGTCACTGTCTTCCCATTGTTCATCGATTTGCTCAAGCGAGCAACAGTAACATCTCCATTCTTTGGGAATGAGGTCCATTATTGTTTTTGGCATATCAAATACACCTCAGTAGCTTGCCAGGCACTGCCGTGTTTCTGGGTTCATCCTATAGGGCCCAGTTTTTTCTATGTCAGACCATCAACCATCCAGGGCCCACGGGGTAGAGCCCTGGGTGTGGACAAGCCTCTCTCCTGTCTGCCACTTGCCAAAGCAGCCAGACACCGCAGCCACACCTACAACACCTTGAGGGCAGGAAGCGTGTGTATTAATGCATACATATATATAAATATATTTAATTTAATTATGAAGTCTATCGATATGATTCTATTCCTATTATTAGGAATATACTGGGTTCCTGAATATGTGTGTTTGTAGTGCACGTGGGGAACCATATAACCGTTATTGTTTTGAAAAACAAAGTGCCACCTTCCTCTTTCTTTCAAGGATTCTATAATATTAGAATTTGTCTTCCTGAATATGGCCTTGAAGTTTCTAAACAGCCTTCAGTCATTTTTGGTTCATTTATTTTATCTTATTCATTTCATTTATTTTATCTTAAAGCCATTTCTAGTACCCTCTCCGTGAGTATATTTCCTCATTTCCAGGTGATCATCTGATGTTAAATTACTCTCAGGAATATTTTAGTTATAGATTTATTTGTTATCAACTTCTAAAATATAAAAGTATATTAGATATTGCCAGGTGCACCCTGTTAGACCCCTGACACTTTAGGGCAGCCCAGAAAATCTCCAAAACTGCAGGAGCGGAGCTGCACAGCAATCTTGGCCATTGCACTGAACTTGTGGTTTATGCCCCAGAAGAGACTCTTTTGGAGGCTTCCTAAGCACTGCTTTGGAGTGCTTGGGGAAGGGATGGACCTAAAAGTCTCTACACAATAAGAACATCATAACAAAATGGAAAGGAGGTCAATTAAAAATTCTTCGTTTTCCTAGCTTGTGATTTCCGTGGATGGCCATCCTCACAGTACCATTCCCAGTCAGACTCAGGCCAGCAGTTCCACTTAGGCCTTGCCTTCTACATTATATCTCTTTCAATCTGACATGTTATTCCTGATTTATCAGTGTTGCTGCTTCCATGCATTCCATAAAGTTCAAAAAATTTTAAAGGATATAATACAGCTGGAGTTGATTTTTAACTGGGGTACTGTTTGTGTGCATGTGTGTGTGTGTATGTGTGTGTGCATGTGTGTAACTATCACAGCTTCTGTAAGTGCAGGAAGATAGAGAGAAGGTGGCCCATATAATTCCACATAGCTGAGTTTTCATGATTACTTTCTGTATGCGTGTTGCATACGCATACGCATACAGAAAGTAATCATGAAAAACAGAAAGTATTCAGGACGCTAATAATAACGCTAAAAATTACAGAAAGTAATCAGGACGCTACCTGTCCGAATGCAAGGTGCCCTCCCAATGGAAAACCAGCAGGACAGTTCTACTGTTCAAGAAGGGAGACATTCATGACATCGGCAACTATCGCCCCATCTGCCTGTTGTCTGTCATCTACAAGCTGTTTACACGAGTCATCCTGAACAGGATTAGCAGAACACTAGATGAAGGTCAACCATGCGAGCAAGCAGGTTTCCGGAAAGGATTCAGCACAATCGACCATATCCACACAGTAACCAAGCTCATTGAGGTTTGTAGGGAGTACAAGATGCCGCTCTGTCTCACGTTCATTGATTTACAGAAAGCCTTTGATTCTGTGGAAACTGAAGCAGTCATCGAAGCCCTAGTCAAACAGGGTGTTCAAACCCAATACATCAAGATCCTTCGTGAGCTGTATTATGGATTCACCACCAGGATCTCACCATTCTACAAAGAAGTGATCATTGATGTCAAAAGAGGGGTTCGACAGGGTGATAGCATCTCACCAAAACTCTTCAGTGCCACCCTCGAGAACATCATGAGACAATTAGAATGGGAAGGAATGGGAGTGAAGATAGATGGTCGGCAACTACACCACCTCCGCTTTGCTGATGACATCGTTCTAATAACACCAAACATTAGCCAAGCGGCACAAATGCTGGCTGACTTTGACCGAGAATGTGGAAAGGTAGGTCTACAGCTGAATCTGAAGAAAACTATGTTCATGAGAAATGAACTAGTTCCAGAGGCCCCATTCTCTCTCAATGGAACAAACATCTCTGAATGCAGCAGTTATGTGTACCTAGGTCGAGAAGTCAACATGATGAATGACCTAAAACCTGAGCTGCGCAGGAGGAAGAGAGCGGCATGGAATGCCTTCAAAGGCATCGAAGAAATAGCTAAAAGGACAAAGAACCTCCGGCTCCGGGCACATCTCTTCGACTCCACCGTTCTCCCTGCATTAACATACGCCTCAGAGACCTGGGCCCTACGAAAGCAGGATGAGAATGCTATTCGGGTCTCCCAGAGAGGCATCGAAAGAGCTATGCTTGGAATATCACGCCTCACTCAAGTGAGAGAAGGAATCGGAGTTCTGACCTCCGTCGCTATTCCAGAATCAGGGACGCTGTCTCGTTTGCCAAGGCATCGAAAATCAGATGGGCTGGACATGTAATGCGATTTGGAGACAACCGCTGGACTAGAGCCGTTACCGACTGGATCCCACGGGATGTCAAAAGATCACGTGGCCGCCCACCTACAAGATGGTCAGACTTCCTTGTTAAGACCCTGAAGGAACGGTTTGAGGCTCTTCATATTCCTGAATCAACCAGATGCCATTGGGCTACATTGGCACGTGATAGGGTCCAATGGAAATGTTACTGGCGCCCGCCCGAGCAAATCGATGAGTAACGGGATTCAAGTGATCAAGTGATCAAGTGACTTTCTGTATAAGGCTTGTCGTGAGCAGTCAGTTCTGGTAGACAACATGGCAGCAGTTGTGGAGTGCAAGGTTTTCAGTTGTCCGGGTTCTGTTTGGGCAGATGGTGGGTTCACCTGCTCTCCTCCAGAGCACCAGGATGACTCAGCCTTGAGAAGGGGCTAGGAACATCTCTACAACCTGTTTATTTACCACATGATTTTTTTATGAGTCTCTGCTCAAGGATGTGAGAGGGATTACATGGCGTGGGAGGTGGTTTGAGAATGTGACTATGTGACTGCCAGAGGTTCAGAAGGTGCAGGGAAATGGGAGGAGGTAGCTCATCCCCAACTCCCTGGAATATCTATCTATCTATCTATCTATCTATCTATCTATCTATCTATCTATCTATCTATCTATCTATCTATCTATCTATCAATAGTTGGGAAATTTCAGTCACAAATCCTACTTACTTGGATTTCTCAACACCAGTCAATTCTTTATGCTAGTGTCAGAAAATCATATAGAATTCTATTCTGCTGATAATTGTAGACTGTGTTTTATTAGTACGAACTCTGTACCTCCATTGACTAGCACAGTATTTGATGGTGTAGAGTGAAAATATAGAGTGGAGTAAAGGGATACCAGAATAATGGCATGGAAGTAAAACAGTGTATTACTTTTCAGTCATCCAAGTGAAGAGGAAGGAAAGCTTTTATAAAAACTAAACTGGAATTCGCTCAATCCATGGGGAAGATTGGTTATAAAATGACCCAGATTCTTCACTCCTATATTATTGTCCTTTGCTATTTAACTTTGCTAAATATTTCATTCTGATTCTGGGCATGACAAAGTGACTAGGGTTTTTATCTATGGTATGTTTGTATGATTACATAAGCTCAGGTTTGAAGTGACCACTTTTGTTTTCTCTTATAGTTCGATCTTTGCTGAAAACAGACTTAGATTAGCCTGTGGGAGGACTACAAGTCAAGAAGAACTAAGTTATTTCTCTGGATGAGCTGATAATAGAAAAATTGACAACCTCTATATCCCAGATTTATTAGTGAGCCTAGTCAAGAAGAACAGTAGTACCTGGAAAACAGATTAATAATTCATCTCAGGTAAAATTAGTAAATGCTCATTCCAGATATTCTTAGCCTCAGATTCAGGAGCAAAATAGACTTCACAGAAATAAGGTACTAAGGTCTGGATTAATGTCACAGTAATTTTATAATAGCAACTAATTGATAGTCACCATAGAGAGCACATAAAGAAACAAAATGAAATAGCGCTATGAAAGACACATGTTGAATAGTCAACCAGTTTCACTGAGCAATTAAAAAAATTCCTCTTGAATGTTTCTTTTTTTTTTACCATTTCTCTTTTATTTATTTTTTAAGTATTTTATTATACCACCGTGAGATATACAAATAAAAAGATATACAATTAAAAAGTTCATGTTTGGGTTTTGGTCATACAGTGTTTCAGCACCCGTCCCTCCACCAGTGCCCATCTCCCACCACCAACATCCCCGGTTCCCTCCCCACTTCCCCAGCCCTGCTCCATGGCAGGTTCTTTATTTCTTTCCCCTTTCTCTCTCTTTCTCTTTTCCTTCCCTTCCAGACTATGGATTACAGAACATACATTAAAAGGTTGTCATGTGTATCCTTTTGCCTCTATTTAATGCTCAGTTCTAGGTTGGCATTAGTACCCTCGACTATTATTAGCACCCTGTTCCATTTTCTGTCTTACCTAAACTCTGACTCCCACACGTTTGTGATAATCTCCACCTTTGACAAGACCTCCTGATATATTTTTCACTTGACCTTGGATATTGGTATCATAATATGTACATATATATTTATGCCATGCAAATAAATGCAGTCATTCTGTATCTGTCTCTCTCCTTCTGGCTAATTTCGCTCAACATAATCTTCTCCATGTCCATCCATTTATAGGCAAATTTTATAACTTCATTTTTCCTAACAGCTGCATAGTATTCCATTGTGTAGATGTACCAAAGCTTCTTTATCCAGTCATCGATTTTCGGGCACTCTGGTTGCTTCCAGATTCTGGCTATTGTGAATAATGCTGCTATGAACATAAAAGTAGGGATGGTGTTTCCGCTGCGTATTTTTGGTTTCCCAGAGTAGATTCCCAGGAGTGGTATGGCTGGGTCAAATGGGAGTTCAATTTCTAGTCTTTGGAGGAAAGTCCATATTGTTTTCCAGAAAGGCTGTACCAGCCGGCATTCCCACCAACAATGGATGAGTGTCCCCTTTTCCCCACATCCACGCCAGCACTTGTTGTTCTTGCTCTTTTGAATATGTGCCAGTCTCTGTGGTGTAAAGTGGTATCTCATTGTTGTTTTGATTTGCATCTCTCTGATGATTAGTGATGATGAGCATTTTTTCATATGTTTTTTTGCCATTCGAATTTCTTCCTTGCTGAAGTTTCTGTTCATTTCTTGTCCCCATTTTTTGATGGGGTTGTTTGTTTTCTTCTTGTAAAGTTCTACCAGTGCCTGATATATCCTGGATATTAACCCCTTATCAGATGGGTATTGGGTGAATATTCTTTCCCATTCTGTGGACTGCTTTTGTATCTTAGTCACTGTTTCTTTTGAGGTGCAGAAGCTTTTCAGTTTCATGTAGTCCCATATGTTTATCTTTTCTTCTAGTTGCTTTGTTAGTGATGTTTCACCTTTGAAGATGCCTTTAGCTTCAATGTCGTGGAGGGTTTTTCCTATATTTTCTTCAATGTACTTTATGGATTCAAGTCTGATATTGAGATCTTTAGTCCATTTTGATCTGATTTTTGTGCATGGTGTTAGACACAGGTCCAAATTCATTTTTTTACATGTTGCTGCCCAGTTTTCCCAACACCACTTGTTGAAGAGGCTTTCCTTACTCCATTTTAGACTCATTGCACCTTTATCAAAGATTAAATGATCATGTGTTTGAGGTTGGGTGTCAGGATACTCAATTCTATTCCATAGGTCCACAGGTCTGTTTTTATTCCAATACCATGCTGTTTTAATTACTACTGCCTTGTAGTACAGTTTGAAGTTGGGAAAGGTGATGCCTCCCATCTTCTTTTTCCCGAGGATTGCTTTAGCTATCCTTGGGGGTTTATTGTTCCATACAAATTTCAGGAGCGTTTGGTCAATTTCTTTGAAGAATGTCATCGGTATCCTTATAGGGACTGCATTGAATCTGTACAGAGCTCTAGGGAGTATTACCATTTTGACAATGTTGATTCTCCCCATCCATGAACAGGGAATGTGTTTCCATTTCCTTGTGTCCTCTTTTATCTCTTGGAGCAGTGTCTTGTAGTTTTTCTTTGTACAGGTCCTTTACATACTTGGGTAAGTTGATTCCTAGGTATTTGATTTTCTGTGGCACAATTGTGAATGGAATAGTTTCCTTAATATCCCTTTCTTCTGTTTCGTTATTTGTATATAGGAAAGCCACTGACTTTTGGGTGTTGATTTTGTATCCTGCCACTCTACTATATGCGTCTATTGTTTCTAGGAGTTTTTTGGTAGAGAGTTTAGGGTTCTCTAGGTATAATATCATGTCATCTGCAAATAATGATAGCTTGACTTCTTCCTTGCCTATCTGGATGCCCTTGATGTCCTTTTCTTCTCTGATTGCTATGGCAAGTACTTCCAGTACTATATTGAATAAAAGAGGTGAGAGGGGGCAACCTTGTCTTGTCCCTGATCTCAGGGGGGAAGGCTTTCAACTTTTCCCCATTTAGGATGATGCTTGCTGTGGGCTTTTGGTAGATGGCTGTAACTATCTTGAGGAAAGTCCCTTCAATTCCCATTTTCTGGAGGGTTTTAATCATGAACGGGTGCTGGATCTTGTCAAATGCTTTTTCTGCGTCTATTGAAAGGATCATATGGTTTTTATTTTTTCTTTTATTGATATGATGTATTATGTTGATTGACTTGCGAATGTTGAACCATCCTTGCATTCCCGGGATGAATCCAACTTGGTCATGATGTATAATCTTCTTGATGAGTCTTTGGATTCTGTTTGCTAGTATTTTGTTGAAGATCTTAGCATCCGTGTTCATCAGGGATATTGGTCTGTAGTTTTCTTTCTTTGTGTTGTCTCTCCCTGCTTTGGGTATCAGGGTGATATGTGCCTCGTAGAAGCTGTTTGGGAGTGTTTCTGTTTCTTCTATTTCCTGGAAGAGCTTGAAAAGGACTGGCAGTAGGTCCTCCTTAAAGGTTTGGTAGAGTTCACTAGGGAATCCGTCTGGACCTGGGCTTTTGTGTTTGGGCAGACTTTTAATTACTGTTTCTATTTCCTCGATGGTGATGGGTTTATTCAGGTATTGGAGGTCTTCTTGTTTCAGCCGTGGGAGGTTATAGGACTTCAGGAATTGATCCATTTCTTCTAGATTCTCATGTTTCACGGCATACAGGCTCTCAAAGTAATCTCTGATGATCTTTTGGATTTCTGCGGTTTCTGTTGTGATGTCACCCTTTTTATTTCTGATTCTGTTTATTTGGGTTTTCTCTTTCCCTGTCCTTACAAGTCTTGCCAATGGTTTGTCAATCTTGTTTATTTTTTCAAAAAAACAGCTCTTGGTTTCATTAATCTTTTGGATTGTTTTTTTTTGGTTTCCAACTCATTGATTTCCTCTCTAAGTTTTATTATTTCCTTTTTTTCTGCCTGGGTTGGGCTCCTTTTTGTTGGTCTTTTTCTAATGTCTTCAGCTGTGTAGTCAGGTTATTTATGTGGGCCCTTTCTTGTTTCCTGATGAATGCTTGCAGGGCTATAAACTTCCCTCTTAACACGGCTTTTGCCGTGTCCCACAAGTTCTTATAATTGGTATCTTCATTTTCATTTATTTCCAGAAATCTTTGGATTTCCTGTTTGATTTCTTCTATGACCCATTTGTTGTTCAGCAGTGAGCTGTTCAGTTTCCAGGTGTTTGGTTTGACTCCCTGTTTTTGCGTACGGTTAACTTCCATTTTCAGTGCATCATGGTCTGAAAAGATAGTTGACACAATTTCTATCTTTTTAATTTTATTGAGGTATGCTTTGTGGCTCAGCATGTGGTCTATCTTGGAGAATGTTCCATGTGCACTAGAGAAAAATGTGTATTCAGCTTTTTTTGGCATGAAAAGCCCTGTATATATCCACTAGCTCTCTTTCTTCCATTTCTTCCTTCAGGTCCAATATTTCCTTGGTGAGTTTCAGTCTTGTTGATCTATCCATCGTTGATAGAGCAGTGTTGAAGTCTCCAACTATTATTGTGCTACTGTCAATGTCTTCTTTGAGGTCTCTTAGCAGTTGTTTTATGTATTTTGCTGACCCCTCATTGGGTGCATATATGTTTAGTAGTGTAATTTCTTCCTGGTGTACATACCCCTTAATTAATAAGAAGTGGCCTTCGTTGTCCCTTCTAACCTTTTTCAGCCTGAAGTCTATATTATCTGATACTAATATGGCCACACCAGCCTTTTTGGAGGAGTTGTTTGCATGGAGAATGGTCTTCCAACCTTTGACTCTGAGTCTGTGTTTGTTCTGCTTATTCAGATGCGTTTCTTGTAGACAGCAGAATGTTGGGTTCAATTTTTTAATCCATTTTGTCACTCTGTGTCTCTTAATTGGTGCATTTAGACCATTGACATTGAGAGAGATTATTGTCATTGGATTTTGTGCCATCTTTCTTTTTGTGTTTGTTTTGCTTATGGGTTTGGTCGCATTAGAGTAGACCCTTCAGTCCTTCTTTTAAAGTTGGTTTTGAGTCCATGAAGTTCCTGAGTTGTTGCTTATCCATGAAGTTGTGTATCTTTCCTTCATATCTGAATGTGAGCCTGGCCGGATAAAGAATTCTCGGTGAAGCCTGCAGTTCATTGAGCCTTTTCGCAATATCCCACCATTGTTTTCGGGCTCGGAGTGTTTCATCAGAGAAGTCTGCTGTAAATCTTAGAGATGTTCCTTTTGTATGTGATTTCCTTCTTTGATCTTGCTGCTTTCAGTATTCTATCCCTATCTATAGTTTTTGTCATTTTTATTAAGATGTGTCTTGGAGTATTCTTGTTGGGGTTTCTTTTAGCTGGTATTCTACGGGCCTCTTGGATCTTGAGGCAAGCATTCTTTAGTTCGGGGAACTTTTCAGCAATTATGGCTTTGACAGTTTCTTCTTCATCAGGGTTTTCTTCTTGCCCTTCTGGGACCCCAATGATCCGTATGTTGTTTCTTCTGGCTTCATCCCGATTATCTCTTGTTGTCTGTTCGGTAATTGTGAGCCTTTTTTTCTATCTTCTGGTGTTGTGTACAGAATCTTTGGAACTTCGTCTTCGAGATCACTAATTCTTTCTTCAGTAGCTATTATTCTGCTATGATGGCCTTCCACTGTGTTTTTATTTCATTTACCTCATTTTTAATACCTGTCATTTCCCTTTGCATTTTCCTCACTTCTGCTATCATGTCCTCTTGTATTTTATTGATTTTGCATTCCATTGCTTCTTTGAATTCCTTTTGAATCCTTAACAGTTCTTTCTGAAATTCTTTTCAGATAGGTTATGCAACTCATTGGTATTGCTTGACTCATCTGGACCAGTGACTTCACTCACAGAGCTTGATGGAATTTTGCGTTGCTTTACCATTATGACTATTGTAGGTTGCAACTGTGAGTTCTTGGGTGACTAGATAGTACAGTTAGTAGGTGTCTGGTCTGTTTGAAGAGTTTGGGTGGGTAGCAAGGATGTAGGAACCAAGGTTCACTGGTACCTCATGCAAGGTAGGTAGTGAGGAGGGTCGCGCTAGCGTCCGCGCAGTTTTGAGTTTTGGGATGTTCCCAGAAGCTCAGGGCGCACGGGTCGGTCCGGGCTGGAACCAAGGCACTTTGCCTTGGTTCCCGTTGATGGAGTTTCCGCTCTTCCCTGGGGCAGCTTGGGGTCCGCGGAGACGCAAGAATTACACACACACCTGTGGGGGGAGTGGAGGCGTTTCCCCGGGAACTCAGGGGCGCACGGGTCGGGGTCGGTCGGGCTGGAACCAAGGCACTTTGCCTTGGTTCCCGTTGATGGAGTTTCCGCTCTTCCCTGGGGCAGCTTGGGGTCCGCGGAGACGCAAGAATTACACACACACCTGTGGGGGAGTGGAGGCGTTTCCCGGGAACTCAGGGCGCACGGGTCGGGGGTCGGTCGGGCTGGAACCAAGGCACTTTGCCTTGGTTCCCGTTGATGGAGTTTCCGCTCTTCCCTGGGGCAGCTTGGGGTCCGCGGAGACGCAAGAATTACACACACACCTGTGGGGGAGTGGAGGCGTTTCCCGGGAACTCAGGGCGCATGGGTCGGGTTCGGTCGGGCTGGAACCAAGGCACTTTGCCTTGGTTCCCGTTGATGGAGTTTCCGCTCTTCCCTGGGGCAGCTTGGGGTCCGCGGAGACGCAAGAATTACACACACACCTGTGGGGGGAGTGGAGGCGTTTCCCCCTCTTGAATGTTTCTGTAGCAATTAAAAACATTCCTGTAGAATCAAAAGCTTGGATCACCAGCTTTGAATAGTCAAATATATTCATCAATATATTTACATATCACTGCATTTATTCAGCTAAATGCACTCATTTGTTATCCCACAGGAGTAAATATTAAAATTTCAAGTGATGACTAAAGATTAAGGATTTAGGAGAAAAAAATATGACTTGGGATTCTACACACACATAGGAGCTAGACAAATAAGTATGGATTTTGTTAGAATTATGGAGAAGCTAGGGGCTTAATGACTAAATTTTCCTGGAAATTATGGACATTTCCTGGCATTATTTAAGTGCAGGTGTGTTGCCTGACTCCTCTAAGAGCCTCTGCATCTGCTCTGAATTGCCTCCTGCAAATCATTTCGTAGATAAGGTGGTAGTCTAAATGTGGCAGTTTATCTGACCATGTATTCTGTACTAGCTGGTATAAATATTCTCTCATGCTACCACAATCATCGTGGGACTAGCTAGATCTTACCAGCATATTTTCCTGGCCACATTGGATCTCTAAGTAATTAGACCAGAGAGAAATGCTGTTTGCCTCCAAGCAAGCAAGCATGGCTGTCTGATAACTCAAAGGCAACTAAAATACAAAACTACCGTGAAGTAGACGAGACTTGTGAAGACTTGGAGAAATATTGAACTGGCATTAGTATTAGTCTTAGGTACAGAGACATGTCATCCCAGAAACCCCCTTCTCTATCCTATAAAGGCTTTTCCAGGCAGATCTTGGCTCAAGCCATTAGCATATTAAAGGGCCTAGATGAGGTTCTGGGAGAAATTACCTGAGGGCATTTGACCCTCCCTGCCAGGGGAAGTTACATTTAGCTTACAGCTCCTCCCAGCTCTGCTAGCAGGCTTTGAATTAGCTCTGGGTCCTTTAAACAGCCAGAAGGTCTTCTGAAGTTGCTACATTTCTATAGAGCTATTTTCCTGTTTTCATCTCTAGATAGCCCAGCCCAGAATGGGCTGGGCTGGGGAGTTTGGGCAGATTTCTAGCTATAAAATAAGCTGCAAGAAGAAAGAAGCTCTCTTTTTTTCCCCCTTTTGCCATTTCGGCTTCCCTTGGTGTTTTGCTTCTCCATCCTCTCCATTCTCTGTTGGGCCTCAACACGTGGTGGCAGCCATCTTGGCCTACACTTGGTTAGGGCCTAGCTGGGAACCCAGAGTCGGGAGGTTTTCCCTGCTCTTGGATTGTATATTGGAACCTGTGATAGTAAAGTCCTTTTTAAAACTGCATCGCATTCCTGAGTCTTCATCTATTCCCAGCCGGCTTCGGAGATAGAAGGGAACTCGCTTCCCGGCACTGTTGGGGGACACCGACAGTGTCCCCAACACATGGCCAAACTGACTGTGCTCAAAACAGAAATTTCTTAGCTAAAGCAATCCTTGGGAAAAAAGAAGATGGGAGGCATCACTTTCCCCAACCTCAAACTCTACTACAAAGCAGTCATAATTAAAACAGCATTGTATTGGTATAGAGACCAATACCTGTAGACTTATGGAATAGAACTGAATATCCTGAAACACTCTCTCAAATATAAAATCACTTATTCTTCGATAAAGGAGCAAAAATTATTAAGTGGAGCAAAGAAAGTTCTTAAACAAATTGTGCTGGGAAAACTGGGCAGCTATGTGTAAACGTATGAACTTAAACCTCCTAACATAAAAGTCAGATCAAAATGGATTTAAAAAAACAGTATTAAGGAAAGCTAGTGCTGCTTGGGTTTTCTGCTGTTCTGGGAATTTCTGCAATAGGAATTTTAGAGGCCTCAAAGGAATTTCACCCCATATTAAATTCTCTTGAGTTGCCTCCCTGTAGAACTGCTTCCAAAATGCAGATGTTGGTACCATCATACCTTAAATCACACATATATTGCAAGTAATGGGTAGGTTTGTACTCAGATACATGGGCAGAGCTGCTACCTGTTCTCCCCGTGCCCAGCTAATCATGAGGTACCCAGGAGGGAAGACAGGTCTATTCCTGGCCTGCCATCCCAGCAGAGCCTCACAAGAAGCCAGAGGATCCCCCCATACCATGAGGGCCACCATTTTCAACATCTGGACTCCACATCTGGTCAGAGCTCCCCGTCTCATCATTAATAAATGCACGAGATAAGAGCCTACTAGAATCCCACCCACACGGAAGAGCCTGGCAAGCTGCCCATATCATATTTGATATGCCAAAACCAGTATCAATTATAGACCTCATTCCCACACCTGAAGGAATAGTTTGAGGGTCTTCATGTTCCTGGAGCGAGCAGATGCCCTTGGACTATGCTAGTATGTGACAGGACATATCGAGATGTTTACTAGTGCCCGCTCGAGCAAATCGATGAACAATGGGAAGACAAGTGATACAAGTGATACAAGTGAATGGGTAGGTTTCCATATGCCTTAATATCAATTTCTCTTTCCTTGGTTCTAACAATTCCAGGGGATTATCTCCTGGCAGCAGCACCAGTGGAGTCCATTAAGAGCAGGTCCACATACAGGCATCACTCTCAAGGTACGTTTCCGTGGGACCCTGAGTTTCTCTGGAAAAAGGTCTCCCCATCACTGTCCAGGCACATGGCTGTGCTCACCTCACTAGCCCCACACTCAGATGTGCTGGGTCTACCTCTGCTACTGGACTTCACCACTTCAGGTTCCACTTTCTGCTTCTGGGGAGCAATTTATTCCTTGATTCTCTTCCTGCAATGGCTCTGGAACGTGCATGGCAGTGGGAGGCAGAGGAGGGGGTGGTGGCCACCCTCCCCTTTCATGCAGGATGCAATGGCTTCAATATCCGCGGGGGACGGGGAGGCATCATCTCTACCTTCCATAGGAGCCCGAATATACAGCGGGAAACTCAGGGGCTGTATCATCACCATCATTAGTACACACTCTGAGTTACTGCCTCCCTCAGCTCCTTTCTGCATCAAGGAGGACCCAGAGCCACCATAGGCATAGGGGAAATAAAACTTTTTATTCCTCGGGGAGCGGAAAACAACAAAATAAGCATCTTACAGCACCAAAGAAGAGTTCTCTCTTGGAACACAGTTCTGTTGGTAAATTAAAGCGAACATGGTGCCGTGTACTCTTCCTGCAAGCCTCCCTGGCAGCCTTATATAGGGAGGCAAGAGGGGCTTACTGGTGGGAAATAGGTTGGAACCACTATCTCAGGGAGCTCTTCATCTTTGTTTAGGGATTCAAGAGGCCCCCCTCCCCATCGCTTAAGGATACAAGGAACCCCTCCTCAACCAAGGAGGAATCTTGGAACTCCTCGTCCTCTGCCACTCAGTTGGGGGCCACCTTCCCAAATTAACTGCACAGGAATTCCTGCGTTGAGGTTTGGGCAAAGGAGGTGCCAGATTTTGGAATGACTTTGCCCTGTACAGTCTAGGTTCAGGGACAGCACTGTCCTCCAGGGAGGTCCACCCTGGCCTCATCCCAGTGATTCGCCCAGGGGGCAAGCAGGACTTCATAAGAAGTCTGTGAGTCACCTGTGGTGGTCACTGTCCCCTATTGTAGGTGACACTCCGAGGGGGCAGGCTGGACTTTAGAGGATGTTTGTGAGTCCTCCGGGATGAGCACTACTCCCTCATCTCTGTGACACGCAAAGGGCCATTAGGGTGTTCAGACAAGAACAGCAGCAGGAGCAGGGGATGGACTGGAGAATGTTCAGGCAGAGCCTGGGAGGTGACTGGGGTTGATGGGGTGTCAGGAAAAGATGGGGGCAGAGAAAGTCGCAGCTCGGGTTGGGGCCTTTTGGAGGGAAAGGGAACTCTCCTCCAGGTCCAAATGTGAGGAATAGACCTACCCCAGGTGATGGAATCCCTGTTGGAAATTGGAGCCAATTGATGGTTGGGATATGCAGCTTTGCGAGGGTCTAGGAGGACATCAGGGTGACCAAAGGATCTAAAAGAGAAATGGGTGAAAATAGGACACTACCCTTACCGCTGATACTCTTGATGGCATTTGGCAGAAAGTGCCATACTGGTGCCAATTCTGGTGTCTGAGAAGACACACAAGACAGGTGTGAATACAGGATGAGTGAGTATAAAACCTATATAGGGAGGGGAAAACACCGGAAATAAGCCACTTCCCAGGCTCCTTATCCATGTTGTCCCTATTGATAGAGCTTCAGTCTCCACCCTGTTCCCATGCTCTACACAGGCCTGGCCATAGTTGGCCCACCAGAGCCTTAAATTGAATCAGGAGGGAAGGCTAGAGAATGGTCATCTGTCCACACAGATCTGGGTGATGTGCTCCTTTCTCTGGATGGAATAACAGATTCTCTTTACTGGGGAAGCAATAGGGCTCTAGGTCAGGAGCAGCAGCAAAACTTCTTGCCCAGGTTTCAGGGAGGAGACAGGCCAGCTCCATGCTGAGAGTCACAAAGTTCTGCCCACAAACTCAATGACCAAGACTCACAGAAGTGTCTACTTCTGGAATAAATGCCCTTCACAGCATGTCTTGGGACATCAGACTCTCCAGAGAGCTCAACCATTCCCTCACATAGAACCCAGGATATAGCCCTCAGGAAATTTTTACTGAGTTAAGAGATATAAGTGGCCTATTCCCATCGCTCAAGTCCACCTGGAGAACAGCACATACTGCCAGGCTTCATTCTAGGGCTGGATAAGTTCCTTGGACTCTGCCTCTCTGGCCACCAATCTCTCTCCCATTGCCCTGGCTTATCAGAGGGATGATGTCTACACTGACATCCTCAGAGTTTTTGGCTTGAGGTTTGATAACAAGGAACTAGAGCGCTCAGGCAGAGAAGGCAGCTACGTACATCGTCTCCTGTGCCATCTCCACTTGCAGGCTGTCCTATGGCGGGCTCTCTTTCAAATGCTCTCCTTGGATGGCGAGTTCTCCTCGGAAGCTAGAATCCAACAGAAGATGTTGAGTCTATGGGACTTGTACCTCTCAACCCTTTGTAGGTACTCAGGGATTTTCACCCAAGCATCAAAGTAATTCAGAGAACTTCCTTCTGGGGTTTTCCCTGAATAATTTTCCAAGACGCTAAAATAGGTTGAAGCTGCTTCACAGGGCTACACCTGATAATGCCGGCAATGCTCTAACAAGGGTCCCCGCTGAATACCTAAACCGATCCCTCTAGACTCTAGAGGAATGGTGTTCTGACCTGCTTCAGATTCCCCAAACTAAGTTTGCCCTTGAATCAATCAAACTCAACCTGCCACTAAATTCCTCAGGAGCCCCTGTGTACCCACCGATAGTGATCAGAGGGGAAAATACAGTGGTGGTACAAGAAGCATATAGTGGTCAAATTACATTGGAGTAAGGGAAGGTGTAGGGCAAGGTACAGGTGATTGGGGAAGGTATTTTGAAGTTGGATTTGGGGACAGGGGGTTGCAACATCAAGAACATCCATGTGTAATCAGTAGCTTGCCTGAGGCAAATGAGCTCTGAGCAGCCAGGCCCTGGATATTTATAGTCCTGCTTACGTCATCATAAAGGGTCAGAATGTGGGGAAGGGGGGACACCAGAGTGATGACATCACAGGCCCCACCCCACTCAGGACCCTGAGTCCCTCTGCCCTACCTGCTCTGCCCTTTAGCTCTTCTTTCTGAGATCCCTGGACCCTCTGGAAGCTCTATCGTTTCCTGGGTGTCCCCAGTTCCTGGCCTTGTCAGTCTGAAGGAATTACTGGATTTGGGCAGAATTGATACCATGGTCCTACTTGGGCTTGTATCCTCTTTTCTATAGGCCCTGGCCTAGAATCATAGAGTTTATATACTTGGTTTATGAGCGAGCAACTGGCCATTTAAATTTGGGCTTTCACTGAGCTGTAGCACTTAACACCAGCCTCCATTACCATGTTCAAGCATTCTCAAAGCTCATTGACTCAGAAGAAAATGTCAATAATGAATCCTTAGACCATGTTGAGGCATGTGTGCAGATCATATTTCTCTGAGGTAGTCGAGGCCATATTGTGTCTTCCCTGCTGCAGACACAGGTTTTTTTCACAAACCTTTCTGTCTTTTCAATTCCCTAAATAAGGCACCCCCCCACCCACATTCATTCCATGTTTCTTTTTTCGATTAGGGTCAGGAAAACAATTATATCCAGCAATGTCACATTCCTAAATGTGTACCTGCCTTCTACTCAGCTGCTATCATAAAAGGTCAGACCAGGCGCTAAACTCATAGAGCAGCTGGGATGTGTCTGCCTTCCTTGAGCTCAACCTGGGTTGTGTGCTCGGCATCCCATAATTTCTCCCAACACACTAGGATTGACTTGAGCTTAGTGCTTGGAGTAATTCCTGAGAACTCTGGGTGGGGTAAACGCAGATACAGAAACACAGACACACAGATACAACTCACACACACACAGACAAAAAAGATTTTTTCACAAATTAAATGAAATGGAGACTGCCCTTAGGAATAGAAAGACAGTTCATAAAGCACAGATTTTGCTCATAGTTTTATACCCTCGATCATTAGCAAATCAGGGTGGCAGCTGACTGATGCATACCAGGCCCTGTTTTCAGGTTCTAGTCCACATGAAGCCTCATATGGTAGAGAGTGATTGGGCAGGGATGGATGCGAACCATGTAACAGGCAAAGCATTTTGGCAGCCCTATGGGGATCTCCCTGACAAGGGCACTGAGCTCCCTCTCAGGACTCTAACCCCAAATACATATATATAAGACAAACTTTAATTTTGGTTCATTCAGTTATCATTGTTATATTTTATGTTCCCAAAGTGTCTTAGACAATTAAGCTGCTATAAGAGAATACCAGAGTCTACTGGGTGGCTTCTAAACAATGTAAATTTGTTTCTCACAGTGTTAAAAACTAGAAGTTTAAGTTCAGGGGCCAACATGTTCAAGTTCTAATGAGACCTCTCTTCCAAATTGTGAACTATTTCTTTCTATGCCATATGAATTGGAGCAAGGGAATGAAAATTCTAAGAACTTCTCAGGGATGTCTTTTGTAAGGGTCCTAATCATATTCATGAGGCTTCCACCTTTAAAACCTCTCAAAGGAGTAAATAGTCCTGCTACCATGACAATGAGGATTAGATTTCAACATAGAATTTTGCAAAGATACAAACAAAAGCAGTGAAGAATACCAGTGTGCTCTCTGTGCTGATAAGGGGATTCTGGCATTTCCAGCCAATGCCAATACAATATGAGTGACATCAATAGAGATTTATGAGCATTGTGTGGCTGACTCCTCTTCTGTTCCCTAGAGTCTCCTCTTAAGCCTTGGTTATGCAGCATGTAGACACATGAAGTAGACCCAAAATGGAACCACAGATATTTCAGTGATATCACAAAAGCCTTTGAAATCATTTCAATTGCTCTATTATTTGACTCTAAAGCCTGGAACATTTGACAAATGCAACAATTGTTTTTATTTATTTATTTATTTATTTGTTTATTTATGCCCTTTTTTTGGGTCATATCCAACAATACTTAGGGGTTACTCCTGGTTCTGCACTCAGGAATAATTCCTGGCAGTGCTCAGGGGACTATCTAAGTGATATTACAGAAGTCTTTGAAATCATTTCAATTGTTCGATTTTGACTTTAAGGCTTGAGATATTGTATGCATGCAACAATTGTTTTTATTTATTTATTCATTTTTTCTGCCTTTTGGGTCACACCAAGCAATTCTCAGGGGTTACTTCTGGCTCTGCACTCAGAAATTACTCTTAGTGGCTCAGGGAACCAAAAGAGGTACTGGGTATTGAGTTGGGGGTCAGACCTGTGCAAGATCAACACCCTTCCTGTTGTCCTGTATGCCTGGTCCCCATCACTTGCTTCATCTTGGCCACAAACAAATAGGTTTAAGCCTTTTCTGAAGCTATAAAGAATTTTTATTTTGAAGAGGAGGTTGGACCCCCAAATAAAAGTGCTCAGAACTTACTACTGATCTCTGTGTTTGGAAGCATCTGGAGTGCTTGAGAGGAAACCAGGTCAGCAATATGCAAGGAAAGATCCCTAATCCCTGTACTATTGCTCCTGTTCCTATAAATGGGATTTTTTAAATGTTTGGTTTGTGTTAGTGTCTATACAGAAAGCAACAAATTGTGTACATCAACTTATTTCTTGATAATTTTCTATACTGATTTAACATTTACAATGTTTTTGTAGAATCTTTAGGGTTTCTGTAAGCATTTTATCATATATTTGAACAATAATGGTTTAGCTTCATTTGCAATTTCATTTTTTTATTTTTATTGTCAAATAAAAGAGCTTAATCTACTACTAATGGTGAATAATAGTGGAGAGAAAGTATACACATTTGTCTTGTGCCTAGTTAGAGGAAACATCTTCAGTTTTGTCCATTGAGTAGGATATCAAATGTTCATTTGTTTTATGCCGGCCTTAAGGATACTTAAGTATATTCCTTCCAATGCCTTTAAAAATAATTGTATGTTTTATAAATCTTATTTTGAAATGTAAAGGTATGGTTCTGTATTCTAATGCAAAAAATGAAAAGAACAAAAATATTGATTATTAGTTATGAGTTGTCTTTAAAGAGATTTAAAAAATATGAAATCAATTCATATCCAGGAATAGACCAAATACAATTCTCTCCCTTGGATGCTGCAATCATTTAATTTGTAAGCATTAATCATTATCAAGAACAGGGTCAGTAAACATCGTTTTCTATGCATATTTTTTTGAGTTAAATCATTAACACTGAAAAGTTGCTCAGTCATAAAGTCTTTGTTGAAAATAATGTACTAGTGCAGTATCTAAGGAGGTTTGGTAGTATAGAGGCAGGTGGGCTTGACTGTGATTCAGATTCAGTAAAACTGTATTTACAAAATTGAACAGCAAGGAAGGTTTAACCTGAGTGGTAGTTTGCTGACTTCTCTAGAAAGCTGAAATACATGCAAGGAGGTAGAAGTGATGATCACTAAGAGGATATGATGATTCATCTCAATCATCTATTCTTACACATTATTTCAATTTTTAATACATTTAATGGTTAGCTATAGATGCTTCTCTAGATAACTGGAACAAAATAGAAGCAATATTTAATTTGATAATTCCAAGAAGAAACAATTAATTTGTTAGATTAAAATGTAAGAAAATCTATTTTTCATTAAATCTGGGAATAGTCCTCAAAGTCGAAGTGCCAAGCCCTTTCTGTTAACTTTTCTCTAATCATAGGTACATTGTCACCTGTCTTTGTGTAAGCCTGTCATGTCTCTAACTTCTACTTAAGAAGCCCTTTCATGCAATGAAAGGATACTCATTATGCAGATGAACATTAGCTTTCCAATCCCAGAACAAGGCTTTAATCAGTCCTGAGAAACACTTAAAACACACAGAGTCTCTAAATTGCATTATCTTCTGAAAAAAAAAATACATCCTCTTCCCCACACAAAACAATTCCCTTGTTCTTACCATGAAAAAAACAAAAAGATATGAACAAAATGCTTTTATGTATGCCCTAAATAATGCCTATAATTAAATGTACTATGTACGTGATGGAACAAAATTGCATTACTTTCCAGCTTCCTCTAAATAACACCATGACTTAGAAGATGAAAGCAACAGGACAGTTTGGATTTTTTGAGTTTTTTTCAAGATGTAGCATTAATTATCAAGAAAAGAATTATCCTTCTTTATTCTGAAAAATAACAATGGTAACCAAAGTCTCTTCAAAATAATGTCAAATCTAATTTCCAATTCAAAATCCTCTTTAGTTTTCTTCCCACTGCCACATGGAAAAATTTCCAGAATTCTAGTTGTTTTATATTTTCCTAATGTTGTTTTTCACTTTTTATTGAGCCCAATTTCAAAATTTATAAAAATGTTTTCAGTCTAGTGCAAAATATATCCCTGTATTTTTATTTATCCACAAACTTCACTGAAGCTTTCCCAACCAAGGAATATTCTTTTTCTGAATATTTTTTAAAGAATCTCTTTTACCTTTTCAAGAGATCTTGCTGTAGGTATTTTGTGAATTTGATTATGGATTTTCATTATGTCTTCTTACCTTCCTTTGAAAAACATAATCAAAATATTTATCAATAGTAGTAATGACTGCCATGCTCTATATTCTGAACATTACTTCACTGTATCACTGTCTTCCCGCTCATCATCAATTTGCTCGAGCGGGCACCAGTAACATCTCCATATGACCTGTATCATGCAAGTAGAGCCCAAGGACACCTGCTTGTTCCAGGAACATAAAGAGCCTCAAACCATTCCATCAGGTCATAGGAATGAGGTCTATAATTGTTACTGGTATCTGGCATAACAAATATGACACGGGTAGGCTTGCAAGGCTACTCTTGTAGTCATCTCAAAATCCAGCATTTATTGAAGAACCATGCTGTGATAGGCTGGTCTGCTGGGTGGAGTTCTGATGAGGAGGAAGTCCGAATGTGGAAAATGGAGGTCGTCATGGAGTGGGGGGTCGTCTGGCTTGTTGTGAGGCACTGCTGGGGTGGCGGGCCAGGACTAGAACCTGCATCCCTCCCGGGAGCCTCCTGAGCAGCTGGGCACAGTGAGTGCCAGTAGCAGCTCTGCCCCAGGTCTGTCCAAAGATTACTTAATTATATATTATTTCAGTTTTATAATAGCCACACAAGAATGGCTTGTGTATACTTTTTAAATGTGCAGTCTTAAGTACAAAGAGGTTAGGTAGCCAAGTTAACTTGTTCAAATGTACTTTTTGTTTGTGTATTTGATTTGCTTTTGGTTTTGTGGTCACACCCAGGGATTTCCAGAACTTATTCTGGGCTCAGTGATAATCCCGTCAGTCTTGAGGTTCCAGTGATAGACCCTTGGAAGTCAGAATGCAATGCAAGTGCCCTCCCATTATATTATCTCTCTGACCCCCCATCTATTTACTGTATCACTGCACTATTCTCCTTTTTCTATTGTTTCTTATGACAAGAAGCCAATCAGCATGACATATAACTTCACATGAACATGTCTCCAAAGCTTCTTTCACCTGTTCCAATATTACGCCTTCCTTAACTTGAATTACTTTGTTTTATTCAATTTTAAACTTCAGACATCATTTTGTGGAATGTGACTGTTTGGGTTTGCAGTGACTAAACCAATGGGTAAATGCACTTTTTACAGAATATCAGAAAAGTGTGGTTGCTTTCTCATTACCTTCCATCCAATGGCACACCATACCAAATTTTCTCTTTCCAAGTGGGATTAATTTTGATTGTTTAATGTGGTCAGTTTCTTCTACTTTAAAATTTATTTTTTTCACCTATGTGATTAATACTTGTGATAAGATTATTTGAGTCTTGGCAAATTCTGCTTACAGTTTGTCTCTATTCTCTTTTTTCACTTGTATTAATGTTTCTTCAACAAATGGATTATTTTATGGCAATTTTCAGAGAGTTTTATAGTCTTATTACCTCATATATTTTATTATATAACATTGCGATATTCTCCTCTCTTCCTATTTTATTCATTTTTGTAACTGAAGGCATCTGAATTTCTATTTCATTGAATGACCTATGTGATCTTTTATTGCCATAAATTTATATTGTCGTATAAATTGTCCAAGATTTGGCCAATATTATCCCCTTAAATAAATTAGTAACATATTCAAAGCCTCACAGTTATTAGGACTTAGGCCAAGAATAAAACCTAAGTTCTCACAGTAAGACCTCATGTTTCTGAAAAACCTGCTGGTTTAAATTTTAAATATTCTAATTTTCTTATATATAATAAATCTATATATAAATCTGTATGGTAAACACATACACATATGCACATACTTATGTACATAAGCGGTTTTGGAAGAGCCAAATAAACATGTTGTGCCCCTGCAAATGTTCAACCTTCCAAGCTATCTCCTATTCAATTTGTAGAATGACTAGGAAATAGTTTGATGAGCAGAGATCATTTTGTCAAAACTTTATATAATTTTGCATTGGCTAAATGTTTCTTTTCCCTAATTTATATGCAGAAGGCATAAAAGTGAAGAAACTAGATAGTGTTGGGGAGAGATAATTAGGTTTAAATAAGGGCATGATGGTAGATGTCTCCTGCTCTACCAAGATGAAATCAGTGTCCTTATAAGAAAAGAGAGAGGTCAGAGTGATAGTAGAGCCATTAGGGGAGTAGCCTTCCACAGGGCCAACCTGGGATCTCCCATCATTCCATAGTTCCCCTAGGCACTGCCAGGAGTAATTCCTGGCAGTAATTGACTGCAGAGTCAGAAGTAACCCTTGAGCATTGCTGGGTGTGACCCAAAAGACAAAAAAAAAAATGTAAAAGATAAAAAGAAAGAAAAGAAAAGAAAAGGAGAGAACAGAGATCTCTCTCCAGTAGCAGCTGTGGGGCCATGGTGATATGGATAAGAACTCTAAGCTAGAAAAATTTTCTTCCCAGAATCTGAATCTACCAATATCATCATGAATCACCTTCTCCAGACCTTTGGAAAAACTATGTGTGTTTTAAGAACTACTCTATTTATGGGTGCTTATTACAGCATGCTAAATTGACCAAGACACTATCTTCACAAGATTCCTAGAGATAATAAAAATAGTTAAATCATTAAATATTAAATTAAGGTAGTGTAGTATTAAATTAGTACTATTAGAAATGAATCACTATGAGACCTATAAGAATCACTGTGCATGGATTTAATTTTAGAGCAGTGACAATAGAGTATGGACTAACTTTAAAAGTTTACAAATGTGGGCTGGAGCGATAGCACAGAGGGTAGGGTGTTTGCCTTGCACTCAGCCAACCTGGGTTCAATCCCTGGAATCCCATATGGTCCCCAAGCACCACCAGGAGTAATTCCTGAGTGAAGAGCCAAGAGCAACCCCTGAGCATTGCTGGGTGTGACCCAAAAGCTAGCTAGCTAGCTAGCTAGATGATAGATAGATAGATAGATAGATAGATAGATAGATAGATAGATAGATAGATAGATAGATAGATAGATAGATAGATAGATAGATAGATAGATAGATAGATAGATAATTGATAGATAGATAGGTATGTAGGTAAATAAATAAATAAAAGTTTACAAATTTTTTTGACCTTATTTTAGATGTCTAAAAATTGAAGATATTTTTACATTTTCATTGCAGCTATAGAATTCTGAGTTTCCATAACAAAATGTCCCTATTTCTATAAAACAAATGTTGTAAATAAAAAAAAATATCAGAAAATAATGATGGTTCATTGGATGAAAACAATACATGGATAGCTTTCTCAGTGTCATTCTTTCCTGATACCATTTATAAATGAAATCTAACCTGCTCTTACTAAAAATTGAACTGCTATTTTGAGGAGCTGAATCAGTATGAACTCTCCCATGGGAAGCCAGGAGACACTTGCCCTCATTACAAAAGATTACAAGAGAATTCCCTGTGTTTGCTGCTGGTTCTACTTTCAAGATCTCAAGGTTGGCAGATTTTTCATGTCCCACGTATCTGTAGGCTCAGTTCCTGTTGCTAGTCAGAAGTCTCAGATTTCTACATTGGTGCAAGGGCAATTGAGGACTTTGGTCAAGGCTTATCACTATAATGACTTACAAAAAAGCAGAAATGGAAAGCTGTAACTTGAAATCATTCAAGCCAAGACTAAGTTCATATCCCAAGTCTGTAACCTCCCATCTTGAATTCTCAGGAAAGTGGTTTCATTAATCTAAGCCATACATTTCTCATTATTTTTGAAAATAAGGACAATGTAGTCAGTAGCTGTGATTATGTAATATATTCAATGTGAAGCCATTCCTACATAGTTGATGCTAGATGAACAAGATTGAGTTTTCCTCCTGTGCTAAAGTGTCTAGGATTAATTTATTAAACACAAGAAAATGTTTTTAAGACACCAGTAAAGGAGAGTCTAAATTGACTAGAGAAGGTTCCCCTAGGGTGAAATAGTTTTCCTGAGTGTTTGTGATATGGTAGAAATTAAATGGCAGATGGGAGAACAAAGGGGAAGATAGTGCAGGCAATTTTGATATTTTAAGGTTAGTTTAATGTCAATTAAACAACTGTTTGGCAGTCTACTATGTAGCAAGAATGGTGTTAAAAAATCACTAAACAAAACAAGTCCTGGTCATTTCTTAGATTACCCATAACAAAACCACTGGAAACCAGGTAACATCAACTGAAATTTATTCTCATATAAATCCTGATGTCAGAATTCTGAAGTCAAGATGTAGGTAGACCATATCCAAAAGGGTAAAAACAACAAGTGCTGGCGTGGATGCAGGGAAAGGGGGACTCTCATACATTGTTGGTGGGAATGTCGACTTGTACAACCTTTCTGGAAAACAATATGGACATTCCTCCAAAGACTAGAAATTGAGCTCCATTTTGACCCAGCCATACCACTACTGGGAATACACTCTGGGAAGCCAAAAACACACAGCGGAAACACCATCCGCACTTTTATTTTAATAGAAGCACTATTCACAATAGCCAGAACCTGGAAACAACCAGTATGCCAGAGAACTGATGACTGGATAAAGAATCTTTGGTACATCTACACAATGGAATACTATGCAGCTGTTAGGAAAAATGAAGTTATGAAATTTGCCTATAAATGGATGGACATGGAAAGGATCATGTTGAGTGAAATTAGTCAGAAGGAAAGAGAGAGACATAGAATGACTGCATATTTATTTGCATGACATAAATACACATATACATATTATGATACCAAAATCCAACGTCAGGTGAAACGTGGACCAGGATGTCTTACCAAAAGTGGAAATTACCACAAACTGTGGGAGTCAGAGGTTAGGTAAGACAGAGAAGGGACCATGTGTGAAAAAATGTTAAAAGGGCTAATGCCAACCTAGAACTGAGCATTAAATACAGGCAAAAAAAAATGCACATGATGGCCTCTAAGTGTATGTGTTGCAACCCACAATATGTAAGAGAAGGAAAAGAGAGAGAGGGAGAGAGAAAAGAAATAAAGAACCTGCCATGGAGGTAGACTATGGGAGTGGGGAGGGAACGGGGACATCGGTGGTGGTAAATGGGCACTGGTGGAGGGCGGGGTGCTGCAACAATATGTGACTGAAACCTCCAAACATGAACAATGTTGTAATTGTATATCTCATGGTGGTATAATAAAATATTAATTAAAAAAATGTAGGCAGAGCCTAATTCTTTCTGAAGACTCTTGGAGAGACCTTTTCCTCACTCTTTCCAACTTTTGATGGTTTCTAGATATCAATTGGTGTGCATCTATACCATTGTTTTCATCATCTCATGCCATCTCCTCATTGTTTGTCTGCTCTTGAGAGTTTTCCTGTTATATTGGATTAAGGACAAGTCTTGCTCCAGTGTAACCTCATCTCTTTATGCTTTGAAGAGGCCTACTTCCAAGTAAAGTCACCATCATAGGTACCAGAGTTATCAACATATATTTTGATGGGACCATACAGAATTAGTTGAATCTCTTTCCTTAAGTTCTTCATAGAAAGGGAAACAAGAAATAATAAAGATAATTTTACTATCATTTGAAAGATGTTATGCTGGAAATTTGTTCACGGTTATTTAAGAATGCTTAATGAGAGAATCGAAGGAAAGGGGCCAGAGCAACAGTACAGCATGTAGGGAACTTGCCTTACTTGTGGCTGACGTTGGATCAATACCTGGCACTCCATATGCTCCCTGAGTCCTGTTAGGAGTAGCCCTGGGCACAGAGACAAGAGTAACCCCTGCGCACGACAGGGTATGTCCCCAAAACAAATTGCCAGCAAAATTTCAAAAATTGTAGAGAAGGGCTACTAGGATGACCCAGACACAAAAATAAAAACATATCCAAAAAAATAAAAGCAAAGAACAGCAGAAAAGGGTAGAAGGGAGACACGCTTTGTTACTATGTCACCTGGTTGGCCAGAGATAGTACGTAGAGTCAGGCTCTACGTAAAAAGCCAGACTAGTTTGATCCCCAAACCACATGCTGTTCTCTGAGTCCTACCAGAAGTGATCCCTAAGCTCAGACCAACAGTAAGTCCTGAGCACTGCAGAAATTCTCCCCAACAGAAACAAATTAAAAAGTCAGATGGGTTCTGAAATTGAGCTGGACTTAGAGGGAGAAAATATAAAATGTCAATTTAAGTAGAAAGAAAAGCACTGGGAGCGGGGGTTAAAAAAAAAGAAATGCACTGGTAAAATTAAAGAGGAATGAAATACTTTGTATGTGAAGAAAATTGCAAGAAAACTTTCAAAAGTGGCATAGAGATGACCATCAGAGAAAAGAGTAGTTACAGCTGGAAATATAAGCTGAGTCCAAACATAGGGGCCCTGGTTTACCATGTTAGAAAGTGTCAACTTTCATTCGATTTTCTGCCAAATCTTTGCTGAAAATCTACTAGAATAGAATATACCATAGTATGATTGAGATTAATAGCATATAATTATAGTAGTTACAAAAATTGCAGTGACAATTAGAAAATTTGAGTCATGTACAAAAAACTATAAGTGAAATATAAAAATTAGCTGCAATTCTTTCAAAATTATGGATTCTAGATACATTTCTAATTCTTTCAAGCATACAAACATGTTTGGAAACTTGAAAGTAGAGGTTATGAATCCTGTAGATTCATTGACATAGTGAAGGTATGAGGGAGAAGTCATCACAGCAACATTAATCTTCATATTAATCAGAATTATTTAATTTATAAGCAGTAATCACATTTTTTAAATTTTATTTTATTTTTTAAATATTTTATTATACCACCATGAGATAAATAGTTACAAAATTGTTAATATTTTGGTTTCAGTCATACAGTGTTCCAGCACCCAACCCTCCACATATTTTAATATATGTATATATTATGAATTTATGATAATCTCAAGTCTCATGATCTTTACAGATAGATTCCAAAATGTGCTTAAGAAACTCTGTATAAGAATACATAATCTTTAACATGGCAAAAATTTTCCCTCCAGTCCATATTCTTTCTTCAGAGGAACAAAAGGCATTTCAGAGATGGTCCAGTATTTTTCTGTACATCCTACTTCTAAGCTAACCCACTCTGGGTTCCTAAGGTGTGTCCATTACAAACAGAGGAGATTATATGGACTGCAAGTTCTTTAAGTGTTTACTGAGCTAACAAGTTTATTTTAGGGGCATTCTTTTCTGCTGAGCTTGGTGTCCTGAAAGAGAAATTGTATTTTTCTTTAACATGACCCCAAAGCTCTTGTGAGGATTTAAACATGTTCTGTAAAGGGCCTAAAGCAAGAGAAAGATATTTGGGCTCTTGAAGTGCTGAAGTCCATGTCCCTAAACACGACTTAGAAAGGGCCTTATTTTTTGGCCTTGTGCCCTTCTCTAGTTTCATTTCCACTGAACAGTGGCCCAAACTCTGTCACCTTTTCCATCAACACTTAAGGCTAATATTAAATTGCAGATCCAAAAGAAGACTGAGTTCAAGTTCTTTCTAAAATCATCAGTTGTCCTGAATGACCATCCTTTACCAAGAAGGAAGGTGAGAGAATTTCCCTTAAATAGTATGTACATTAAAGAAAAATAAATTACCTTAAATTAACTCTGCCATAGGATTCTGAATCCAAAGATATATAGTCTATTCTCAAAGAGCTTAAATTCTAGGGAGTGTCTAATATTTACATACTAAATTATATTAAAAAGCAGTATATTAAAAAGTGATTTCATAGTCTGAAGAATGACATAACCATTGTATCAATTACATATGCAGCCCATTTTATTTAGAATATATATTTACTATGAAATGTGTGGCAAGCTACCCGTGTCATATTTGATATGCCAAATACCAGTAACAATTACAGACTTCATTCCCAAGACCTGATGGAATGGTTTGAGCCTCTTTATGTTCCTGTAGCGGAGTGATGCCCTTGGGTTATCTTGCATGTGACAGGACATATTGAAATGTTACTGGTGCCCCCTATAGCAAATCGATGATATACGGGAAGACAGTGTGCATATATATCTACATATATATATATATATATATATATACACACACTTCCTAATTGATCATTACAGAATTTGTAAACTTTGTAAATAGATATATTCTATTTGAAAGAAAATAAAACATTGATTTGATGGAGAAATATATCTCCCAAATTGAAAATATCTGGAAGTGATAATCTCTTAATTTCAAAACTTATGCTCTCATTCCAAATAAAAGGTGATGTCATGATAGAAATGGATGAGCTTAATTCTAAATGACAATATGTTGTGGTAATTTGGTAGAATGATAAATAGATCCACACCCAGGTTGAAAAAAAATATAGCGCTTTATGTTTTACCTTTATCTGTCGCCAGTATAAAACACTTAGTAACACAAAATATGTTTTCCAAGTAGTTAACAGAATGAACTTCTTTTTCCATATAGTCACATATTTATGCATATGTAATTCTTTCTATTCATCTTTTTTTCAAATGCATTTCCATTTCTTATACTCATTACTTAACTATTCAAAACATGCTTGCTATAGCAAGTTATTGAAAATCCCTCTTATTAATCGGGAGATTGAGTTAAAGTGACATATTTCAGAAAATTTAAGTGAACTTAAAATCTCAAAATGGAAATGCATCCTTTTTCAGATGACCTTACCCTTGGTTAAGTATTATGATAAACTTCCTCAAAATATCAATGAATTCTTTGTTAGATAGAGTTGAGAATATCATGTCATTATTTGACAGAAATGGAAATGTCCTTTTCCTTGACTTGCTATAAAAAGCCCCAAATCTACAATATAGACTAAAAATATCTTATCAGTTTCTCTTTTAAATAGTTTAACTAATATATCTGATTCACCCATAAAATCATACTCTCCACCTTGAGAATAATAGGCAACCATTAATAGTATGTTAAAAAGGGGCCAGAGCAATAGCAAAGCGGGTAGGGAATTTGCCTTGCATGCAGATGACCTGGGTTCGATCCCCAGCATCCCATATGGTCCCCTGAGCACTTCCAGGAGTAATTCCTAAGTGCAGAGCCAGGAATAATCCCTGAGCATTGCTGGGTGTGACCCAAAAAGCAAAAAAGAAATATGTTAAAAATGTAAACATCCACGAATAAGTGCTTAAATTTTTCAATTATGCTTAATTTGACTGGAAATATTATCTAAGAGGCATGGAGTAAAGAAAACTATGTTTCCAATATGATTTGAATTATAGAGGTATGCTTCTAAAACCTGATATGTCATAGGAACAGTAGTGAGTCTGACAATAGAGAACTTCATTGATTTATTACTTCAGGTCTCAGTTTTCTACTGCTAACCTGACTTAGATAAGAAGTAAAGGCATTAAGGGAAGAGATTTCTTATCTATCTATCTATCTGTCTGTCTGTCTGTCTATCTATCTATCTATCTATCTATCTATCTATCTATCTATCTATCTATCTATCTATCTATCATCTGTCTATCTGTATATCTATCTGTCTATCTGTCTGTCTGTCTGTCTGTTTGTTTATTTATTTATTTATTTTTATTTAGTTATTTGTTTGCTTTTTTTGGGTCAAAACCAGCACCAGCACCAGAGAAGAAATTTCTTAGATCTTCTCTAGTTATAAATAAGTATTAAACTAGTTTCTATTATATAATAAAAGACTGACAAATGATTCTGTTTTTGGGCCACAATTTCCCCCCTGATTTTTCTTTGAAATATTTGTAGTCAACCCCAGTGGATATGCTTTTTGTAACTGGGTACCCTATGTGTTCACATTCTGCAATTACGTGGATACACAACTAGCACCAATTCTAAGGAGCTCACTGATGTTGACTTTCTGTTTGAAACAATTGTCAGTATGACATACTTCTTCATGTCTACATGGTGGCAAAATTCAATTTCTAAGTCTTGCTCAAAAGAAGGAAACCTTGAAAATGACTTATCCTGGAAGAATGATCCAAGAGGATCTATCAGGAGAGGTCATATAGCTGGTAGCGCTCTTACTTTGCACATACCCAACTCAGGCTCGATCTGAGGCATCTTATAGAGTCCTAGTGCCCTGCCTACCTGAGCCTAGAGCCAAGAATAATACATGAGATCAACAGAGCACAGGCTCCAAATAAACAATACAACAAAAGCACTTTCGTTCTACAAGTCAGTTTACTCAAAGAGAATAAAATTATGTCCCCGTCCGTTACAGGCTAACTTCTTACCTGTCTAAACGTGTTGGTTGCCTAATCCTTAGGAAGTGGGAGGAGCACGAAACAATAACTTTGCCTACAGATATGTATATGTTAACAAGGAAATAACAATAAGTATAATCACTGCTGTATGTTAAGGAGCTAAGGCTTAAATTCTTTCTGCTATTTACACAGTCCATAAATGTAGACTAAGAATAAATAGAAATTGCATTTATCGTGCATCTAATATCTGGCTTGCATTTGACAAGACATCTATATTGCTATTGAAAGGCATAGTTTAAGCCTGAATTTACATTAAAATTAGCTAAACATCCTAATTAATCTTGGTCTCAATTTCAAACTTCAATTTAAAAGTAGAAAGGAACAAAAAAGTATTTTGGGTGTATTATTAAGCAACAGGCACTTTGTAATATTTATTTAGTTCATTCTTCAATTCTATATAAAAATCATTATTTCCTCATAAAGAAATTTTATGTAATTTTATTACCCCCTTAAGTACATCTAGTAAGGATAGAGATGACTTTGAATTCTTGTCTTTCTGCAACTTGGTTCTTTATATAAAGGTATGCTATTTCAAATTTGAGAAACAACTTTTTCTTTTATATATGCAATATTTTTATGTCTCAGAATAAAGAATGAGTTGTAAAAATAAGTTTGCATCTATAACCTGAGGTTTTTGTCAGTAAGGAAGATTTCTTGAGAAGAGGAGAACATTACATTTTAAAAATAAATGTAAAAAGTTGGTCTGGCCATCAAACCACCAAATCCCTACTAAACAAATTTCTTTCCTATAATAATAGATGTAGCTGTTAGGTGATTACAAATATCTACTGTGAAACTCAGTATAGAATTAAGCAAAAGGATAAAATGAAACCAATTTGCATTATAAATATATGTATTCATATATATTTATTTATATTTTATATTATAAATCTATATTTATATACACATATATTATCACTATATATTTCATATTATATATATTACACTCTGCCCATTGAGGTGTTGCAGGTGTGGCTGTGGTGCCCAGCTGCATCAGTAGGTGGCAGACAGGAGATAGGCTTGTTTATACTCAGGGCTCTGTCTCTTGGGCCCTGGATGGTTGATGGTCTGACGTAGAAAAAGACTGGGCTCCCTGGGATGAACCCAGAGCCACGGCAGAGCCTGGCAAGCTACCCATGGTGCATTCAATATGCCCAAAACAGTAACAATAATGGACCTCATTCCCAACGAATGGAGATGTTACTAGCACCAGGTCCAGCAACAGGAAGACAAGTGATACATGTGATGTACTATATTACACATATTATTCTACTCATGGAAGAAGTAATTATTCTTCAATATTTATGTTTTTACTATGATACTCAATTTATTTTTCCTGAATTTATTAGAATTTTAATAAACTAAATATATGCTAAATTATTACTGGCATATGATTAGAACTAAAATACATTGAGTGAATGAATGATTTTATAATTCAATAAAAAAGGAGATTACTATTCTTTCAATGATTAAAGATATAGCTTGAATGCCTATTTATTCAAGACTTATAAAATCCATAAAATACATAATTATAAGATTAGGAACATTGAATTAGAATAATTTATGAGGGAATAATATAAAACAACAATGTAAAGATATAATTCAAGTAAACCATAGTAGGTGACAACTGAAGAAAAGTCATTAAGGTTTTTGTGTAATATATTAGCAGTACCTGTGTAATATATTGGCAGTAATACCAAAGAGGAAATACATAGACATTTAGAAATAAGCTCATTTGATCTGTTAAACTTAACCCATTTTATTCTATCTCAAAGATAACATTGTGGATATCTGTTTGAAGACAATTAATGAATGACAGGCACGTGTTGAGTATAGCTAGAGTGTATAGATACTCTATTTATTTTTATGATCTGCATGTAGTAATACTCCAAAACAAATTTGATCTCTGACTCTCTCAACCCTTCCTTTTTTTGTATATTTAGCAAAATATGCAAATAACTCAGGGTGTTTAAGTCATGTTGACTATGAAGTTGGAAACCGACTTTTCATTTCTATTTGGTACTATATCATGAAGCTAAATATATAGCTAAAGTTCAGTAGGTTAGACTAGATAAATTTTCCCAAATTTCAAACAGTTTTTCACTATATTTCCAGGTTTCCTAATCTCACATCTAACCACCACTCTAAGGTTCCTAGGTATCTGAGTGCTACAGTATTAATAACTAAAGAACTTTATAAGGCTAATACCTATGTAATCACGATTTGTTGCTTTAGACATTTTTCCCTAATAGATATTTAGATGAACTACATTCATAATCATTATATTTGAATGTCATTATGCGATTAACCAACTTGTCTTGTAATTCACTTGTTACTTAAATGCTCCCATTTTCAGATACAGAGATAAAACTGTCAAGTCACACGACAATCAAACTGTAATGACTAAATGCTCATTATTGATCATTAGTTGAAAACAAGTTCTATGTTTCTTTATATTAACCATTTATTATTATTTATTTTCATATTACAGAACATATTAGAACTAAGCAATCTCTTTGCTTTAAGTCTACCAGTAGTCTACATCTAACAGTTCAGACTATCAATGCACATCTTAACCCATTATCTCATGATTTTTGCTTATTTTCTTGGACTACAAGGGAGATTTAGTGATGTACTACCTCAAAAATCTAAATGACTCCTCAAAATCTGTAGAAGCTCAAAAAAAAAAACATTTTTCAAAAACGGGCCTTAGAAATTTTTGTCCTTTTGTAAGCAGAACAATTTTTACTTTTATATTTATTAAACAACATTTCCAAAATATATTCTATTTGTTTAGATTTCACTTTTTATTATGGACGTCCTTGCCTATTTTACCATGTAAGATGAATTAATCCTTTAAGGATTGCCAGTTGAGCATCTCCATGATATTTTCTCACCATTATGGTGCATAATGTTTATACACCATTGTTCATTGTTACTCTTTTCTTTGTTTTTGCTTGTTGGCTCACACCCAGAGATTCTGAGGGATTATGCCTGGCTCTGAATTCAAGAATTACTCCTGCCATTTTTCAGTGGACTATATGGAATATCAGTGATCGAACTCAGGTAAGCTGTGTGCAAGGCAAATGCCCACCCACTGTACTACTATACTATCTAGTCCTTCATTGTTGCTTTTTAATATTTTTCAAGCAACAATCTGTAGTTGAACTGTTGAAATCTAATACACAAGGGACATTTGGGGTGTTGTTGAAGTAACTTATAACTTTATCTCTTTGTTGTTGCAGGACTCATCTAAGAGCCTCTGCATCTGCTCTGGATTGCCTCCTGCAAATCACTTCTTATATAAGGGGGTAGTCTAAATGTGGCAGTTTATCTGACCATGTATTCTGTACTAGCAGATATAAATATTCTCTCATGCTACAACAATCATCGTGGGACTAACTAGATCTTACCAGCATATTTTCCTGGCCACGTTGGATCTCTAAGTAATTAGACCAGAGAGAAATGCTGTTTGCCTCCAAGCAAGCAAGCATGGCTCTCTGATAACTCAAAGGCAACTAAATTACAAAACTACCGTGAAGTGGACGAGACTTGTGAAGGCTTGGAGAAATATTTAACTGGCATTAGTATTAGTCTTTGGTACAGGGGCATGCCATCTCAGAAACCCCCCTTCTCTACCCTATAAAGGCTTTTCCAGGCAGATCTTGGCTCAAGCCATTAGCATATTAAAGGGCCTAGATGAGGTGCTGGAGAAATTACCTGAGGGCATTTGACCCTCCCTGCTTCCCATAATAGTGGGAGGGAGGTCTGAGTTGCAGGGGTATAAACTAGCCTGCTTCCTCTCTCGCGCTCTCTTTTTGGGTTTCTCTCTTTGTGAGCGCACCCTTCTTGGGAGTCTTGTCTTTGTCTCCTCTTTACAGGGCCTTAACACGTGGTGGCCGCCATTTTGGCCTACACGTGGCTGAGCTTCTAGCCAGGAATCTTAAGCACAGGGTTTTCCCTATTGTTGATTTGTATGCCTGAACCTGTGATAAGTAAAGCCTTTTAAAACTGCATCGGATTCCTGAGTCTTCATCCATTCCCTGCCAGCTTTGGAGGTAGAAGGGAACTTGCTTCCTAGCACTGTCGGGGGACCCTAGCGGCTTCCCTGACACTTTGTGTCCTTGAGCATTGATGCATCCTCTTAGAAGCAGTCTTTTTCTCATTTGTAAAGGAGACTTTACTACTTCAGACAGTCTCTCCTGTCTGCCTTGGATTAGTGTGCTTGGCTAACTTTGATTTCATAACATTTGAAGTGCACTACTACTCTGATACTGTTATCTGCTTTCCTGTTTGTTTTATTATATTTTAAGTGTCTTGAGGCAAAGAAAAATAACATTTTTATAAGCATGGTGAGTAGAAGTACATAGTAATCTAAGAACAAATATATATGTTTAAAAACAAATATATGTGTATATGTATTTGTACATGATAATGTTTTTGAATAAATCATGAATAACCTTATCAGTTGAATTTATACTTAATAATGGTGATAAGCAAAATGAGATGAGATATAAGAACTATAATTAAAGTGATAACACCAATATTAGTTAAGAAAAAGTATTAAAATACAAACTGTGGCAGTATGTTATGGGACATTGGAAACAAAATGAAAAGAGAGGGGAAGCCTTCTTTTAAAGTTAATATTGAATTGTTTATGTTTATTATATAAAAATATCAAGTCCCAATTACTGATATAGGAAATAGGAATTGATATTGATATATAATATAGGAAATATCATATATTTCAAAAACACAAATTTTGAGGTGTTTGTTTTAGTTTTTTGGCTACAACTGGAAGTTCTCAGGGGTTACTCCTTACTGTGCAGTCAGGAATTACTCCTAGTGGTTGGGGGGACCATTTGGTATACTGGGGAATTGAATCCATGTCAGCTTCATGCAAGGCAAACTCCCTACCTACTGTACTATCTATCCAGCCCATAAAATACTTAAAAAAAAAAGAAGAAAGCAGATTTCAAGTGTTAGTAAAGCAAAAAGCAATATGTTTCATCAGTTTTATTGATACCAAACCATGGATAGAAAAAAAGATAACAAATCATATTCTGTCTTTTATAATACATTTTTCTGGGGGAAATGTGACATATTCGTCTCTACTACTCTGTCTTCTATACATATATTCATGAGCAAACAAACACAGATTTATCTATTATCATTTGTAGAACATAATTGGCAGTGGAATTAAGAAATAAGCCATTTATATTTGTGTCCATATGTGCATGCTACTCAAAAGAAATCTATCCTTTAGGTAAACATATTCTGATGTGTACTTTTTTATGGATGTCTCTACAACTCTTTTTCCATTTCAATCAGAAGATCCATATTTGATTGAATATTGGATGATGAAATTAAGTTAAAGTCTATTTCATTCTTCAAGCTTTGTAGTTTGAAGACATAGCCCAATTGAAATCAATGATAAAAGTGAACTTTTTTTTTCTCCTGAAAATCCTGGATGTGAGCCCAGAAGTTACTGGAATTTATTTTATACCTTAAGGAAAGAGTTGTTTGAAAAATACCTAGAATAAGAAGAAAAAATGAGAACTGGAGAGAAAAAAATTGAAATCAGATTTTGATGACACTGTAGAAACTATCTAAGCAAAGATACCTAAGGTTATTTAAAATCCTGAGACTATGGTTAAATATTTAGGTTATAAGATGTCTTAATTAACTTTTTAATGTTTACTATCAAGAAAAGATACAAAGACAATATAATCATCCTGCAATTACAATGGAGGAAAACAGATACTCTAGGGGAGGGTGTGGTGTTGGGACATTGTTGTCCCTGCCATAAACAGCCTCCTGCCAGAAACCCTACTGAAGACAGTGCTGTACATCAGAATACAATTTTGGAAGACAAAGCAGTAAAGTCAATGAGGTAAGAGGAGATAAGTTATTTCAGATACGCATGAAGCTATGAAGGAGGTATGAGTAGTTCAGGGTGGTAGAATAAAAAGCTTCTGGGTCACCTTTTCAGTTTTCCTACAAGTTAATATTTATAATGATATGTCATTAAGAAACAGATCAAAAAATGACCCAAATGCTGGGAATTTGTAGGATTAATTTAGCATCTTGAAAGACCTGATATGCTGATGGTCTTATTACTGCTTTTTATTTTGTTTCCTATTGATCACTTATTAGTAATTATTACCCTCTCTAATTGGCGGATTATAAAATTCTAGGGACTGGAGTTGGGGGGTAGATATAACCATTTATATATGTATAATTCTTTAATCTGTATAATTTCTATCACAGTAAACTAAAGGACAAAGATGTGAGTGTGAGAGTGAATAAATGAAGCATAAGTGGCATGGAAACAGAAACATGCAAACAAGTAAGTGAACACATAGGGCATTTCCTATGTGTCTCCAAGGATTAAATAGTTTCCGAACAATGCCAAGTGCAAATCTTGCTCACACGCAGCATGGAGCACTTGCATTCTACAAGGAAAAGAATAAAATTCATTGTTTTATTTAGAAGAACAGCTGCTAATCATGAGCTGCAAATTTTTTCCTAATGTAATGGCCATTGAGAGGAAGCCCTAACACGTCACAGAATTAAATGGTGCCAAAAATGGCTATAATCCTCTCAGAGTTCATGTGGCTGAGTTGCCAAACAACATTGCTGAAGTGTTCAAAGGAAGGCCTATTCATTCTCAAATTTGAAACTGTGGTTGACTGAACCATATGGAAACAAAAAGAAACACCTGCTTATGTAACCTTTCCTCTTAAGCAATGATTTTCTCTAATAAAGACACAAAAGGCAAGACTGCAAGACCATAAACTGAAAAGATTAAAATAAATTACAATATGTTCTCGTAATAAAAATAAAGGCAATTCAGAATCAGCTGTGTCTTTACTTGACTATCTAAAGATTAGATAGTGATATAAACTTTTTTTATTTTGTTTTTTTAAGTCATATTCAGCTGTGCTCAGGATTTATTCCTGACTCTGTAATTGGGGATCACTCCGGTAAGCTTCTAGTGTGCCATGGATCAAACTTGGGTCAAGCATGTACAAGGCACACCCCTGATCCAATTTTCTATCACTCTAACTCTCAGAGTATTTTATTTTTATTTATTTATTTTTAAAAAAATATTTTATTATACCACCTTGAGATATACAGTTACAAAGATCTTCATAAGATGTTCATATTTGGGATTCGGTCATCAGTATTCCAGCGCCCATCCCTCCACCAGTACCCATTTCCCACCACCAATGTCCCCGATTCCCTCCCCAATCCCGTAGCCTGCCTCTTTGGCAGATTCTTAATTTCTCTCTCTTTCTCTCTCACTCTTCCTCTTTTTCTTCCCTTCCACATTGTGTATTACAATACATACATTAAGAGGTTGTCATGTGTATCTTTTTTCCTGTATTTAATGCTCAGGTCTAAGTTGGTATCAGCACTTTCGACAATCATTAGCACACTGTTCCATTCTCTGTCTTACATAGTCTCTGACTCACACAAGTTTGTGATAATTTCCTCCTTTGACAAGACCTCCTGATCCATGTTTCACCTGACCTTGTACATTGGTATCATAATATGTACATATATATGTATGTGTATATATATATATATATATATATATATATATATATATTTATGTCATGCAAATAAATGTTGTCCTTCTGTATCTGCCTCTCTCTTTCTGGCTAATTTCACTCAATATGATCCCCTTATGTCCATCTATTTATAGGCAAATTTCATAACTTCATTTTTTCTGACAGCTGCATAGTATCCCATTGTGTAATTGTACCTTTCTATCCCAAAAAAGTTGATTTATAAAATTCATTATAAATACCAAGGTCAAAATCAAGAGCTGAGGGAATGTCAGCTTTCTATGCAAGAGGGCCTAGAGTAAACGACTCATATATCCCTGAGAAGAATTCTAATTTGCATTAGTTTTCATTAGATTAAGTTGTGAAGACTGTGAAGGAGCAATAACAAGAACATGAAATTCAGTTTCAGAAATTTCAAGGTTTGGAGAAGGAGCGAGTATAGGAGTAAGGCATTTTCCTTACATATGGCTGACCCTGATTGATCCAGGCATACTGAAAATGGTGACTGGATCACCTCAGGAGTGATTTCTGAGCACAGATTCAGAATTAAATCATCAGCACAGTCAGCCATATCCAAAATAAATACATAAATACAGTATAACACCTACATGTATGTATTGCAAGCCACAATGTGTAAGAGGGGAGAGAATAGAGAGAGAGAGAGAGAGAGAGAGAGAGAGAAAATGTGCCTACCATAGAGAAAGGCTGGAGATGGAGGAGGGAATAACTGGTACACTGGTGGTAGAAAATGTGCACTGGTGGATGGAAGGGTGCTGGAACACTGACTGAAACATAATCATGAACAGTTTTGTAATTGTATATTTCATGGTGGCATGTTACAGGACTCCTCTAAGAGCCTCTGCATCTGCTCTGAATTGCCACCTGCAAATCACTTCATACATAAGGGGGTAGTCTAAATGTGGCAGTTTATCTGACCATGTATTCTGTACTAACTGGTATAAATATTCTCTCATGCTATAATCATGGGACTAACTACATCTTACCAGCATATTTGCCTGGCCACGCTGAATCTCTAAGTAATTAGACCAGAGAGAAATGCTGTTTGCCTCCAAGCAAGCAAGCAAGCATGGCTCTCTGATAACTCAAAGGCAACTAAAATACAAAACTACCGTAAAGTAGACGAGACTTGTGAAGGCTTGGAGAAATATTTAATTGGCATTAGTATTAGTCTTTGGTACAGAGGCATGCCATCTCAGAAACCCCCTTCTCTACCCTATAAAGGCTTTTCTAGGCAGATCTTGGCTCGAGACATTAGCATATAAAAGGGCCTAGATGAGGTGCTGGAGAAATTACCTGAGGGCATTTGACCCTCCCTGCTTCCCATAATAGTGGGAGGGAGGTGTGAGTTGCAGGGGTATAAAACTAGCCTGCTTCCTCTCTCGCACTCTCTTTTTGGGCTCTCTCTTTGTGAGCTCGCACCCTTCTTGGAAGTCTTGTCTTTGTCTCCTCTTTGCAGGGCCTTAACACGTGGTGGTCGCCATTTTGGCCTACACATGGCTGGGGTTCTAGCCAGGAATCCTAAGCACAGGGTTTTTCCTATTGTTGATTTGTATGCCTGAAACTGTGATAAGTAAAGCCTTTTAAAACTGCATCGGATTCCTGAGTCTTCATCCATTCCCTGCCGGCTTCGGAGGTAGAAGGGAACTTGCTTCCCAGCACTGTTGGGGACCCCACAAGCGTCCCTGACATCAGCATAATAAAATTAATTAATTAATTAATTGAATTTAAAGTTAGAACAATTTTGCACTATGAAATCATTTCTGTGATCAAATTTTATTTCACAGTCTTCATTTTTCCTTGGCAATATGGTTATATAACCAATTTCTCTACTTTATAAAGACTGTACAGTGTGCAATAAATGTTATACTTAGAGTGTAATAGACAAAATAAGTGCCCTATGTTGTTAATTAATGAATGGCTGAAAAGTCAAAAAACTAATTTCTTTTTTTTTTTGTCTTTGGTATGATCAGGGGTTTCTCCTGGCTCTGAACTCAGGAATTACTCCAGGCGGTGCTCTGGGGACCATATGGGATGCTGGGGATCGAATCTGGGCTGGCATGGGCCGGCCACATGGAAGGCAAACGCCCTACCCACTGGACTATCGCTCTGGCCCAAAAAAAACTAATTTCTATTAATGATTTTTTTGTCATTCAACTTCCTGTAGTACTGAAAATTTCACTGTAACATGCTAGGTTTGTCTTTGTTATGGCAAAATGAATAGAGACCTGGGCCCTATAAAAGCAGGATGAGAATGCTATTTGGGTCTCCCAGAGAGGAATCGAAGGAGCTATGATTGGAATATCACGCCTCACTCAAGTGAGAGAAGGAATTTAGAGTTCTGACCTCCGTCACTATTCCAGAATCAGGGACACTGTCTCATTTGCCAAGGCATCGAAAATAAGATGAGCTGGACATATAACGCGATTTGGAGATGACCGCTAGACTAGAGCCATTACAGATTGGATCCCACGGGATGTCAAAAGATCACGTGGCCGCCCACCTACAAGATGGTCAGACTTCCTTGTAAAGTCCCCTGAAGGAACGTTTTGAGGCTCTTCATATTCCTGAATCAACCAAATGCCATTGGGCTACATTGGCATGTGATAAGGTCCAATGGAAATGTTACTGGCGCCCGCTCAAGCAAATTGATGAATAACGGATTCAAGTGATCAAGTGATGGCAAAATAAAAGAACTAGAGGAGTTTTAATAATCCTTCTTAGCCACTATTTCTTTCACCATATAGAAGCTTCTAAATTTGATGTAGTCCAAGTTATTTGCTTTGTTTCTGTTTGCTTGACTAATGATATTGGGTCTTTGAAGAATACTCTAGAGTCATTCATAAAGGATCCTGCCTATTTTCATTCATAATAATTACCGGATGAGTTCTGATAGCAAGGTCTTTAGCATGTTTTGATTTTTGTTTAAGGTGCGCAATAGAATTATCAGTTCAGTGGCTGAAAAGTTTCCCAGCATCATTTGTTGAGGAGACTTTCCTTACTCCACCTTACACACCTAATACCTTTGTCAAAGATTAGTTGACCATATAGCTGAGGGTCTCTTTTTGTTCCAAATTCTAACACACTGGAGTCTATCTTTTTTATAAGTATTTTATTATACCACCTTGAAATATACAATTGCAAAGATGTTCATATTTGGGTTTTGGTCATACAGTGTTCTAGCACCCATCCCTCCACCAGTGCCCATCTCCCACCACCAATGTCCCAGGTTCCCTCCCCCTCCCCCAGCCCACCTCCATGGCAGGTTCTTTATTTCTTTCCCTTTCTCTCTATCTCTTTCTCTTTTCCTCCCTTCCAGATTGCAGATTATAAAACATACATTAAAGGGTTGTCATGTGTATCTTTTTGCCTGTATTTTGTCTATCTCAATATCAGTACCAAACTATCTTGATTATTACAAACTTAGAGTATAATTTCAAGTTGGAGGGGAAAAAGCATCCCATATTTTTATCCCCTAGGACTGTTTTATTTCTTCTGAAGGTTTTATTACTATGTATAAATTTTAATAGCACATTTGGTCTAAGTCACTTATCTGATGAAGAGTTAATATCCAAGATATATAGAGCTTTTGTAAAACTTAGCAACAATAACAACAAAATATTTTAGATGGGGGAGAAGAGAAAAACAGACTTTTTAAAAGAAGAAATATAGAATCTGAGGGAGAGTACACCAGCTAGGTCAGTTGCCTTATAAGTGGCTCACCCTGGTTTCAACCTTGATCCCTTGGTACTACATGGTATCCTTTAACACAGAGCCAGGAGTAAACCCTGAGTATAGATAGGTATTGTAAAGATATGTATATATATATATATATATATATATATATATGTATATACATATATACATATATATGTATTGATATATCTTTATATCACTTGTATCACTTGTCTTCCCGTTGATCTTCGATTTGCTAGAGCAGGCACCAGTAACATCTCCATATGTCATGTCACGAGCTAGTGTAGCCCAAGGGCAACTGCTAGCTCCAGGAACATGAAGAGTCTCAAACCATTCCTTCAGGTCATGAGAATGAGGTCTATAATTGATACTCATTTTTGGCATGTCAAATAAGACAAGGGTAGCTTGCCAGGCTCTGCCGTGTGGGTGGGATACTCTTATAGTAGCCTCAAATCTTATACATGTACTGATGAACCATTTGGCTTCAAAGCAGCTGAGCAAAATGGGGAAAAATCAGCTTTTCAGCTTTTCTGACGAGCTGTGGATCCAGAGCTCAGGTATGCCTGATCCAGAGACTCAGAGACACGGGGTAGGGCTGCTACTGGCTCTCACTGTGCCCAGCTGATCATGAGGCCCCCCAAGAGGAAAGAAGCCAGAGGAACTCCCACACCATGAGGGCCGCCATTTTCAACATTCGACTCCATTAATAATACCCCTGAAACAAAGTCATGCTTACAGATTCCTGTTTTGAAGGGTTGGGAAGGAAAAAGATGGGATAAATATGATGATAAATATATTCTAATTTTAACATTATTAATTGACACAAAAGACTGTGTGTTTAAAAAATAATTGCACAGAAGCAAGTATACATATATCTCTCTGTAATTTAAAACTAGAGGCCAGAGAGATAGCACAAGAGTTAAGGCGCCCGGCATAAGGTATGATCCCCTGAACAATGCAAAGGGGATCATTCCTGAGCACAGAGCGAAGAATAGCCTCTGACCGACCACTACTGGGTGTGGCCTAGCACTATTAGTGTTGTCTACCCTCAAATTAAATGAAATTAAACTTAAAATTACATTCAAATTTCTAAAACTAAAACAAACAAATAGTTTTGTTTTCTTTTTTCCTTTTTTTTTTTTTTTTTTGCTTTTTTGGGTCACACTTTTTGGGTCACACCCAGCGATGCTCAGGGGCTATTCCTGGCTCTGCACTCAGGAATTACTCCTGGTGGTGCTCAGGGACTATAAGGGATGCCAGGGACCAAACCAAGGTTGGCTGCCGTGCAAGGCAAATGCACCACTCGCTGAACTATCGATCCATACCTAATTTTTATTTTAAACAGAAGATTGAAGAAATCAGAATTAGTCTAATGAAATGTGTCCCGGTTATACCTCAGTAGTATGGCAGGAGGCAGTTTGGTGTTGACCCCAGCAGCAAAAATTTAAATGAAATAAAAAGATAGACTGATTATATCAGTATCAACAGCCTGTTTGCATTATTACACTATGCTTTGGGGTTTTCGCTTTTTTGGGGAATTTTTGTTTTGTTTTGTTTTTTTAAGGGCACCATTCAGTGGTACTCAGGAGTCATTCATGTGTACATATACACATACACATACACATATACATATACATATACACATACACATACACAACATATACATATACATATACATATACATACACATACACATACATATACACATATACATATACATATATATACATAAATATATAATTTATTTATACATTATATACATTTCTATATATAAGAAATAAATATATATAGCTAAACATGAAAAAAGGTTTATTCACAATTTATCACCATGGAAGTTTAGTGAGATTGTCACATATCACATATTAAAAAAAAATCAGTGCTGTTACGAATATGGGGAGAAGGGAACCCTTATACTGTTTGTGTGAATGTTGACTGATTCAATCTCTTTGGAAAATAAAATGAACAGAACTCAAAAAACAAAAAATTTCACTTCCATGAAACCTAGAAATTCCATTTTTTGAACTCTATCACAAAGATCCAAAAGCACATTTTTGAGAAGACATTGTGGCCCTGTGCTAATTACAAGTCTATCCACAATACCCAAGATCAGGAAGCAATCCAAGTACCCAAATATTGATGCCTAGATAAAAAAAAATTGTAATATATATTTAATGAAATACTATTCAGCTATAAGAAAATAAGAACTAATGCAGTTTGCTGCTATATGAATGGAGTGGAAGGAATCATGCTTAATAGTCTGTCAAAAGGAGTAGGACAGATGCCAAATGCCTCCCTCCGTCTTTCTCTCTCTCTCTTTTTGCTTTTTTGGGGGTCAGGGGTTTCTCCTGGCTCTGCACTCAGGAATTACTCCTGGCGGTGCTCGGGTGACCATGTGGGATGCCGGGCATCGAACCCGGCTGGCACCAGCCGGCCTCATGCAAGGCAAACGCCCATCGCTCCGACCCCTCCCTCTCTCTCTCTCTCTCTCTCTCTCTCTCTCTCTCTCTTAAATGTGAAATATCAATAATCAGAGTAAGGGAATAAGAAATGATCAAAGGAATTAAACCTGTTACTCGCACTACAAAACTAAGGGTACTTGCAGAGGAAAGGGCTGTTGAAAGTTTCCTCCTTGGTGTATTGGTGGAGGGAAGTCAGAATTACGGTGGGTGTGATGTTGGAATAATATATGAATGAAATGCTACTAACTTTTCTAAGGCACAGTAACTTAATAAATTTGTTGAAAATTTGTCATCATGATGGTTTTAGAAATCTATCATTGGGTCCTTTGCTGTCAGAGACTGTGCCTAAGCCAGTTGGCCCCAGCTCACATGCGTCTATATTCTAAACCCAGGTTTATGCCCTCTGGAGCCCTGGCCCTTCACCCTGAAACCTCAACAACCAAAATCCAGGAAGCCTTGGGACTCCATCCTTCTAACCTAAGCCACTGGACCCCACCTCTATTGCCATTATTGGCCCCAGCTCACATCAGCCTCTTTTCTAAATATAAAACTCACACAGGCACTAGTATATTTGTGTAAAAACATCAATACATAATCTTCTTATATTTGGGCAGGAACCTATGCCATTTATGCTTTACAGACAGTATACAGTGTTAAATTTCTGTTAAATCAACTCAGTTACTAGCTGACAACATTCAGGGCATACTCAAATACTGCTTGCTAAAGAAAGTAACCTGAGAACCAGTTCTAGTATTAGTATCTGTATAGTATAAACAACTCAACAGACCATTTCTTAAGTAACTCGGAATCCAAACACCCATAATACTCAAAAGACAGTGGGAAAATTAAACAGGTGGTTATAATCACAGGCAAGTCTCCAAGTCCATCAAAATACTTGAGCCTGGTCAATGAGCACCTAAAATCAACACCTGCTGCATTGGCAAAAGAAATTTAGCAAACAGTTGTCTGAAAAATTAAGCATTTGCTAAATGAGAAATTCAACCAAGTCAAAGATATTTTCAGAGAATGAGAGATTCCATACAAATAGAATTAAAGAAGCTAAAGAACACATTGGTAAGCCATAGTAGCAGAATCTCACAGGTGGGAAAGTTTATATATTAACTGAACACAAAATATAGGTCAGTATTGATAAGGAAATCAAAACAAGAAAGAAAAACAAACAATGGAAGAAAATAAAAGGTTTTAATGAACAAAGAAATTAAAGATGATTTTATAATTATAGAAATATCAGAAGGTGAGGAAAAGGGAAAGGTGAAGAACAAGTGGTGAGAGAATAACTGAGAACTTGCCCTCTCCCTGGAGGGAGCCAGCCACATATATCAGACAGAATAAACATCTACCAAGCAAAATAGATCCAAATAGAACAATACCAAGTCACACAGTAAACCAAAAGGCAAAAAAACAAACAAAAATACAAAATTTTTAAAACACATGAGAGAAGAAAAACCCTACAAAAGAATTCCCATATGAAGTGACACTGGTGAGAAAAGGGCGTAATGACATATTCAAAGAGCTCAAAACTAAAATTAAGCTGACATAGAACCCAACAACTCCACTTTTGTGTATTCATCCCCAGGGCAGAAAAATAGTCATTAAAATGTATGTACACCCTTTTTCATGGTATAACTCATTACAATAGCTAAGATTTGGAATCAACCTAGATGTTCACAGCAGAACATAGGGTCATCAAGATGTATATGCAACACAATGGAATATTCTGGAGAAGTAAGTGATAAATAATGTACTTTGCTGCAACATGGATAGAACTAAATAATATCATGGTAAATGAAGTTAAACCAAAAGAAGATTAAACAAAGATTGATACCACTTTTATGTGGCATTTAGAGTAACTGAGGAAAGGCAATGGTTTAAAGGGAAGATGTCTACTAGATCAGCCTTGGTCCCAAAGTATAGGGAGGATAAGGAAGATAATACTTGTGTGTGTGTGGTGCTTGGTGTGTGTGTGTGTGTGTGTGTGTGTTTGTGTCTTTGTATGTGTTAGATGGGGGCAGGAGGAAGGAACTGGTAGGAAGGGTCAATGCACGTTGGGTTATTTAGCAATGACTGAGCTAAACATCCAGACCACAGAGTAAGCAGCCCTGAAATCATGAGACCCAAACTTTAACAAACAAGTTTACAAAGTGCCTGTTGAGATGGCAAGCTGAGCTGTGGCAGTGGTAGACAGAACCTGTGAGCTCTAGTGGAAGAAAGATGAAAGCTTTGCAGCACCCATGATGGAACATTGTATCACTGTATCACTGTCTTCCCGTTCATCATCGATTTGCTCCAGCAGGCCCCAGTAACATCTCCATATGTCCTGTCTCATGCTAGTAGAGCCCAAGGCATCTGCTTGCTCCAGGAACATAAAGAGCCTCAATCCATTCCAGAATGAGGTCTATAATTGTTACTGGTATTTGGCATATATATCAAATACAACACGGGTAGCTTGCCAGGCTCTGCCGTGCAGGTAGCATACTCTTGTAGGCATCTCTAACTCCAGCATTTATTGATGAACCGGGCGCTGATAGGCTGGTCTGCTGGGTGGAGGTCTGACGAGAGAAGTCCGGATGTGGAAAATGGGGGCCCTCATGGAGTGGGGGGGTCGTCTGGCTTGTTCCGAGGCTCTGCTGGGATGGTGGGCCAGGGCTAGAACCCACCATCCCTCCCGGGCGCCTCGTGAGTGGCTGGTCACAGGGAGAGCCAGTAGCAGCTCTGCCCCATGTCTGCGAGTCTCTGGTCCGGCATACCTGAGCCGGATTTAAGAAAGACTGCTGCAGGGTGGAACTCGATGAGCCCGGCGCTGATAGGCTGGTCTGCTGGGTGGAGGTCTGACGAGAGAGAAGTCCGGATGTGGAAAATGGAGGCCCTCATGGAGTGGGGGGGTCGTCTGGCTTGTTGCGAGGCTCTGCTGGGATGGTGGGCCAGGGCTAGAACCCACTATCCCTCCCGGGTGCCTCGTGAGCCGCTGGTCACAGGGAGAGCCAGTAGCAGCTCTGCCCCATGTCTGCGAGTCATGGGGCATTATAATAACATTGTATTATAAACAAAATCTAACTACGGACAGCTTTGTGAATCAGGGAGTTTACATAAAATAAAATTTGCAAAATAAATGAAAACAGAAAATAAATCTATCTTTAGTCAAGATGAGTAATTGGAGCACGCTTTATGTTTCTTAGGTTTGGTATTTGATGAAGGTGCTTCTACTTCAACAAATTCTGCCTAGACTTACCGGTTTCTGGTGTTAATTCTTTGCAAGTCATTTCCATCCTTTTGCACTACAGAAAAATATTTTGTGTCTTTAAAGCATCATCCAGAATCCCTTACTAGAAGCTCTTCTGCAAAGTGCGTATTTGGCTTTCTGCTCATTTGGTTATCCCACTCCAAGTCACTTAGCCCCTCACCTACATCCTTTCCTGACCTTCAAGCCATCATACCTTGACACAATTCTTGATATTAGTTCATATAGTTCTATGGACACTGCTTGGAAGATTTTCATTATCCTTTGTTCTTTTTATCCTGGCCCAGTTTCCAATTTCTATCATAATAATACCCTCTGATTTTTTTATCTCCACTTAAGCATTTAACTTCTAAGGACCCATTACTTTTCCCAGTTTAACCTCTCTTTCCCTTTTACCTCTAGTCTAGATGATATATCTTATGTTCTTTTATTTTCTCTGTAGTTTGCCTATTGCTTATTCACTGTCATTGTTGAACTTGTCCTCTATATTTGCTAAATTGTAAGCCAAGTGAGAGCAGAAATTCTGATGATAATTTTATTGTAAAGTCTCTTAGCACATAGCATGATAAATAAAGCATATATGCACATTTACCAGATTATCGAATAGATTAAATTTTGCTTTCAGCCCTTGCTATTTCTTTCATGTTGTGGAAAATCACTGAAAATCTTGAACTTTTAACAGAAAATGAATATAATTTCTCTGTTTATCTTGCAGTTTGAATGATAATTTTCTGTAATAATGTGTATGGGAACTATAAAAACACTGTTATATGATATAAGCAAGCTAGGATTGACTCTATAAGAATTATCAGTTTTAGTACCAAAAGAAATAGAAGAATAAGGTCTCTAAACTCTCTGCAGCTAGTCTAGTTCTAGGGAAATGACTTGGTTTCAGACTGTAAATAAAATAATTCCTCTGAATTTGTCTTTGATTCCTGTCAGTCCTATTAGATTGTACCTTCCAAGAAGAGCCACTTGTTTTTGAAAACAAGTTGTACTCTGTTCTGCTGTTACTTAACTTACTAACACCATCTGCTCTGTCGTTATGCCCAATTTAAATCTGGAGGAAAATGTTTTTTTTCTGTCTGCTTCCTAAGGACAATAAAGTATTCAACAAAACCCAAGAAGATAAAGAATTTTAGTGCCCTATCCACTGGGTCCCAGGTCCTATGCCAAAAGGTCAACATAGCATGAGTATGGCCCCTAACTCTACAGATGAGTCAAGCTTTCACATGTACATCTGTACTCTATGTAACCTGGATTGTTTTGACATCCTAGATCATGGTAAAGTGATGCCAACTTAATTTGGCAGCTAGAGGAAACCTGTGGATTCCAAAGGGAAAATCAGTGTGACTCTCATAATGGTTACAAGTGTTGTGACTGCTCAGATATGTCAAATTTCAAGTTCTCTCCTTGAACATTTATGTAGAAATATGGAATTTGTATAAAAACACTTTGAGGTGTGAATGCATGTATATATATGAAAGAAAGTGAAAGTAGGAGAGAAAGAGAGAAAGATCATGAACTGTGCAGTTAATTACACAGAAAGGACAGCATAGAGAGAAAGAAAGAAAACAGACAAGAAGTTCTAAACCGACAAGTTAGAGTGGCTTTTAAATATTCCTCAGCCAGACTCTAGTTGAAATACTAGACTTTAGTTGCCAAAAATGGATTTATTTCTTGGAAAACAGCAATGCAATAAATGCTGACCCTTAAATTTCCTATAACAACAAGCTTCAAGTTTGGCATCCATATCATCAGGGACAAATTGTGCCAACCAACCAAAGGAATTAAAACCAGCACCCACAGAGGCTGTTCTTAATTCAGCAAACGATATTCTTCTAAAGTGACTAAGCTATTAGCCCTCTGCTTCCGTTCTGCCACCCACTGAGATGTCTTGCATTCCCTTAGCTCCTCCTTCTTTCCCCTTTTCTTCTTCCTTGGAGATTAGGAAAGAGGTGATTTAGTCATTCAGAACCTCCCAGAAAATTCAGTCAGTTTATCTGCCAGGTTGAATTTCATGTTTATTGAGAATTTGTCTTGGGTTGGAAAATGAGCCCTACCCTCTACATTACTGTGGAGTAGAGCAATCAATTATGCCATAAGAACAATGAATGTAATAATGAAAGAATGGTGTGGAAAATGTCTACATAATAGTTGCATACTTTTGCAAAAGGTTTATGATGATGTTTTATAACAAATTCAAGTCTTTTAACTAGTGACAACTTTTATTAAATCTAGAGGCTGACTTTATTCACTTTAATGGAACTGAAATTTACCACACTTCTCAATTTTCTCAGGTAGAATTAAACAGAAAGAATATTGCATTAGCAACATTACCACTTACTGCCACCTGTGTCTTACCTGGTACATAATACAAGAGTTGAATATTCCAGGACCTTCTATGTAGCCTATAGATCCTTCATGAACATGACTTAATTTCACATGAGCTCTAGGAGGAAGTTTTTTTATGAGTGGGAAACAGAGGCAACCTTGGATTACCTTAAGTGATACAAGATTAATTTGAAGACATATAAGGAGATGTAAAACAGTTCTGATTTCCAAAGAAAATGTACTATGAGAAAATTTTGGCTAACATTAATGGGAACAGAATTGTTATGCTACCACCAAATGGAGTCCAACTTCTACTGTTCTTGTAGCTAAGCTAATCTTTCTCCAGGAATGAGTATCCCTAGTCTCTGAGTTTCCCTTCTAGATGGGACAATTTCCTCGTGAAGTCAGCCACTTGATGCAATTTCTACTCTCAGTTCCAATCTTCAGTTGTTCACATTATTTGATTTACACAGAACAGATATCTTGCTCCCTCTAGAATAAGTCATTGTGACTTATAGGTGAAGAATCTCTTACAGCTGGCTTGTGTTTTGTAAAAGCTCTTAAAGTTTATTACAAAACCAGCAAGGCTATTTACAAATGAAGAAGCAAAGACTCATGAGATGAAATGTCTTGTTCAAAATTATAAAGCTATCTAATTGTATTTCTCAGAATTGAAGCTGGGTTCATTGTTTTCTAGCCACGTTCACCATTATGCTGTTTCTCTTTGTTTTCACAATGGTTATTTATTAAAATATTAGTATCCCTATGCTTTTAATCTTCAATAAATATGACCAGTACTCTTCCATGACACATGATAAAGAGAAAGTGTAAAATGTATAACATAATACTGTATCTGGGGTTGAATTAAGGGAAGAATATATTAATTTATGGAAAAAGTATTTCTTTGATTTTAGAAATGAGATCTCTGCCTTGTGCTAAAAAAAGGAAAATATATTTATATTCAGAGAAAGGTAGGAAAGGATCGTATTATCAAGTTGAAAGTTAATGACATAGGATCATATATGAAGAGGTAAAAACTCACTTTATCCCTCTCTGTAAGAATCATAGTTGGATAATTCAAAAGTTAGATAAACTAAGGAAGTCAAAACACTACTCAAGTATAAAGACAGATATACTTGGATGATATTCATAATTTATGTCTTCTTATCTGGAAGACACCTCCAACATACAGACCTTGTTATCTAGTAATAATAACTGTCTAATGGAAATGTTCTCTCTTTACCTAACCATAGTTGATTAGACACACTTGTTATATCAGTTAGTTTATCACTTGAGAGTTTGTGGTAATAGAAACAGGCACTACTACTAAATCCAAGGCCCAAACCTTACTGACTACCACATTCAGTATGAATATTCTCAAGCAACTGCCATATAAAAGAAGCTTCTTGTAATACTTCCATTTTCAGGAGTGCTTTTTTTTCTAGTACTGTATAACAAATCCATGTAAATTGAGTGGCTTAAAAGAAGGAATATATGATATCTCATTTTTTTGTATGCCAGGAGTCTAGGTACATGATGTCTAAGTTCTCTACTTCAGTTTCACACAACTAAAACAATGTGTCATTGAAATCTGAGACTTGTATTCCTTTCCAGGATCATAAAAGTATTGGTAGAATCATCCCTGGTGGTTGTAGATTAAGATTCCACTTCTCTTGCTCCCCATACTGTTACTTTGAGCTACCTCTAATTTCCTAGCTTAGGCCTCAGACACAAGAGACTCTAATAACAAAGCTTAGATCTCTAAATTCTTTCCAGTCTTCTCTGACAGATTTAATGAATTTTTATGTAATCATAACATGACTATCAACCATACTCATAGCTCTATCCCACAATCACTGAGAAGAAGTAATTAACAGCATGTGTACTAAGTATTAGAATCTTGGATGGGGCATCTTATAATGGTTTTAAATTCTGAGTATAAAAATATCCTGGTACACTTTTAACAAATTATATTTGAGGGTCCATGATGGTCAAATAGAGGAAACTTTGTTTACCTCCTCTCATGATCACATAAAATCTCCATCAGATCTTAGATAAATCTAGACATAATTTATATCAAACCAAGATCATCAGAGTTTATACTGCAAATGACAAAGAAAAGACAATAGTAATAAATAACAGTCAGGCATGTATGAGAAGGGGATACCCTCAACACATAGTAAAATTCATAATAAAGCAATAAGCTGCAATAGAAAACATTAAAAATAGAAAATTAGAAATTAAAATTTAAATTAGAACTATGGAAAAAAATTCAGAACTTTACTCTCGGGAGTGATATGAGTGTTTGTACCAAATACTCAGTATACTAACTTTATAATTCTATACTAACATCACCAGAATAAGAGGCTTAAGATTATATAAAACAAAGATGTTGGATTCTCTAGGCGGTGTCATAAAAAAATTGTTGCAATTGTTCTGATATCAGTACCTTCATATTGGATCTCAATCTCCATAGTCACAGATTTGACAGTAAAACTCTGAAGGACGCACCATCAGCCATTTGCAAATAGCATAATATCAAGAGTGGGCTTGTACCGTGCCAGCCAATACATACCTAACAACCAGTCACATCTTATATACATTGCAGTGAATAAAGTGCCTGAAAACCCATAGCATAGCAATTTAGTAAGAAGGCCCCCTGAAAAGCTGTGGTTTCTACCAGCCTATGATCAGCCAGAATTTTCTCATTTCTAGTCCCAGGGTACATACTCCATCACCAGCTAATATGTTTCTCCAAACATCAGTCAGGTCTGTGTGACCATGATAGTCTTGTGGCTACCAACCATCACAATCTTGAACTCTATTTGGTGCCCAGGACTGCTTAAATTTGTCATGTACATACCACCAGGGCCTCATAGAAAACCTTTTATTGCTACTTAGACCCATTCAACCTTAGCACTTAGGTGATTGTGTTTTGTAACTGAAAACTCTTAGTCGCTTCCCACGCTCACTCATACTTAGTGCCATAGCTCTGCCTAGTACTTCTAAAACCATGATTGCTATCCATGCCTGATCAATCTCTACCCTACAAGTACTTCCAGATTCTAGTGTCATAAAACCTGGCCATTGTTTAAGCCCACTTGACCGTGGAGCTACAGTTTATTCTAGGCACCTGTGATTATATACCACCAGAGTTTATTCAAACCTGCTCAACTTTAATACAACTACAATAGAGCAATAATAAATGAGAATTCTGCAGATGCCCAGGTGTCCATGAACTCATGACTTTATGAGACACTAGCAACTAGGAAAACCTAGTTGTTTCTTAGGCTACTTGAACTTGGATGCCTAGCTCAGGCCTCAAATAAACAGCAGATATAAGGAGGAAAGTGCAAGACTCATCTGCACTGATGGATGAGGAAAACAGGCTGGGAAAAACCAATAAATGAGAATCACATATGCATCTGAAGAAGACTTCAAAGCAGTCCGAATGATTCTTACTGAAATTAGGGAATCAATAAGAAGACCATCAATAACAATGAAGGAAGTTCTAGAACAACCTAAATGAAATTATAGAATCAAATAAGATAGCAACTTAACTAAGCAAATGCACTAGAAGTCATCAATAATAGAAACACAGAAATCAAATGTTGAATCAGTGAGTTCAGGGATAAAGTTGGGGAAAAAGTAAATACCATACTTTTTAAGTTTTAAAAACTAGTATGTAATATCATATTTGGGGGACAACATAAAGAAGAAAATGCTCAATAATATATGCTTGAGAACAAAAGAGATAAGGACAGAATTCTTGAAGCAATAGCAAAGAACTTGCCCAAACTGAGAAGATAATTACACAGATATGACAAGATTAAGAACTGCAAATAAAAAAAAAGGGCCGGAGCGATAGCCCAGCGGGTAGGGTGTTTGCCTTGTACACGTCCGGCCTATGCCAGCCTGGGTTCGATCCCGGCATCCCATATGGTCCCCCGAGCACTGCCAGGACTGATTCCTGAGCAAAGAGCCAGGAGTAAACCCTGAGCATTGCTGGTTGTGACCCAAAAAAGCAAAAAAAAAAAAAAAAGAACTGGAAATAAAATAAGCCTAACAAATACATATTAAGTTTCACATGACAAAAAATAAAAATATTTAGTAGAAAATATTAAAAGTTAAAGAAGAAAAAAAAAGAGTAACATATAAAGTGCTGTCAAAACTATCATCACAGTTCTTAATAGAAACCCACAATCTGAGGAGATAGTATGATATATTTTATATATTGAATGAAAAAGACTGAAAATTTTCTCACCTAGTTATCACTCAAGTTTGATATAAAAATTAAAAGTTGTCGAGGCAATCAGCAATCATCCCTGCAAAAAAATACTAAAAGAATTTCTAAGAAAAGTAAAGAAAAATCTTGAAAGTTGCAAGTTACCTCAGAAAATACTGAATGTGGGGGAAAGGTGAATAATAAATGAGATTTTTTACAATCAGCATGAGTTTTGAATAATTTATGTTTAAAAGAAACCATAAGTTTAAAATTGCATATGTAAACCTTATGATAACCTTAACACAAAAGTATTTGGGATAAATAAACAAGAACAGTTATAACACCTCATCCCTAAAAATGTTAGATGACAAATTATATAGGAAGAGAATAAGAAAAGAACAAGAGTTTAGAGACAAAACAGCCAAGTATAAATGGAAGTTATTACTTTTTCAATAATTTTATTAAGCATCAATGACCAGAATTTACTTATCAAAAATCTTAGTGTGGAATGTACAAGGGGAAAAAAGAACTTTGAATAGCTAAGCCCACAGACAGAGACTCAGAGCAAAATGATGAAAAAATAGTATGTAGACAAATAGCAAAATTAAAAGGTAGGAGCAGCCTTATTTATAGCAGTAAAATAGACCTTAAGCTAAAAGGAATAACAAGATATAGGATGGACATTATATAATGATCAAAATATTAGTAAATCTAGTTTTAGTACTCAATTCCAGTCTAGAATTACCATTTGAGTAAAGGGATACATGATAACCTTTCAGTATCTGTATTGCAAACCACAATGCACAAAAGGACAATAGAAGCAATTGAGAGAGAGAGAGATAGTGAGAGTTAAGAAAGAGAAAAATAATGAGAAAGGGAGAGAGGGTGCCTGCCACAGAGGAAGGTTGCAGGGAGAGGGGTGATGGTCAGAGAGAAACTGAGGACATTGGTGCTGGGAAATGTGCACTGATGGAGAGATAATAAAAACATTTTAGAATAAAAATAGACACTAAAAATGGAATTAAATGAACACTCAGAAGCACATCATCATAACTATGGGCAATTAATTTATAGCAAAGGAAATAAAAACATAAAGCAGAGAAATGACTATCTTTTTTAATGGTTCTTTAAAACTTAGTTGTGGTGTTTTCGATATAAATTAGTTATAAAACTAATTTGAAGGGTAATATCAAATAAGTAGACAAAGTCGTGTGGTACATAATACAATACTATTCATTGATAAGAAAAAATGAAATTGTGCTTTTGCTACAAGCACATTTGCAAAATTTAAAACTCAATTGTTATTTCACATCAAGCTCAAAAGATAATTTCAAAGAAATGAAGATTTGCATTTTAAATGCTATATTTAATGACATTGAAGAAAATAGCTTACGCTTTCAGACTAAAGAGGTAACTCACCAAACTAGAGTTCATACTTTCCAAGGAGAAAACCAAAGTTTAATCCACAGACCAGAATGATCCCCTGGGAACACCATGAGAAACATTAAAATTCTATGCTGAAAGTATCTCCTAAATTTGCTAGGTACGACCTTCAAATTGAACAAAATAAATCTCATAAAATTAATTTTAAAAAACATGCTTATCAAAAGTGAAAGAAACTAGAACTGAAATATAAAAGATACTACGAAAGGGGGACTTCAGACTCACAGTCGCGCTGCTCAGCTGACCCCAAGTGGAAGCAATCCATGGAGCTGACCTCCTAGTAAGGGGCTCGCCAGCCCCTGGCCAAGTCCAACATTGCTCCAAGGGTTTGCTCTCATGAGTGGGGGAGAGACCATGCTGGCCGGACTCGGAGTGGAGAATTGGGCCCTGCCCTTTCCTCTGCCTCCATGCCAGTTGACCCAGAAGAGAGACCCACCTACTCCAGACCCACAGCTAATCTGCAACCCCGGAAGAGATTCAGACCCATCCACTTCAGACCCCATAGCTACACTGCTCAGCTGACCCCAAGTGGGAGCAACCCATGGAGCTGACCTCCCAGTAAGGGGCTCGGCCAGCCCCTGGCAGAATCCAGCATTGCTCCAAGGGTTTGCTCACATGTGCTGGGGAGAGACCATGCTGGCCAGACTCGAGTGGAGTTTTGGGCCTTGCCCTTTCCTCTGCCTCCATGCCAGTTGCCCTGGGAGAGAGACCCACCCATGCCAGACCCACAGACATTCTTGGATAATGCTGATTTTAAGATAAGGTCCTCCCCAGGATCTTTCACATTTATACATTGTATACAGTTCTAGACAGGTTCTATCTGATACCAGTAAGCCTAGCTAGAAGCCAGAGCAACCCACACATCATGAGGTCAGTCATTCTCAACATCCAGACGCCATAGTTCCTCTGAGCTCCATCCAAGAGAAAACCTGATCATTCCCCTTTAAGTCTCATCAGTAAATGCTCAAGATAAAAGTCTTCTACTGAGAGTATCCTGTGTTTTATTTATTTGTTATGCCAAAAACTAGTAATGATTACGGACCTCAATTCCATGACCTGAAGAATGGTTTGAGGCTCTTCCTGTCCCTGGAGCAAGCAGATGCCCTTGAGTTACACTTGCTTGTGATAGGGCATATGGAGATATTACTGGTGCCCACTTGAGCATATCGATGAACAATCAGAAGACAGTGGTACAGTGATACTAAAGAGGGATTATTTGTGTACTGTATATCTAGCAATTCATATTAATAACATAAGGAACTCACAAATTTAAGCAACAAAAATTATTTTCATCAAAATGTGGGTAGTAGAAGTAAAGAAGCACCACCAAAAGAGACTTGCAAATGACCAACGGAAACTTGAGTAAATAAATACTTATACTTACTTATGATAAACAAAACTCAAATTCAAAATTCAATGAAATCTCATCTAGCTCAAGCTGACCAGATGACATTTCAAGAAACTTAGAAATAACAATTGCTGGTGGAAATATGGAGAAAAATGAATATTCCAGTTTGTGGGAATATAAACTTATACAGTCACTCTGAAAACAGTATGAGAATTTCTTGGTATATAATAATACAAATATTACTATCATATTATCTAACATTTCTAATTCCAATTATTTAATCAAAGAATACAAAACCCTAGCCCCAAAAGATTTTACAGAGCTATTATAGAACTATTTAGTATAGCCAAGATTTAAAAACATATTCCCTTAGCAATTTAGTTGTAACAAGCAATATAAAACAAATTACTGTGTGTCTGTTAGGAACTTGGAGTATGGTTGAAAAATTGGGGACAATGGTGGAGGGAAGGTCACTCTGGTGGTGGGATTGGTATGAGAGTTTTTAACAACAATATTATGAACAACTTTTTTAAACCATGGTGTTTAAATAAAGTACTTAAAACCGGAGCTTCATATCAAATGAGTAGACAAAAATCATGTGATACATACCTATAATAGACTACCATTCAGCGATAAGAAAAAAAATGAAATTGTGCTTTTACTACAAGACAGAACTGGATTAGTTAATGATAAGTTAACAGAGTCAGAAGGAAAAATACATAAATTGTTTGGCCTCACTGAAATGTGATATATAAAGAAAAAAGACAAGGAGAAAAGTCAAAGAACCAGAAATCCTTAGTCTGACTTCAGAATTGAAATTACTGGGGGAAGAGGGATTTGGTTAAGAGGATGGAAGGAGTCTGCTCCAATGAACTGTGGTGGAGGAATATTGGCACTTTGTGATGAGTTAGTGTGGCTACATACATTTTGAACAGGGATGAACTGTTCTTTAAAAACACACATGTAAAACTGCTATAATACCTTAGCAAATGATAAAAAATAACAAACTTCATGTACACCAGCATATGTGTATGTCCCTAACTACCATGAGTTTCCCGGGTTTTATTCTTCCCACTTATTTTCATAAAACCTTTTACTAATACATTATATAATATATCACACACTATCCCCAAGATTCATAGGGAATGTCTGATATAGATATCAAGTTCTTTACAGACTCACTTAAATTAACTTAATTTTTAACATGTCTATAAGTTTGCAATTTATATAGAAAGGTGTCAGATCGGCTTTCTTCCATGCGCCTCCAAATTCATGACATTGCAAATATGTAATAGGTCATTTGAGAAATGACGTGCAAAATTGTTTCTAGTTAACTATTCTCAGCTTACACCATTTTCTTCATACTTATTTTTAGAGTGTATTGGATTTAATATTTATATTTATTCTCTAGAGTGTATGGGGATTTGTATGTATACATATACTTTAATAAAATACATAATTTAATAAAATATATACATACATTGTCATATTTGATATGCCAAATACCAGTAACAATTATAGACCTCATTCCCATGACCTGATGGAATGGTATGAGGCACTTTATGTTCCTGGAGCTAGCAGATGCCCTTGGGCTACACTAGCATGTGACAGGATGTATGGAGATGTTACTGGTACCTGCTCGAGCAAATTGATGATCAAGGGGAAGACAAGACAAGTGATACATATATTGTAATATAAAATGATCCATAAAATCTCCACATAACTGCCCATCCTTTCTATAGATAGCTGTATTTGATTCCACTGGCATCTCCAATGTCATAGTTGTATACTATATACTTACAGTATTGTTCTTCCCCAGAGTTGTTCAAATTTCCTCACCAATAATATGTCTTTCCTAATTATGACAATAAGTCATAAGCATCGAAGAAATAGCTAAAAAGACATCAAAGAAAAGCATCAAATAAATAGCTAAAAAGACAAAGAACCTCTGGCTCGGGCACATCTCTTCAACTCCAGAGTTCTCCCTGCATTAACATATGCCTCAGAGACCTGGACCCTACGAAAGCAGGATGAGAACGCTATTCAGGTCTCCCAAAGATGAATCGAAAAAGCTATGCTTGGAATATCACGCCTCACTCAAGTGAAAGAAGGAATCGAGCTCCGACCTCCATCGCTGTTCCAGAGTCAGGGATGCTGTCTCGCTTTCCAAGGCATAAAAAGTCAGATGGGCTGGACATGTAATGCGATTTGGAGATGACCGCTGGACTAGAGATGTTACCGACTGGATCCCACGGGATGTCAAAAGATTGCGTGGCAGCCCACCTACAAGATAATCAGACTTCTTTGTCAAGACCCTGAATAAACCGTTTGAGGCCCTTTGTATTCCTGAAGCAACCAGATGCCATTGGGCTACACTGGCACGTGATAGAGTCAAATGGAAATATTACTGGCTCCCGCTTGAGCAAAAATATGAATAACTGGATGTCAAGTGATAACATAATTTAAATAATATTAAATGGATGACATGTAAAGCAAGAGTTATTTATACCATGATGCTGAAAAACTAAGTTAAATTTTTTGGGAAAGAGTCAAGAGGTAATTTTCGATTTTTTTGTAAAAGCATCTAAACTAACTTTAAATTACTGGTAGCTGAAATGACTTGAAATGATGAAATCTACGAAGAAGCATTTTGAAAATATTTGCATCCAAACTTGTTTTCTGTTTTAGTGTGAAGGAGCAAGAGGGAGACACAAAAAGGGAGGCTCAGGGGTTACTTCTGGCTCTGCACTGAGAGATTACTCTTGGCAGTGCTTTGGGAACCATATGAGTCATTGCAGATCAAAGGGGGTTTGGCTACATGCGAGGCAAGCTCCCTATCTTGTGCTATCACTGTTTCAAGTGATAGCACCACTTATACCACTTAAACAGCTCCAACTGTTCTAAGATTCAAGATTGACTCTCATTTTTAAATTACCAAAGGAACAATATGTAATATTTCTAGAAGAAAATCAAATGAACTCTTTAATGAGAATGTCTTGGATCTAAGGAGATTTTTAATCAGCTCTGGCATTTGTGAAGCCAAAAGGCCCACCTCAAATGCTGCATTTCAAGTCACTTACCTGGCTTCATCTCTAGGTAGCCCCACCCATAATGGGCTGGGCTAGCTGGGAGAAAGGAGAAAGGCTTTTTTTGCCATTTTGGCTTCCCTTGGCTTTCTGCCTCTCCTCTCCATACTCTTTCCTGTTGTACTTTAACATGTGGTGGCAGCCATCTTGGCCTACACACATGTGGCTGAAACCCAAAGACCAGAGTTTTTCCTGTCCTTGGATTGATTGTATATCAGAACTTGTGATAGTAAAGCCTTTAAAAACTGCCCTGGATTCCTGAGTTTTCATCCATTCCCCCTCTGGCTTCAAAGGTAGAAGGGAACTCATTTCCTGATATTATTAGGAACCCCAGCAGCTTCCCAACAACTAACCAATAAACATATATGAAGTAACATTAAAATAAAATGTTTGATATATTTATCTGATATATTCAATTTTATCATTCATATCTTCATTTCTGGGCCACACCCTCAGTGCTTCTGGTTCTGTTGGGAATCATACCTGGTGAGACTCATGGATGCTATGCTTGCCTAGGTGTTAGGGTACCACTGGGTGCACTGACAAAATCCAGGAGCAGGATCAAGGGATCCCCATCCACCTCAGACTTCAGGTTCCTAGCCACATGAAGGTTTAGAATCCTAGGCCAAGATGGCCGCTACCATGTGCTAAGGCCCAATGGGGAAGAGAAGGGAGAGGAGGAGAGCTGAGGGTGAAGAGGAAGAAGAGGGGCCGGAGAGATAGCCCAGCGGTAGGGCGTTTGCCTTGCACGCGGCCGGCCTGTGCAGGCCGGGGTTCGATTCCCGGCATCCCATATGGTCCCCTGAGCACCGCCAGGAGTAATTCCTGAGTGCAGAGCCAGGAGTAACCCCTGAGCATTGCCGGGTGTGACCCAAAAAGTAAAAAAAAAAAAAAAAAAAAGAAGAGGAAGAAGAGAGCAAAACACGAAAAGGCGAAAAGTTGTGGAAGAAAGCAGGCTACAGATTTTATAACTTTTCAGCCCAGATGGCCCATGTCAATGGAAAGCAGTTAGGGCCAATCTCCCTCAGGTAACATCTCCCAGGACCTCACCTAGTCCCATTGAAATGCTAATATTGTCCAACCAAGGCTACGGGTCCTTGGTAGATGGGGGAAGGGCATCTCAGATAAACTGGATCTCAGAATACAAAGGCATACATCTGTACCAATGGATATTCTATAGTCAGGTATATGTTTCTCTAAGCCTTCACAAGATTCTCATCTTTACAGATTTTTTGTATATTAGCCTTTAGACTTATTACAGGGCCACACATGTTTGCTTGGATGCAAACAGTATTTCTCTCTGGACTAATTACTTAGAGATCCATCATGGCCAGGTAAATATACTGGTAAGATCTAGCTAGTTCCATTATGATTGTGGTAGCATGAGAGAAAGTATTTATATCAGCTAACATAGAATACATGTTAAGATATACTGCCACATAAAGTCACAGATTCAAACTGTTTTCTTGCCTCTATATCTACAAAGTGGCCTGCAGGAGGTAACTCCAGGCAAGGTACAGAGGCCTGGGCAACAGTGTACTGCAATACACCTGTGTTAGTCACATCCAAGGCAAGTGCCCTCCCCTAGATTCCATTTATAATATATATCTTATTATCGTTATATTGACAAAGGGGAAACTACTCTTTTATGAACAAAAATTCATACATCAGAATTCAATTTTACAACCTTGTCTATATTTCTCCCTACAAAAATTCACATCTTTGTATCAAAAAATAAAAAGGATGAACACTGGTAGGAATTTCACTCTGATTTTATCAGTGAGCTAATCAAATAAAGGCTGAATTTTCAAACACAACTTAGTAGTTAAATGTTCTCTTTGTCTGTCTCACAAAGGTATGTCATTAACTCTAGGAAAAACAGAAAACTTTGGGTAATATAAAAAGCCCATCAACACTATTTAGAAAAAGTTGCAGCATTGGTAGTATCAGTATCCATATGTACTAAAAAGTACATATGAAAACATGACTCCAGTTATTCATTTTATGGCAACACTATTTGCTTAGGTAAATGTTTACAAATTGAGTGCTAACTTTTGAATAGATGCCAGTCTTGAGTTTCCAAATATTTATTTACAATTTCCAGAGTTTTAATACTAGAGACTGAAGGGTTAGTAAAATGTCCTTAAAACAATTTTGATGAGTTAAGTGTAAACGAATAAAAAAACATATGCACCAAGTTTCCCTTGAAATACATGTGGGTTTAAAAAATTAAGGGAAAAGTACTTGGCAAGCATACATGTCAAGACCTGCCAAACCCAAGACATTTGAAAAAAACAGCTCAAGACATTTGGAGAATCCTAAGTCTAGTAGGATTTGTCTTTCATTTAAAGAACAAATGAGAATGAAAATAGCTTTTTAAATGTTTATTCATGGACATTCTTATTAAAATAGTGAACATGTACAAGTAGCTTGCTATTTTTATACACAGAAAAATATACAAATAGGTGCATACAAACATATTAGGGCTAAATCTAAACAACAGAGAATCTCAATTTCATTTGGTATCTCCTAAATTTAATGATAATAACAACAAAGACCACAACTACTCAAATACATGTCAAAGCACATTTTTTGCCCTATTAAGACTATTTGATTCTTTTAAAGCCATTAGAATTATTATTACTACTTCAGAAATCCTTTCATTATTTCATATTACATAATTCTAAAACACTAGTGCCATTTTTGTTCTTCTATATCCTTTCACCCATAAAAATATCAAAAAGTTTTATTTCTCAGCTTTTGTGTGTATATACTCATTTCCAATTAATACTCTATTAATTCATGATATTTGTTGCAAATACCCATCAATTACACCTCTCTATACTAGCTAGTACAAATTCACAAATGCTAAAGTTGATCATGTTTCTAAAATCAATACAAAACTATAGAAGGGCTCTCAACAAGACTGCTTCCATGCTGTCATCAGGGAGACCAGCCACATGCAGCCCATCAAATTAGCCAGTATCACAAAGGCACTAGGAAGGACAGGATCACAGGTACAATGCATGCAGGTGGACCCGAATTCATGGAGAGCAAGAGGTGCTCCATCATCTGCAGTGTGAAAGAACTGGTGCTCCAGGAAGACATGCTGACTTTGCTGAAGTTGAGGAGAGACACCAAGCTGCACTGTGATAGGACTGGTCCTGGGTAAATCTGGCTAGACCCCTTGAACACCAGTAAATGACCTGTCACTTCCAATAAACCTATTTTTAGCATGTGGGGAAAAAATTAGTAAAGGGCATTATGTGTATGGAATTTGAATAGATCTACATCTAGATATCTAAATCACTGGTTATCTTTATATGCCAGAGAGAGAGAGAGAGAGAGAAAGAAGAGAGAGACAGAGACAGAGACAGGGAAACAGATACAGAGAGACAGAGATGGAGAGATAGCACCACCATCATGTAAATTCATCTACTATCCCTGCTCTAAAAACTCACTAAATCTTCAGAGATCAAGTTTCTGCAAACATTTATGGATACAACGATCCCTGCTGAGACTTCCTGGGTGATATTGGGAATCAGGCAGGCCAAATTCCTGCCCTGCCAAAGTCTTGGTAACTGCACTCACCCAATAGCTGCTGCTATACCTACCACTAGGTTCTAACGCCTCAGGACTTAGCGCAAGAGAGATGCTAAACTGTCGACATTTCAGGTATACTAGGACTTTTTGGCTGAAAACTCCAGGCTTTTTTGACATTGGGTTGTGAGACTCTCTTGCTACTCCCCAATACCATACTTCTAGAAACACTTCCACCATGTAAGATCATCACCAGGTTAAATATTCTGGATTTTCTGGAGTGACATTTCAAAACTTAACAATACTAACATACCAATCAGAGCACACCAGGTTAGATGGGAATGCAACATAGAGGCCAGCTAAGCTTAATCAACAAAAAAGTTAAAGCTGAAAGCTTAACTAACAACAACTTAGTAACCCCTCAGTCGTCCTCATGGTGAGATGCAACAATTTTCACTAATTTTCTTTTACTGAAGTATTTTTTGATAATTCAATTAGCCATTTAATGGAATAAAACAATGTAAAATAAATTATTGTGGGCCTGCTACCAAGGCAGGCTTGATGGGTGGTTGGGAAAATGAAACAATAGTAAAGGGAAGGTGACAGAGGGGTGGGATTGGTGTTGGAATGCTGAATGCCTGCAGCAAATGCATTATGAGCAACTTTGTAAAGCACAGTGTTTAAATACAATGGGAAAAGAGAGATTGATAAAGAAAGCTAAGAACTATAGATGTGTAGACAGATAATGAGTTTGAGTTTATAGAAGTAACCAGAAGTCATATCCAAAAGGAATGTTTGAGTTATACATTAAAGAAATAAATGCAAAACCGAGTCATGAATCAAAGAGACTTGATAAGATGCAGCAATTAAGTCTGAACAAAAATGTAACACAGAGGGAATCTGGGAGTAATTTTCAGGCAAATGTAAGAACCAGAAACAAATCCCTGTATAGCTCTTCAACTTCCTGAAGATATATTTTTAAAAGCTTTTACTAAAGCATCATCATTTACAGTAATTCATCATTGAGTTTTATACATACAACGCTCCAGCACCGATTTCACCAGCAGTGTCAATTGTCCTCCACCAATGTTTCTAGGGTCCCTATTTTTCCCCATCCCCAAAGTCTACTATCTTGACAGGCACATTTTAAAATTTGGCTGTTAAATTTGAGGTCTTGCGACTTCAGTCTTGTTGACTCTTAGTTTAGTTTAGATATTTAGCTCTATCATTCCTCAACACTACTGATATACCTGAATCTCTTAGACCCTGCCCCCTCTAACTGAGCTTGTCTAAGAGCATATATTATTTATTGAGAGGCCACTAATATTCCTGCTTAATTTTTTGTGTCTAATTTATTAGACACAAAACACAATCATTATTTTCATGTGGAATTGCGATTTTCCTGTCAATTTCAGAATTAAAGAATGTTCAAAAATATTTCTTTACATATTTTAAATATAAAAACATTCACAAACATTTATATACATATTTAACAAATATGTTCTTGATATTTGGAGAATATGTTAAAAGTAAATTTAGCATTAAATTAATATTTCAAATATTTAATCTTAATGATTAAGCATACTTATTTTTTATTAACATACTGCTTTATCCAACCTATATATATATATGTGTGTGTATATATATATATATATATATTTATTAACAGGAGGTCTATACTTACTTTTAACAAATTATAAGCACATTTCATTCTAAAGTACAAAAGAAGCAAATTAGTATCTTAATGTAGTGCTTTGATCAATTTATCTTTTCCCAGGATTTCATCATAGTAGTTGCTTTCTATGTCCCATTCATTTTCCCATTGCCACAGAATCTCAGGTTAAGAGACTCTTCCTAATATCCCACAGATTTGACTGAAGAGTATTATATTCATTACACCAAATCACCAATTTCTTTTTTCCACATTTTATTTAAGTACTGTGGTTTACAAAGTTGTTCATGATGATTTTTTTACAGGAATTCAATATTCCAACACCTACCTCATCATTACTGTCATCTTTCTGCTATTGTCTCAATTTTCCCAACCACCCTTCAAGCCTGCCCTGATAGCAGGTCCATGATAATTTACTATACATTGCTTTTTACCATTAAATAGCTAATGGAATTAGAAAAAATAATCCAGTAAAATAAAATTTGTGAAAATGGGGACATTAAGTTCTCGACTGAGGGTTTACTAAACCGTTCTTGCAAGCTGTTCCTTCTGTGTTAAAGTTTTTGTTAATTGAGCTTAGCAGGCTTCTATGTTAAAATCCCACACAACTGGTATACTACGATTGAGAGGTTAGTATTATAGGATTTGGAGAAGTTGCTCTGGAAAATCCAGAGTATTTAATAGGGAAGTCTGGCCAGAACCACTGCAGCCGCTTTTGTGTGTAAGTGCAGCTACTCAGGATTTGGTAGAGCGAGAATTGACCCAAACCCCTCTTTAGGTCACCCTGGAGGTTTCAGCCCAGACTGGGTATCTGAAATTTTTTGTAGCTAGTTGATCAGTTTTGAGATTTTTTTTTTATGAGTCCAAACCACCAACTTCTTTAACAAGAAATTATTCTACCAGTTAAATTCTGCAAGAGTTCTTGCTTGTGGCAATCTAATTTCCTTCCATTAAAAGATATCAAATATGATTGATTAACCCAAGAATTTCTGCTCCATTGAGAAGCAGTAACCCCCAAACTCTACAGACCATTTTAAATTTACAGAGAAGAAGCTCCCATGAAGTTATTTATATCAAAATCATTTTTTTCTGAAGGTATTCCCTTGATGATGAAAGTTTGTGTTGAATTAGTTTCCTTTATGAAAGACCTGTGTTAGTAACTGCTTTTTGATAGCTGAAGAAATCTACAGTGGATATTTTGCCTTTTTGAAATAGAGCATTAAAGCAAAAATAGAGATAGTGTACACCAGAACAGTAACAATGGTACTGCAAAAGTTTCTTTCCTAGGAACTGCTTCAAAAACTTTATATTTATTATATCACTTTTATTTTTTACTACAGGAATACTGCTAAGATATTCTGGATTCAGATTCAAACCACCACAATAAAGCAGTATTGCAAAACATAGAGTCGTGCAAACGTTTTGGTTTATTAGTGCATGCAAAGTTACGTTTACCTTATTCTGGACCCTGCTAAGTGCCTAATATACCTTGTTTTAGAAATACACTATTACTAGAATTTTTTTCTGTTATGTTTGTTTTAGTGTGACATTGGGGCCACACCCAAGTGTGGTTGGGTGTGTGCTCAGGGTTGAATCCTAGTTCTGCAGTCAGGATTCACTCCTGTCTATGTATGGGATCTAGGGATAAAACTCATGGGGCTGGGCGATAGTCCAGCCGGATAGGCGTTTGCCTTGCACATGACCTGCCTGTGTGAACCCAGGTTCGATCCCCAGCACCCATATGGTGCCCTGAGCACCACCAGGAGTAATTCCTGAGTGCAGAGCCAGGAGTGACCCCTGAGCATTGCCGGGTGTGACCCAAAAAAGAAAAAAAAACCCTCAGGTTGGGCACTTATAAAACAACACTACCTCTTTTACTATTTCTCTAGTCCAATTAATAGAAATGCAATATAGAGACACTCCCCTAGCACCGCCAAGAGTAATTTCTGAGTGCAGAGACAGGAGTAACCCCTGAGCATCACTGGGTGTGACCCAAAAAGCAAAAATAAATAAATAAATACATAAATGGCAGCAATGCAGAATTATTACTAATATACAATTTATATAAATATAGTTTATGAAATGCAATGAAGTGCAGCATAAAGGAAGTTGTATATTATGTATATGTTACCATTATTTAAGTTTTATTTTAGTATGATTTGGTAGGGTATTATTAGGATTGGGAAATAGCTCCAAAGTATTTTATATACTATAATGACTTCCCTTGCCATAAAATATTAAAGTTTAGTAAAATTTTCTTAGAAATACTCTATTTTCAAATAGCTGGGCAAACCAGTATTACTTACTAGTGTACCTATAGGGTGTATAGCACCTGCATAGACTCCTCTATAGTATCAGGAGTTTATTTTTCCTCAGTTATAACTATTTCATGATCAAAATATCATTGAACCCCCTTTATTCCTATTTGTTGCTGCATTTGACAGTTAAAGGTTAGGGTTAGAATTCTAGAAATGTAGCACTATTCATAGTTCCAACAATGAATTATAAGATAATAGTGCTATTTTTGATATAGCAAGAATGTTAAAATCATTTTGAAAAGATGGGAGTTCTGTTTCATTTATATACTGGAAACTTGACCAGTGGTTCAGTGAGATGAAACACCTTGCATGGATTAGTTATTATGGTACTCAAAAGCACGCTGGAGAACAAAAAACAGCTTCCCTTGAATTAATTTCCAGAGTGGTTAGAATTTAGGGAATTGTGTTCATAATTAATTTTTTCATTCCTGAGAGATTTCTGTAAAATTCTCTTCCTTCATAATGAGCTAAACGCTCTTCCCTCCCCCCATATTTTGAATTTCCGGAGACATTTTACTATACAGAATAAGATGCTTAAGATGGGGATTAGGGTGCACCCAGACTGTGAAAGTCCCAGCTCAGTCAAGTGGTGTATTTGAATAGCAGACTTAAACTCTCTGAGCATTACTTTTCTTATTGGTTAAATGGGATGAACATACAGATTCATAAAGTGTTGAGAATGTTGAATTACAGAAGGCATCGGGGAAAGAAAGCTGGTACAGCTGCTGAGTTGCTTACCTTGTCTAGGGTTTACCAAGATTCTATTCCTAGCACCCCACATGCTTCCTCAGCACAGTCAAGAGTGATCCCTGAGTATAGACCTATCAGTAATCCTTGAATGCTGCAGGATATGGCCCAGTTTCACACACACACACACACACACACACACACACACACACACACAAATTACATAAGGTATGTCAATTATTTGAAATATATTTACAAAATTCAAGATCGCAATGGTAATAAATGAATGTCAGAAACCTGTCTCTGGATATAATTATGTCCTGTCTTGAATAAATCTTTACAAGTGAAATACTTCCAGTTTAAAATAAAGTTGTCGATAGATTCCTTTTTGTTCTTATATTCCTTTGAGTTGAGGGGATACAGGGATACATAGTATTAGTGCTCTTTCCTTCCTCACTAGCTTCTATCCATGAAGGTACAGCAGGTACTTTTTTCTTAATTTTCAGTTGCTTAGGCTTGGTATCTTTTGATACTTCAGCTCCAACCTGGATGCAATAACTCATTGTAGCAAGGGTTAAAATGCTATTAAATGAGCCTTGTGCTTCCTTAAATAGAATAACAGAACTAGTGCTCTGTGAAGGTACTGCTGGGATATTCTTTCAGGAGTGAGACACATCCACCAATTGTCAGATGTATTCATCTGTGAAGCCTCAGGGATGAGATCTTTTCTGGGAATTTCCTTGTAATTTGAAGAATCTGCATGATGAGAAGTGAAGTTCGCATGCAGTACTTCTGGAGGTGTGACTGCAACAGTGTATCTCCTCTCAACAAACAACTGTACTTGCATAAGATGCAGCCACAAACACTTAGTATTTAGATAACTTTTCTTAACTTTCTCATACAGATCTTCCTTATGTTCTATAACTGAAAATACACTGATAATAGATAAATCTTTGAAAAAAAGGATCGGTTGAGTGCAGACTACTCTGATAGTGTCAGAAGCTGTGCTGCAAGATATGAACTGTCCAAATCAGAGAATGCTGATACTTGGGACCTATCAATGACTCTGTCAAGTATTAAATTTTAATTGTTTTATGCAGGTATTTAAATTTCCTGTGTCAAGTAAAAGTCCTTTGCTGTCGGGAGCTGTTGGTGTCCCCAACAGTATCAGAACAGAAGTTCTCTTCTACCTCTGAGGCCACCGGGGAAAGGATGAAAATTTGTGGGTCCGAACAGTTGAAAAAAGGCTTTTAATAGTACAGAAAGCTCTACCACTGCAATCCAATATAATGAAAGAACTCTAGCTCTGGTCAGAACTTAGACCATATAAAAGAGAACCCAAGTCTCACAATAAAGATGATCCCACCATAGTCCAGAGGGTAGGGCGTTTGCCTTGCACGCTGCCAGTCAGTGCTGGCCGGGTTCTATCCCTCGCATCCCATATGGTCCCCCGAGCACCGCCAGGAGTAATTCCTGAGTGCAGAGCCAGGAGTAACCCCTGAGCATTGCCGGGTGTGACCTAAAAAGCAAAAAAAAAAAAAAAAGATTATCCCGCCAGAGAAAAAGTCCTACCAAAGGGGTCCTACCAGAAAGGAGTCCCACCAAAGAGAGAGCAGTACCTCAAGTCAGTCCCCTTAGGTATATTTTTTTGTGTGTGGACATATGTATATATATATATATATATATACACACACACAAAAATATTATATACACACAAAAAAAAAAAAAAGTAATCCTAACTTCAGGGAGGGTCCTGTCAAGAAAGAACCCTAAACAGCTTCTAGATAGTAGAAGAGTGTAGAAGGGTGGTGCCACACCCTACTACAGATCTAAACAAAGGATAATACCAAGGACTAATTCTTCTCCCAAGATTATCTCTTATGTAAAACACTGGAGGAGGGGCTGGTATAAGGTAATACATCTTAATTTCATGGGCTTCATTTAATCTAGATGGTACCCACAAGTTCTTCTTATTTATTGTCTGCACCAGGGTGTTTCAGAGTATTTTTCCTTCATATACTGAAAGGGTCACACTCACCTGCTTGAGAGCAAACTATTATGATCCTTACTAAAATCTTAAAGGATAGTCTCAATGTAGCCAGGTGGTAGTCTCCTGGTAAATTCTAACTATCCCATGCTGGATCCAGTGGGTATAAGAGAAACTGTGCCCAATCTAAATAACATAGAAGTCTTAGTAGATGTATAATAATAATTCAGAAGTTAATCATTCAGAGTCAAGGTGACTTCTGTAACTGCCATACCCTCCATCAGTGTTTACATAAAAGAGAGAGATCTCATTAGTATGAACCCTGGCTTAAGAACATGTAAATAGATTAAACTGTGTTTGGATATAACAGCCAAACTCCCACACTAGGTAGGCCTGTCATTCAATACTTTGCATTCTTAGAGTAGGGTGTTTTTTTTTTTTTCTTTTTATTGGGGGTCACACCTGGCAATGCTCATGGGGTTACTCCTGGCTCTTCATTCAGGAATTACTCCTGGCAGAGCTTGGGAAACCATATGGGATGCTGGGGATCAAACCCAGGTTGCCTGCGTGCAAGGCAAACTCCTTACCTGTTGTGCTATTGCTCCTTAGTAGGTTTTTTTAGATCTCTCCCAGAAAACTCCAACTTGTATTTATTTAGTTATTTTGCTTTTTGGGTCACACCTAGCAATGCTCAGGGGTTACTCCTGGCTCTGCACTCAGGAATTACTCCTGGCGGTGCTCGGGAATATGGGATGCTGGGATCAAACCTACGTGTCTGCCGCCTACAAGACAAATGCCCTACCCACTTTGTCATCACTCTTGTCTCTTCAACTTGTCTTTAAATACCTTTTCTTCTAAGACTCTACTGTGATTTCCTAAAATGCATTGCTTATTCCTTTGTACAGCATCTGTGAGATACATATCTAATATTTTTGATGTACTTGTTTCATCATAATTTGAGTTCTACTAGGCATGGACCCTTAGAGTTATAAACATGTATCTTCCAAATATAGGAGTTACAGTTACAGAGTTTACAACTAATCAATACTTTTTAAATTGAACTTAAGAAAATGGCATTTTTTGTTATATTCCAATATTGAGCTAGCTAATAATTTAAGGCTTAATTTCTAGCTTTATTAAATAAGAATAAATTAAGATTACTTTTTTAGTTAAAAGTCTGGAAGCCTTGATTGACATTCAATCAGATAATTGAGAACAACGCCCAAGGTTTTAGAAAATTATTAACTGTTTTATTAGTATTCAGCTAAGGGTCTTTCACCTTGATAATTTTAAAGAAAATGATAGGTATAGAAGGAAATTATTAAAACTGCCACATGAAATGGCAAGCTAACTTTAACATATACTCTCTCTTACAAATTAAGAAAATCCCTATCATATTATAGCATTCATTTTCTCAATTCTTTAAAGCATATTTTTTTCTGACCAAAACACTCTTCAATCATTTTGCAGATTTTTATTTCAATTATGCTGAATTTTAGGAATCTGGCCTTGGTTATCCAGTTTAGGCCTTTCTTCACAAGCTCTTCTCTGTGAGAGTAGGAGCTTTCAAATAATCTTATTATAGAAAAGAATAGATTGTGTGGTTTGAATTACAATTTCCCAACAGATTTCTAGTTCAAATAAAATTGCCTTTGGTTTTAATGTGGTTCTTTTTGTGTTATGGCAGGAAATTAGAAGGGACATAGTTTAGAGCTAAATATGGTAGATATAAAACCACAATATTTCAGGGAGACATACTACTGCAACAAATTTATTCTTCAAATCAAGAAACTGAAGTTAAAGCAGCAATTAGCCCAAGGTCATATACCTAGTTAACAGCAGGAATATGGCAGACCTTAGATGTTATTGTTTTACTTTAAAGAAACAATTGTAGTTGAATAGAATCTTAGTTTTTCCCTAGTTCATAAAATTCTGACACAAATTCTGGCTTTTCTGGGCTAAACATTGGCTAATTCAGTATCCCATCTACAAAATGTGGTTTTCATACCCATTTCAAGGAGGATAATAAATGCTCAGTGAAAATTTGCTGAATAGTAGACTTGGCCTTATAAGTGAAGCTTTGCTAAAATTAAAATGTGAGATGTATTTTCAGATATCTTACATTCAAAAGAAACAGGAAAAGAATATTATTTAAGTCACTAAATAAAGTGCAGCGCTTTTCCCTTCCAGTGAATTGATATAAAACAAACTTTAATGATTCATTGCCTCTTGGTTTCAGTATGATGAAAAATTTTCCTTATGAGGAAACAAATCCTGACATCCCTCCCAAGTAAAAATAAAAACAATATATAGCTACATTAATTTTACCAAACTATGAAATCATTTGCTCATCAAGCAGAATAATTCTGAGCAAGGGAAATTATTATTTTCTTACCCAGAGTCAAGCTGTCCCTTGTATCAGTCTAAGTTCATAGAAATGCTACTTTCTAAAAGTAAACCCAAATGTCTGTGAATGATTTTTATTGATTGAGTGCAGGAGGTTGTGGCTTGAGGCAGATCATGAAACACTGACTCCATACTTGGATGCTTTTCACAATCCCTATTGCTCTTGGGCCAACAATTGTCAAATTGGTTGAAGCTTGCACCATTTGAAGAATCTACTTATTTAAATATCTCATACAAGAAGTCAGCTTCCCTCTCTCTCCTCTCTCTCTCTGTTTATATAGATAGATGGATAGATGGGTAGATATAGAGATAGCTATAGATATGCAAACAAATATAATATACAACATACTTCATATAATATATAGTATTTATTTATGTATATGATTATTCAGTTATGCTAACTGCATAATCAGAAATATCCTGGGAGTACTAGGGAAGAGTTTTGATAATAAAGTGGGTGGAGTCAGGGCTAGAGAACTATTACAGCTAGTATGGCACTTTCCTTTTATGCAATAGACCTGTGTTTGATCCCTAGCACCACATATGGTCCCGTGAGCAGTGCTGTGTGTGATCATGGAGAAATCACTGTATCACTGTCTTCCCATTGTTCATTGCTTTGCTCAAGTGGGCACTAGTAACATCTCCATATGTCCTGTCACAAGTAAGTGTAGTCCAAGTTCATTTGCTTGCTCCAGAGACAGGAAGAACCTCAAACCATTCTTCAGGTCATGGAATTGAGGTCCATAATTGTTAATAGTTTTTGGCATAACAAATAAAACACAGGTAACTTGCCAGGCTCTGTTGTGTAGGAGGTATACTCTCAGTGGAAGGCTCTCATCTTGAGCATTTACTGATGAAACTTAAAGGGAAAAATCAGGTTTTCTCTTATATGGAGCTCTGAGGAACTATGGAGTCTGGATGTTGAGAATGACTGACAGTATGGTGTGTGGGTTGTTCTGGTTTCTTGCTAGGCTTACTGGGATGACGGGTATCATCATTACCAAGAAATCCAGAAAAAAAACAACAAAGTAGTTAGCAAAGAGAAAGAAAGAAAGAAAGAAAGAAAGAAAGAAAGAAAGAAAGAAAGAAAGAAAGAAAGAAAGAAAGAAAGAAAGAAAGAAAGAAAGAAAGAAAGAAAGAAAGAAAGAAAGAAAGAAAGAAAGAAAGAAAGAAAGAAAGAAAGAAAGAAAGAAAGAAAGAAAGAAAGAAAGAAAGAAAGAAAGAAAGAAAAAAGAAAGAAAGAAAGAAAGAAAGAAAGAAAGGAAGGAAGGAAGGAAGGAAGAGGAAGGAAGGAAGGAAGGAGAAGGAAGGAAGAGAAGGAAGGGAAGGAGGAAGAAAGGAAGGAAGGAAAGGAAGGAAGGAAGGAAGGGAAGGAAGGAAGGAAAGAAAGAAAGAAAGAAAGAAAGAAAGAAAGAAAGAGAAAGAAGGAAGGAAGGAAGGAAGGGAAGGAAGGGGAAGGAAGGAAAAGGAAGGAAGGAAGGAAGGAAAGAAGGAAAGAAAGAAAGAAAGAAAGAAAGAAAGAAAGAAAGAAAGAAAGAAAAGAAAGAAAGAAAGAAAGAAAGAAAGAAAGAAAGAAAGAAAAAGAAAGAAAGAAAAGAAAGAAAGAAAGAAAGAAAGAAAGAAAGAAAGAAAGAGGAGAAAGAGAGGGAAGAAAGAGAGGGAAGGAAAGGGAGAGGTCTCTAGTTTACTAATAAGCAGTCTTTTCCTTTGTTGTAATTATAAAGTATAAACACTAGATGCACTAATTTAAAGAGTATAATTAATTATCTTAGGTACTTCTAGATTTGTGTAACTATTTCTCAACACAAAGGCTATCCAGGTACCAAGGAGGTTCTCTTCATTATGTTTCTTCTAGTCAAAACTTAAATTCCTTTCTCACACGTGTACAACATTTTGGCTTTTTATAAACAGGTTAATTTTGACTGTTCAAAAAATGTATATAAATAGAAGCACACATAATAAAATATATACAAGAATAAATAACACAGTTGAGAAGTACCAAGTATAATTAAATTTGGGATGGGGATGTAGCTTGATTTGGGGGTTCTATCCATAGCAGATAAAAAACATTATTTATATTAGTATAAGTACATGATTGGTTATTCATTTATCTTTTTGACTGTTCATTTTAGAGTAATCTGATACAGGATTTATGAAAGCCATTATAAATAACCATATCTTTTGGGATTTTGTTTCCTTTTTATGGGTTTATTCCTTTTGTTTTATTTTTGTTTGGTTTTGAGTCCAAGTACCATGATGTTTAGGGTCTATTTTTGACTCTAAACACAGACTCAGGAGCACGGGGTCTAGCAGTTTTTAGGGGACTACATATAGCACCAGAGTTTTGAAACCAAAATCCCAACTACCTGATTTCTTGTACTATGTCTCTGGCTCAATATCATTTTGTTGACATATAAATTCATTTCTCTTTAGAAAACACCTGGGAATGGAAGTGCTAAGTCATAGAGTTGTCAGAAGCTCACATTTAAGAGATACTGATAAATGTTTCAAATCAGTTGTGCCAATATGAACATACCAGAATCGTATGAGGGTTTTATTGTTCTGTAACTTCAACCTCACTTGGAATTTATAGTTCTGTAAAATCTGGTTTTCACTATGTTTATGCTATAATGGGAAGTGCAGCAGCCTGTTTAACTCTATAGAGTATTGATCCAATTATTTTCATTGAAATTCCAGCTTTGTTTCTTGACATCTATGTGACTGACTAAATAATTCGATCTCTTAGTATCTTACTGTCCTCTATTTGATTATAAGGTTAATAGATATCTTCACCCTCAAGGGTGATTGTAAGACTATATGAGTAAATATTGCAAAGATTTTAGAACTACACTAGGAAGCACCATAGAAATTTAAAAAATGAAAAATTCACTCAGTATTTATTTATTTTACAGAGCATAAAATGCTTTTCACATCTATTATTTATTAAGTACTTTTTAAAAATTCTATTTATGTAGGCAGGGGAATAAAGATAGGATAAAATTTAATGATAAAAAGCTGTTAAGGTATCAGAAACCAGAAAAGAGTGTCTACTTAGGTAAAATATTTAGACATCTCTGAGAAGGTATTTAGGGTGAATTATCATAAGCCAATGAGCATTATTGACTTAATTGCATGATGGGATAGCAGTGGGCAGAAGAGGGTAATAACATTGATTGTCTTTTAAAGAGTTAGCAGAGATACCAGACACTGCTAAAGATTTTATGATGTCTCATTGAAGCATGAATCCCTAATGGAATCTTCTCATCATATTCATATCAATTACAAGTAGTTTGAAACATTAGGAGATAAGGAATTTTCCCAATATCACAGGACATATGAAGATATTACTGGTGCCCGCTCTAGCAAATAGATGATGAACGGGAAGATAGTGATAGTGATAGTGATCACAGGTTTATAAGTTATAGAGCTGGGAATTCAAGCCAATGTGGCTGACCTCTGATGGTATCCAGGACTGAGTCCTGACCACATTAAAGTCATCAAACTATGCACACTACACATAAAACTCTTATCTTAGCCACACGCTAAAGAAGGTCTGGTCCTCACTCTAAAAAAACGGAGATAATGACAATAAAATACTATTCACAGGGCCTGTATGAGAAAGAGGGTGAGCCAACTTTCAGACTTGCCACTTCCCTGTTTTCCTTCCTGAGCTCACCCTCTATTGTGGGAGGCCATAGTAAGCAAACTTTAGTACAAAGTTGAGCATTATACCTTATATAGTAGCAAATAATGAATATTTTAGGTTTCTCTGTCCATCCAGGTTTTGTGCAACTGCTCAACCACTTGAAATCTCTACAGAAAAGGGCATGGGTGTGTTCTAATAAAATCTGAAAATAGGTAGAGGGATACATTTGCCCTTTGGGCCCTGCCTATTATCTCCTGCTATGAGACATCTCAAAAACAGAATCAACCTTCCCTGCCCTGTCATAACTTTCAATAATATCATTAATTATTTTGTATAACACTTGTCCTTATCATTGAATGTTTAAAGATTTTGTGGATTATTTGTTGTCTTAATTTTTTATTTTTATTCATTCCTTTATTTTTATTATATAACCATGAGAAAGACAATTATAAAGCTGTTCATGACGGTTTCAGTCATACAGGTGTTCCAACACCCATTCCTCCACCAGTGCAAATTTCTCAACATCAAAATTATCAAAGTTCCCAGTTTATGTACCCTATCAAACCTATGGAAAGCACTTTTCTTCTCTCTCTCTCTCTCTCTCTCTCTGTTTCTCTTTCTCTCTCTCTGCATTGAAGTTTGCAATACACTATGGTTTTTAATGAATCATTCACTGTATCACTGTCTTCCCATATATCATCAATTTGCTCAAGTGGGCACCAGTAGCATCTCCTGAATCATGCAAGTAGAGCCCAAGGGCACCTGCTTGCTCCAGGAACATAAAGAGCCTCAAACCATTCCATCAGGTCATGGGAATGAGGTTATAATTGTTACTGGCATTTGGCATATCAAATACGACACGGGTAGCTTGCCAGGCTCTGCCGTGCGGGTAGCATACTCTTGTTGTCATCTCTAAATCCAGCATTTATTGATGAACAGCGCAGTCGAGCTGGGCTATGATAGGCTGGTCTGCTGGGTGGAGTTCTGACAAGGGGAAAGTCCGATGTGAAAAAATGGAGGCCCTCATGGAGTGGGGGTGTCGTCTGGCTTGTTGCGAGGCTCTGCTGGGGTGGCGGGCCAGGACTAGAAACCGCCATCCCTCCCAGGCACCTCGTGAGCAGCTGGGCACAGGGAGAGCCAGTAGCAGCTCTGCCCCAGGTCTGTGAGTCTCTGGATCAGCATACCTGGGCCAGATTTAAAAAAGACTGCTGCAGGGTGGATCTCGATGAGCCGGGCTGTGATAAGCTGGTCTGCTAGGTGGAGTTCTGACAAGGGGAAAGTCCGGAAGTGGAAATGAATCATTAGTTCTACTATAAAGCCTGAGTTTTTAATCCCCCCCATTAGAACAATGTCTTTGTGGCAGGACAGAAAGAACAACAGGATGGGTTTCAAGAATGCAATTAATGTATGTTCTGTAATCCATAGTCTGGAAGGGAAGGAAAAGAGAAAGAGAGAGAGAGGTAAAGAAATAAAGAACCTGCCATGGAGGCGGGCTGGGGGAGGGGGACAGGAACCGGGGACGTTGGTAGTGGGAGATGGGCACTGGTGGAGGGATGGGTGCTGGAACACTGTATGACCAAAACCCAAAAATGAACTTTTTAAATTGTATATCTTTTGTAATTTGTAATCTCACAGTGATTATAATCTCACAGTGTAATTTGTAATTTGTAATCTCACAATGGTATAATAAAATACTTTAAAAAAAAGAATGCAATTAAAAGTATTGTTAGGTGTTGCTGTAGTACAACAAAAGAGTTCTGCATAAAGCACCTTGTAATTGTGCAATACTATTGTTATTATTTTTCCATCTTGGCTGGACTTTAAATATTTTCTTGGCAATGACCATTCAGTTGCAAACAATCTATTACCCTTGAGTACAAAATTTCCTATGCAATGGGTCTGCCTAATGAACACAAAAATATACCTTGAACTGCAAAATTTTCTATGATCAAGCATAGACCAGTTTTTTCCTTAGGAGGAAAAATAATGTGAAATGAAGCTATAAGAGTATGCCTTGATTGCCTGAAGAAGCTCTATCTTATATCTGTCCAATGATCTGACAGCCTTTAAAATAACTTCATCTCTTTTCTCTTTCTCTTCTCTCTCTCTTTCTCTCTTCCTTTTCTTAAACATTGTGTATTGCAATACATAAATTTAGAGGTTATCATGTCTATCTTTTGCCTATATTCAATGCTAAGTTCTAGACTGGTATTATCATTTTATGCCATAGAGGCAGACTAGGGGAGAGGGAGAGGGAATTGGGGACATTGTGGTGCAAAATGGGTACTGGAGGAGGGGTAGGTGCTGGAACACTGTATGACAGAAATCCAAACATAAACATCTTTGTAATTTTATATCTCACAGTGGTATAATAAAATATTTAAAAATAAAATGCAAAAAAATTAACTAATTAAATCAAATAAAATATCTTCTTCAGAGCACACATAATACTCTCTATGCCCAATTACCAAGTTTTGATCTCTTTTATCATGGTGATTTGAAAGGTAATTCAATATTTATCTGAGTCAAGTTATTTAAATTTTTCACAAGAAATGTTCCCTTGGTATAGCATCATAATGATGATGAAAGCATGGTAGATTTTAGAGAATGTTGAATGTGATACTATGGCTCTGCTCTAATTTTGAATTTTATCTTTTATGGTTACTTATGATCCCATAAACTTTACATAAATATTTGGGATAATTTAATTGCATCTTTCAAAATTAAGATTATATAACACCTGAAGTCAAATAGGAAAGAAGGCACCTCCAAACAATAGCTAGTTTTTGTGTCCTTGAACATAGTATGTCACTCTACTTACACAATCTTTTTTCACTTTCCTTATTAAAGCTTTGCTATATTCCTCCTACAGTGAATTTTAGTTAGATTATACTGAAATATTTAATTTATTTTATGCTACTATGTTATGTATATTAAATTTACAACTACCTATTTATTGGTAGTTTAGAAGGATAAATCTCACTCTGATATTATTTTTTAAAATTTTTATTATACGTACATGTGATACAAAATTATAGAAATGTTCATGATTGGGTTTCAGTATACATTGTTCCATCATCTGGCCCTCTACCAGTGCCCTATTCCCACCACAAATGTGCCCAAATTACTTCCCACCTCCCCAGTCTGCCTCTATAGTAGGCACTTTTCCTTTTCTTCTCTCTCTCTCTCTCTCTCTCTCTCTCTCTCTCTCTCGCTCTTCTTCTCTTACACATTGTGGCTTGCCTTACAGATGTTTAGAGTTTATCATGTGAATACCTTTGTGTACACAAAATGTTCAGTTCTAGCCTGCCATTAACATTTCCTACCATTAGGAGAATTCTAGTATATATTTACATCCCGTTAATCAAAGCAGTCATTCTATATCTGACCTTTTCCTTTTGGCTAATTACTCTCAACATGATAGTTTCATGTCCGTCCATTCACAGGTAAATTTCATTACTTCATCTTTTCTGACAGCTGCATAGTATTTCATTGTGTAGATGTACCATAGTTTCTTTAGCCAGTCTTCTGTTCTCAGGCATTTAGGTTGTATCTCTGGCTATCATGAATAGAGCTGCGATGAATATAGTGTTTCTGCTGTGTGTTTTGGGTCTCCAGGGTATATTCCCAGGAGTATTCTTGCTGGGTGAAATAGAAGCTTAATATCTAGTGTTTAGAGGAATACCCATATTGTTTTCCAAAAGGCTGTACCAGTTGACATTCCCACCAACAATGGATGAGAGTCCTCTTCTCCTGCATCCACGCCAGCACTTGATGTTCTTTTGGATGTGTGCCTGTCTCTGTGGTGTGAGTGACACCTCACTGTTGTTTAGATTTGCATCTCCCTGATGATTAGTGCTGAAGAGCACTTTCTCATAAGCCTTTTGGCTATTCAAATTTCTTCTTTTGGGAAGTTTCTGTTCATTTCTTTCTCTCTCAATTTTTGATGGGGTTGACTGATTTCTTCTTGTAAAGTTCTACCAGTGCTGGGGCCAGAGCGATAGTCCAGACGGTAGGGCATTTGCCTTGCATGCAGCCAACCCGGGTTTGACCATCCCATATGGTCCCCACGCAGTGCCCCCACGCTCAGGAGTAATTCCTGAGTGCAGAGCCAGGAACAACCTCTGAGCATCGCTGGGTGTGACCCAAAAAGAAAAAAAGTTCTACCAGCTCTTGATATATCATGGATATTATCAGATGGGCATTGGATGAATATTCTTTCCTAGTCTGTGGACTGTCTCTGTATCTTGGTCATAGTTTTTTTTTGAGATGCAGAAGCTTTTCAGTTTTATATAATCTGTATTACTTGTATTACTTGTATCACTTGTCTTCCTGTTGATCATCAATTTGCTCAAGCGGGCAGCAGTAACATCTGCATATGTCCTATCACATGCTAGTGTAGCCCAAGGGCATCTGGTCACTCCAGGAACAAAAGAGGCTCAAACTATTCCATCAGGTCATGGGAATGAGGTCTATAATTGTTACTGGTATTTAGCATTTTTAATTATGACACTGGTAGCTTGCCAAGCTCTGCTGTGTGGGGGGAATACTCATAGTCACCTCTTATCTCTAGCATTTATTGATGAATTGTGCAATGCTTGTGGCAGCGCAAGCCAGACTTCTGATCAGCTCTTCTGCTGGGTGGAGCTCTGACCAGTGGAGTCCAGATGTGAAAAATGGTGGCCCTCATTTTGTGCGGGTTCTTCTGGTTTCTTGCGAGACTCTGCTTGGGTGGTGGGCCAGGTCTAGAACCTACCTTCCCTCCCAGGTGCCTCATAAATATATTTATCTTTGCTTCCATTTGCTTTGTCAGTGGTGTTTTGTCTTTGAAAATGCATTAGTTTGGATGTCGTAGAGTGTTTTTCCTATGTTTTCTTTAATGTACCTTATAGATTCATGTCTGATGTTGAGATATTTTTATCCATTTTGATCTGATTTTTGTGCATGGCATTAGAAAGAGGTCTAAGTTTTTATGCATTGCTGCCCAATATTCCCAACACCATTTATAAAAGAGACTTTCTTTGCTCTGCTTAATATTTTTTGCTCTTTTATCAAAGATTAGTGATTGTATATTTAACAGCATGTTTCAAGATATTCAGATCTATTCAATAGGTCAACAGGTCTGTCTCTATACCAATACCATGCTGTTTTAATTACGACTGCTTTATAGTAGAGTTTGAAGTTGGGAAAAGTGATACCTCCCATCTTTTTCCCAAGGATTTTTTTTAGCAATCCGTGGGGGTTTATTTTTCATACAAACTTCAGGGAGTGTTTGGCCAGTTTCTTTGAAGAATGTCATGGGGATCCTTATAGGGATGACACTGAATCTGTATAAAGCTCTAGGGAGTAGTATCATTTTGATAATATTAATTACCCGGCTGCATAAGCAGGTGGCAGACAGGAGACAGGCTTGTCTATACCCAGGGCTCTGCCCTGTGGGCCCTAGTTTGTTGATGATCTGACTTAGCAAAAGACTGGGTCCCATAGGATGAACCCAGAGCCACGGCAGAGGCTGACTAGCTACCAGTGGTGTATTTGATATGACAAAAAACAGTAACAATAATGGACCTCATTTCCTAACTAATGGAGATGTTACTGGTGCCTGCTCAAGCAAATCAATGAACAATGGGAAGACAAGTGACAAGTGACAATTCTCCTAATCCCTGAACAAGGACTGTGAAACCATTTCCTCAGGTCCTCTTTTATTTCTTAAAGCAACAATTTTGTACTTTTTTGTACTCTTCTTTGTAGAGATCTTTTACGTCCTTAGTCAAACTGATTCCTAGGTATTTGATTTTCTGTGGTGCAGCTGTGAATGAGATCATGTCTTTAATATCACTCTCTTCTCTTTCATTATTTGTTCATAGGAAAGCCATTGACTTTTGGGTGTTGATTTTGTATCCTGCCATTCTACTATAGGAATCTATTTCTAGGAGCTTTTTGGTAGAGAGTTTAGGGTTCTCTAGGTATAAAATCATGTCATCTCCAAACAGTGATAACTTGAATTCTTCCTTTTCTATCCAGATATCCTTGTGCCCTATTTTCCCAATTGCTATGGGAAATACTTCCCAGTACTATATCAAATAGAAGTGGTGAGAGTAGGCAGCCTTGTCTAGTCCCTGATCTTAGGGAGAAGGTTTTCAATTTTTCCTCATTGATATTGATGCTCACTGTAGGCTTGGAGTGGATGGATTTGACTATATTCAGGAAGGTTCTTTCAATTCCCATTTTATGGGAGGTTTTTATCATGAACCAGTACTGGATCTTGTCAAATTGCTTTCTCTTCATCTATTGATATTGATCACTGTATCACTGTATCACTGTCTTCCCGTTCATCTTCGATTTGCTCGGCGGGCACCAGTAACATCTCTATATGATCTCTCTCATTCAAGTAGAACCCAAGGGAACCTGCTTGTTCCAAGAACATAAAGAGCCTCAAAACATTCCATCAGGTCATGGGAATGAGGTCTATTATTGTTACTGGTATCTGGCATATCAAATACGACACGGGTAGCTTGCCAGGCTCTGCAAGCTATTTTTTCTCTTATTGATCTGATGTATTATGTTGATTGACTTGTGGGTGTTGAACCATCTTTGCATTCCTGGGATGAATCCTCCTGGTCATGGTGTATAATCTTTTTGATGAGTTTTTGGATTCTATTTGCTAGTATTTTATTTAACATCTTACCATCTGTGTTCATCAGTAGATTGGTCTGTAGTTTTCTCTTTCATGATGCCTCTGCCTGATTTGGATATTAGGGTGATATGTGCCTCATTGAAACTTTTTTTGGGAGTGTTTCTGTTTCTTCTACGTCCTTGGAGAGCTTGAAAAGGACTGGAAAAGGTCGTCTTTAAAGGTTTGGTAGAACTCACTGGTGAATGTGTCTGGACCTGGGTTTATGAGTTTCGGCAGACTTTTGATTATTGATTCCATCTTCTCAATGGTGATAGGTTTGTTAAGGTATTCCAAATATTATTACAGCCTTGAGAGGCTATAGGAATTCAGTATTTGTCATTTCTTCTAGGTTTCCATGTTTCCTAGCATACAGCCTCTCAAAGTTATTTTTAATGATCTTTTTTTAAAGTATTTTATTATACCACCGTGAGACATACAAATAAAAAGATATACAATTAAAAAGTTCATATTTGAGTTTTGGTCATACAGTGTTCTAGCACCCGTTCCTCCACCAGTGCCCATCTCCCACCACCAATGTCCCCGGTTCCACTCCCGCCTTCCCCAGCCCCCTCCATGGCAGGTTCTTTATTTCTTTCCCTTTCTCTCTCTTTCTCTTTTCCTTACCTTCCAGACTATGGATTACAGAACATACATTAAGAGGTTGTCATGTGTATCCTTTTGCCTCTAATGCTCAGTTCTAAGTTGGCATTAGTACCCTTGACAATTATTAGCACACTGTTCCATTTTCTGTCTTACCTAACCTCTGACTCCCACACGTTTGTGATAATTTCCACCTTTGACAAGACCTCCTGATATATGTTTCACTTGACCTTGGATATTGGTATCATAATATGTACATATTTGTGCCATGCAAATAAATGCAGTCATTCTGTATCTGTCTCTCTCCTTCTGGCTAATTTCACTCAACATAATCTTCTCCATGTCCATCCATTTATAGGCAAATTTTATAACTTCATTTTTCCTAACAGCTGCATAGTATTTCATTGTGTATATGTACCAAAGCTTCTTTATCCAGTCATCGATTTTCGGGCACTCTGGTTGCTTCCAGATTCTGGCTATTGTGAATAATGCTGCTATGAACATAAAAGTAGGGATGGTGTTTCCGCATGCGTATTTTTGGTTTCCCAGAGTAGATTCCCAGGAGTGGTCTGGCTGGGTCAAATGGGAGTTCAATTTCTAGTCTTTGGAGGAATGTCCATATTGTTTTCCAGAAAGGCTGTACCAGCCGGCATACCCACCAACAATGGATGAGTGTCCCCTTTTCCCCACATCCACGCTAGCACTTGTTGTTCTTGCTCTTTTGAATATGTGCCAGTCTCTGTGGTGTAAAGTGGTATCTCATTGTTGTTTTGATTTGCATCTCTCTGATGATTAGTGATGATGAGCAGTTTTTCATATGTTATCTGGCCATTCGAATTTCTTCCTTGCTGAAGTTTCTATTCATTTCTTCTCCCTATTTTTTGATGGGGTTGTTTGTTTTCTTCTTGTAAAGTTCTACCAGTGCCTGATATATCCTGGATATTAACCCCTTATCAGATGGGTATTGGGTGAATATTCTTTCCCATTCTGTGAACTGCTTTTCTATCTTAGTCACTGTTCCTTTTGAGGTGCAGAAGCTTTTTAGTTTCATGTAGTCCCATATGTTTTTCTTTTCTTCTAGTTGCTTTGTTAGTGATGTTTCACCTTTGAAGATGCCTTTAGCTTCAATGTCGTGGAGGGTTTTTCCCATATTTTCTTCAATGTACTTTATGGATTCAAGTCTGATATTGAGATCTTTAATCCATTTTGATCTGATTTTTTGTGCATGGTGTTAGACACAGGTCCAAATTCATTTTTTTACATGTCGCTGCCCAGTTTTACCAGCACCACTTGTTGAAGAGGCTTTCCTTACTCCATTTTAGACTCATTGCACCTTTATCAAAGATTAAATGATCATGTGTTTGAGGTTGGGTGTCAGGATACTCAATTCTATTCCATAGGTCCACAGGTCTGTTTTTATTCCAATACCATGCTGTTTTAATTACTACTGCCTTGTAGTGAAGTTTGAAGTTGGGAAAGGTGATGCATCCCATCTTCTTTTTCCCGAGGATTGCTTTAGCTATCCTTGGGGGTTTATAGTTCCATACAAATTTCAGGAGTGTTTGGTCAATTTCTTTGAAGAATTTCATCAGTATCCTTATAGGGACTGCATTGAATCTGTACAGAGCTCTAGGGAGTATTACCATTTTGACAATGTTGATTCTCCCCATCCATGAACAGGGAATGTGTTTCCATTTCCTTGTGTCCTCTTTTATCTCTTGGAGCAGTGTCTTGTAGTTTTATTTGTACAGGTCCTTTACATACTTGGGTAAGTGGATTCCTATGTATTTGATTTTCTGTGGCACAATTGTGAATGGAACTGTTTCCTTAATATCCCTTTCTTCTCTTTCGTTATTTGTATATAGGAAAGCCACTGACTTTTGGGTGTTGATTTTGTATCCTGCCACTCTACTATATGCGCTCTATTGTTTCTAGGAGTTTTTTTGGTAGAGAATTTAGGGTTCTCTAGGTATAATATCATGTCATCTGAAAATAATGATAGCTTGATTTCTTGCTTGCCTATCTGGATGCCCTTGATATCCTTTTCTTCTCTGATAGCTATGGCAAGTACTTCCAGTACTATATTGAATAAAAGAGGTGAGAGTGGGCAACCTTGTCTTGTCCCTGATCTCAGGGGGAAGGCTTTCAACTTTTCCCCATTTAGAATGATGCTTGCTGTGGGCTTTTGGTAGATGGCTGTAACTATCTTGAGGAAAGCCCCTTCAATTCCCCATTTTCTGGAGGGTTTTAATCATGAACGGGTGCTGGATCTTGTCAAATGCTTTTTCTGCATCTATTGAAAAGATCATATGGTTTTTATTTTTTCTTTTATTGATATGATGTATTATGTTGATTGACTTGCGAATGTTGAACCATCCTTGCATTCCCGGGATGAATCCTACTTGGTCATGATGTATAATCTTCTTGATGGTTCTTTGGATTCTGTTTGCTAGTATTTTGTTTAAGATCTTAGCATCCGTGTTCATCAGGGATATTGGTCTGTAGTTTTCTTTCTTTGTGTTGTCTCTCCCTGCTTTGGGTATCAGGGTGATATGTGCCTCGTAGAAGCTGTTTGGGAGTGTTTCTGTTTCTTCTATTTCCTGGAAGAGCTTGAAAAGGACTGGCAGTAGGTCCTCCTTAAAGGTTTGGTAGAGTTCACTAGGGAATCCGTCTGGACCTGGGCTTTTGTGTTTGGGCAGACTTTTAATTACTGTTTCTATTTCCTCGATGGTGATAGGTTTATTCAGGTATTGGAGGTCTTCTTATTTTAGCCGTGGGAGGTTATAGGAATTAGGAATTGATCCACTTCTTCTAGATTCTCATGTTTCCACGGCATACAGGCTCTCAAAGTAATCTCTGATGATCTTTTGGATTTCTGTGGTTTCTGTTGTGATGTCACCCTTTATATTTCTGATTCTGTTTATTTGGGTTTTCTCTATCCCTGTCCTTACAAGTCTTGCCAATGGTTTGTCAATCTTGTTTATTTTTTCAAAAAACCAGCTCTTGGTTTCATTAATCTTTTGGATTGTTTTTTTTGGTTTCCAACTCATTGATTTCCTCTCTAAGTTTTATTATTTCCTTTTTCTCTGCCTGGGTTGGGCTCCTTTTGTTGGTCTTTTTTCTAATGTCTTCAGCTGTGTAGTCAGGTTATTTATGTGGGCCCTTTCTTGTTTCCTGATGAATGCTTGCAGAGCTATAAACTTCCCTCTTAACACGGCTTTTGCCGTGTCCCACAAGTTCTTATAATTGGTGTCTTCATTTTCATTTGTTTCCAGAAATCTTTGGATTTCCTGTTTGATTTCTTCTATGACCCATTTGTTGTTCAGGAGTGAGCTGTTCAGTTTCCAGGTATTTGGTTTGACTCCCTGTTTCTGTGTATGGTTAACTTCCATTTTCAGTGCATCATGGTCTGAAAAGATAGCTGACACAATTTCTATCTTTTTTATTTTAATGAGGTATGCTTTGTGGCTCAGCATGTGGTCTATCTTGGAGAATGTTCCATGTGCACTAGAGAAAAATGTGCATTCAGCTTTTCTGGCATGAAGAGCCCTGTATATATCCACTAGCTCTCTTTCTTCCATTTCTTCCTCAGGGCCAATATTTCCTTGGTGAGTTTCAGTCTAGTTGGTCTATCCATCGCTGATAGAGCAGTGTTGAAGTCTCCAACTATTATTGTGCTACTGTTAATGTCCTCTTTGAGGTCTCTTAGCAGTTGGTTTATGTATTTTGCTGACCCCTCATTGGGTGCATATATGTTTAGTAGTGTAATTTCTTCCTGGTGTACATACCCCTTAATTAATAAGAAGTGGCCTTCGTTGTCCCTTCTAACCTTTTTCAGCCTGAAGCCTATATTATCTGATACTAATATGGCAACACTAGCCTTTTGGAGGAGTTGTTTGCATGGAGAATGGTCTTCCGACCTTTGACTCTGAGTCTGTGTTTGTTCTGCTTATTCAGATGCGTTTCTTGTAGACAGCAGAATGCTGGGTTCAATTTTTTAATCCATTTTGTCACTCTGTGTCTCTTAATTGGTGCATTTAGACCATTGACATTGAGAGATATTATTGTCATCGGATTTTGTGCCATCTTTCTGTTTGAGCTTGTTGTGCTTATGGGTTTGGTTGTATTACAGTAGACCCTTCAGTCCTTCTTTTGCTTGTGCCTTTCTAAGATCTTTAGTTGTGAAGTCAGACTGTTCACTATAGCCCTATCTTCTTTACTGATACATGCTTGAAGAACTATGAAATTTCCCTTTAACACTGCTTTCTCTGTATCCCACAAGTTCTGTTAGTTCATGTCTTCAGTCTCATTTGTTTCCAGGAAAACTTGGATTTCCTCTTTGATTTCTTTTTATGATGCGCTGATTGTTCAGCAGTGAGCTATGTCTCACCATGGTCTTCAAGCGTGGAGGGTCTCTTCTGATAGGTCTGCTGAAAATTGAATGGATGCTCCTTTGTACAAAATTTCCTTCTTTTATTTTGGCTCTTGAATAATTGTGTCTCTATCTTTGGCATCCATTATTCTGAGTAGGATATATCTTAGAGTCTTTTTATTGGGGTGTCTTCTTGCTGGTACTTATCGAGCTTCTTGGATCTGGATGCCTGCATCCTTTAACTCTGGGAACTTTTCATCAAGGATGTCTTTAGCTGTTCCTGTTTCCTTAGGGTTGCCTTGCTGTCCCTCTGGGACTCCAATAATTCTTATTTTGTTCCTCTTGGATTCATCCCAGTATTCTCTGTTCCACCACTGAAGCATTTTTTCAGTCTTTTTCCATCTTGTGTATTTGCCTGAGTGTTTTCTGCAGCTCATCTTCATTCTTAGTGATTCTGTCTTCTGCTGCTGTCATCCTACTGTTGAAAACCCCATTTGTGTTTTTCATTTCATCTACTCAGCTTTTAATTAAAGATATTTCTGGTTTTAGTGCTCTCATTTCTGCTTTCATTTCCTTCAGTAGCTTATTGACTCCCTTTCCACTACTTCATTTATGTCATCCTGTATTTTATTGGACAACCATTCCATTTTTCATTGAGCTCATTAAACTTACTTACCATTTCCTCTCTGAATTAATTGTCAGAGAGATTCTGAAAGTGGGGATTCCTAGTTATTGCTTCGGGGCTCTTTTCTTCTTCCATACTTTGAGGATGGATCTGTGTTTTTCCCAATGATGCTGTGGTGGTCTGGAGGTGAAATCTTCTGGGACACTTCTCTCTCACTGCCAAATTGTTCTGTGTAAATGCCAGTTTTTCTGTTCTTTAAGGGGATATTTTATTGTCAACATAGTTCAGGTAGTTAGAGTCCAAATTACTGGTTCAACGCAATATGGAAAGGAGGATTAATTTGCAACCTCAATGCAATATAGAAAGGAGGATTAACTTGCTGCCATGTGAGTGACCACAGTGAAGCCCAATCCCCACAGGTCCTACCTGGACAGGTGGGACAACATGGGCAGGACCAAGGTTTCTGGTGAGTCTCTAGTCTTCTCCTTAGGCTTGTAGTCCCTATTTTTTTCTCCCTGAATCTTAAAAGCCACGTATGCGGCTCCCTTTTCGCTAAAACTCTCCAGCAACCATGAAGCTCCACCTCCACAGGTCCTACCTCTGTGGTATTATTCTTATATCCTAAAACTTTCATATAATTATTTATTAGTTCAGAAGTATCTTGATTAAAAAATCTTAGGGATTTCTACATGGACGACCATGTTGTCTAAAGAGATGGTTTTCTTTCTTCTTAGTTTTCTTACCTTTGATTTATGATTATTCTTCATTTTTTTTGCTAGAAATTCTAATAAAGTCTTGATCAGGAGTAATAATAGTGGATATTTGTATCTTATTTTCATATTAGAAGATAGATAATTTCTCACATTAAGCATGATGCTAGCTGTAAATTTTTGTAGATATACTTTGTCAAGCTGAGACTATTACTATTAATCTCTAAACTGTTTACAGGGTTTATCATTGATGGATATTGGATTTCATCAGATTAATTTTTATAGGTTTTTGTTTATGCCTTTTATTTGGACCATGAGTAACAGTGATCAAACCTATTCCCTGCTTTGCACTCAGGCATCACTCCTGGTGGCCTCAGAAGATCATATGGTCTGCCAGGGTGGGCTGCATTCAAGGCAAGCTATACTATGGCTATAGCACTGCTTTTCCTTTCTTAGTAGCTTTAGATGGCCTCATTACTTGAGTTACAAATATTGCAATAGAATTACATATTTTAATCTTATTTAGTAATGATTTATAATTTTTAACAAATGTATGCATTATTAAATTCACTTGTTATACCTTATTAATGATCCCTGTACCTGTTTCTGTTGTCAAATACTTCTCATATATTTTAATATGCTTTTCTACAAGAATATAAACAACCAAGACATAAATACTGTTTTTTTAAGATGGTGGCTGGAGAGATGGTAAAGTGGTAAAGTCATTTGTTTTTTGTGTGTATGACTGCAGCTCAATTCCTGGCACAGCCTGGAGTGATCCCTGAACACATAGATAGGATTAAGACTTAAGCAGTCATGTGTGGCCCACTTCCAACTGCTGAAAATAATTTTGGTATAACTCTGAGAGAAAAGGGGATTTTCAGTGAATTAAATACCTAGTCAGTGTTAGGGTTCAGATGAAGGATGCTCCTGAATGCAAGTCAATGGAATGATTGTCACATTATCATGTAGCTTTTCACACTTATGTTTGCTTTGCAGTAAAGAATATAAACAAGAGGGAAAAGGAGAAAAAAACAGTAAAACAAGTATTCTTCTCTCATTATTCTCCTGATTCTTCCAAACCAATATCAGTACATAGAAATTGTGATGACTATTGATTTTGGGGGCCTCATAAATTTCTGAGACTCATCTGTGAGCAAAATCACATCTTGTTTATTAGTCACCTTTCAGATTTGAAAAGTTTCACACAGTACATCTATTTAGCATCTAAAATCATATGAACAGAGAACTAATGATTGGTGGCATGGTAATAAATACATTCTTTTTTTCAGACAAAACTTATTTTATTCTTTTTAAAATTTTTTTTATTTTTACAATTACAAAAATATACAATTAAAAAAGTTCATATTTGGGTTTTGATCATACAGTGTTCCAGCACCCATCCCACCACCAGTGCCCATCTCCCACCACCAACGTCCCTGGTTCCCTCCCCCGCCCCCAGCTCTCCTCCATGGCAGGTTCTTTATTTCTTTCCCTTTCTCTCTCTTTCTCTTTTCATTCACCTCCAGACTATGGATTACAGAACATACATTAAAGGGTTGTCATGTGTATCTTTTTGCCTCTATTTAATGCTCAGTTCTAGGTTGGCATTAGTACCCTCGACAATTGTTAGCACACTGTTCCATTTTCTGTCTTACCTAGCCTCTGGCTCCCACATGTTTGTTATAATTTCCATCTTTGACAAGACCTCCTGATATATGTTTCACTTGATCTTGGATATTGTATCATAATATGTACATATATATTTATGTTATGCAAATGCAGTCATTCTGTATCTGTCTCTCTCCTTCTGGCTAATTTCGTTTAACATAATCTTCTCCATGTCCATCCATTTATAGGCAAATTTTATAACTTCATTTTTCCTAACAGCTGCATAGTATTCCATTGTGTAGATGTACCAAAGCTTCTTTATCCAGTCATCGATTTTTGGGCACTCTAGTTGTTTCCAGATTCTGGCTATTGTGAATAATGCTGCTATGAACATAAAAGTAGGGATGGTGTTCAGCCATACCACTCCTGGTAATCTACTCTGGGAAACCAAAAAATACATTCTTCATTATGCTGTTTTAAAGATTTTAAATTTTTCAAAATACAAATTTGGAAAAAAAAATAAGTGGGACAAAATATCGGCATTCAAGTAATTATAATCTGAGGGTGAGAGTAATATATAAACACTAAATGGTAAATGTATTGAAAAGCAGAAATGCCCCTTGAGGTGCCCTGCCCTTTGAGGTGTTGCCAGGGTGGCTGTGGTGCCAGGCTGCATTGGCAGGTGGCAGACAGGAGACAGGCTTGTCTACATACAGGGCTCTGCCCCATGGACCCTGCATGGTTGATGGTCTGACATAGAAAAGGACTTGGACCCCTGGGATGAACCCAGAACCACAGAAGAGCCTGGTAAGCTACCTGTGGTGTATTCAATATGCCAAAAACGGTAACAATAATGGGTCACATTCCCAATGAATGGAGACGTTACGCACCCGCTTGAGCAAATCAATGAACATTGGGAAGACAAGTAATACTTGTGATACATGTGATTGAGAAGCAGAAAGTAACAATAGGCAGAATAGAATTATTTACTCTAATTTTCAAGCTCAAGTAATTTCACAAGAACATAATTTTAGAATAATGGGTATTACACAATAAGGGAATAATATAGAAAAGTGCGAGAAAGAATCACTGTATCACTGTCTTCCCGTTCATCATCGATTTGCTCGAGCGGGCCCCAGTAACATCTCCATATATCCTGTCTCATGCTAGTAGAGCCCAAGGCATCTGCTTGATCCAGGAACATAAAGAGCCTCGATCCATTCCCGGAATGAGGTCTATAATTGTTACTGGTATTTGGCATATATATCAAATACAACACGGGTAGCTTGCCAGGCTCTGCCGCAGAGAAAAGAATAATTAAAACAAACCCAAAATGAACTTGAGAAATAGCTCATGTTGTAGAGCACATGCATAGCCTGTATGAGGTTGTGAGTTCAATTCCTGACAATGTATGTCTCATGTAGTGTAGCTAATTGTAAATCTGGTGGCCCTTGAGCACAGAGAGACCTGAGCATCACAGCATTGCAGGGTCCGAAAACCTTGTAGTCAGACCCACACCACAGGTTAACTACTCCCTATAGTGTCTTAGTTACCCAAACCATCTTCTCCACTGGGTGTGGACCCTCCAATAATTAAACAAAATCATGATGAGAAATAAAGACTATTTGGATCACAAGATGTGTGACTTACTAACATAAAAATAGAGTTCTTATTAATTTTGGAGGAGAAATTTTTTGATTCATAATTAGTCACACCTGTCCCTTTTCTAACCTATCTCTTTCCTCCAATGATGTCACTTGGCAGTAGATATTATATGGAAGGCAAACTGAGGAAAAATGGACAAAGTTAGACTGATTTCTGTCTTAAATTTGCCATCCTGCTGATCCATAATGGAATAGAACATAGATGTAGTTCTATGGAAATGGCTGTAGTGAACAGAGGACTAGAAGCAAAGAGTTAATGAGTTTTCAGGATTGAAATTTCTCAACTGGAACTGTGCATTGCTCACTGGGACACAGTCTTACAGATGGTACTTACTGATTGATGGTCTATTTCTAGATGAATGACACCTTTGGTGTATACTGGAAATACCTACACAGCTGTAATCATCAGACTCTTGCTAAGGGCATGTTATGCTAGCGAGAGAACAGGCTGTGCAGTTTAACCAAAAGACTGGAGTGACATTCAATTCTGATGTATAACTCTGGTTATATTTGTGCACACACACATAAACACACACACACAGACACTCACACACACAGACCCTCATGTATATGGGGAGTCTTTGTTTATCTTCATGTCCAAAATGGCAAATATAATGTTTCAAAGAATAAGTGAGGTGAAAATGGATACATAAAATTTTTGGAATGTAGAGAATGATTATAAATTTGACTCTGCAAACATGTATTGATACTAAGGAGGTACATGCTAATTAGTTAATCTAGACAATGCCAATGTAATCAATTTACTCCTCCTTTATTTTAAATATGACAGGAGAAACAATAGCTATTTACTATATCCTAAAATTTCTGAAAGAAGGGAAGACTAGAGAATCACAACATATGGCAACATATAATAAATAAAATTTAAAATGCTCTAAGCATCTTCATGTATAAAATACAGTAAATGCATTAGTAGAAGGTCTTGAGCAGTTTAATAGAGGTAGGTTTAATAGAGGTAAACTCTGGTAACTATATCAAAACCATAATATTATCATTATTGTCAATATGGAGAAACTATAATAATCAAATTAACATGAAAACATATTCTTTCCATTTATACAATAATTCTGGATAATGTTAATATTAGCACTAGTATTAAAACTAACATGTTATTTTTATGACCAATAAATTTCTAAACATTTGGGTCATTTAAGCTTTACAACTACTTTAGAAGATCAATTAGATCAATTTTATTATGATGTCTATTTTATGTATACAGTTACAAGATCATGTGTAGGATAAGTAATTTCCCAAGAAGATAATGTGATGATTTCTTCAGGAGATAAAAGTTTTAATGAGACATGTTCTCTCCTTTTACAAAATTCACAAAATTCAAGCAGACTTCAATGGATTGAGCAGCTGTCACTTCTCAAAGTTCATATTGGAAATTCTATTTCTCAGTGTGATGGCATTATAGTTGAAATTGTGGAGAGGTGATCAGGTTAGGAATGTAGAGTCCTCATGAATGGTATTAAGGTTTTATAAGAGAACTGAGAGGTTTCTTAACTCTTTCCACTGTGGCAAGATATAAGAGAAAGGAGTCCTCAACTCACTAAAGAATCACTGTATCACTGTATCACTGTCTTCCCGTAGATCATCGATTCGCTCGAGCTGGCACCAGTGACATCTCATCCGTCCTGTACATGAGAGATAGCCCAAGGGAATCATCCCACTCCAGGAACATAAAGAGCCTCAAACCATTCCATCAGGTCATGGGAATGAGGTTAAAATTTTTACTAGTATTTGGCATATCAAATACGACATGGGTAGCTTGCCAGGCTCTGCCATGCGGGTGAGATATTCTAGTAGTCACCTCAAAACTCGAGCAATTATTGATGAACCCTGTGGCTACTTTGTGGGCTGTGATCAGCTCTTCTGCTGGGTGGAGCTCTGAGGAGAGAGGAGTCCAGATGTGGGAAATGGCAGCCCTCATGGTGTGGGGGTTCCTCTGGCTTCTTGCGAGGCTCTGCTGGGTTGACGGGCCAGAGATAAATCCCGCCATCCCTCCTGGATGCCTTGTGATCAGATGGGCACAGGGGAGAGCAAGTAGCAGCTCTGCCCTGTGTGTGCATGAGTCTCTGGATCGGCATACCTTGGCTGGCCTTGAAAAAGACTGCTGCTGGGTGGGTCACTGATGAGCTGGGCTGTGATCAGCTCTTCTGCTGGGTGGAGCTCTGAGGAGAGGGGAGTTCTGATGTGGGAAATGGTGGCCCTGTGGTGTGGGGGGTAACTCTGGCTTCTTGTGAGGCTCTGCTGGGGTGGAGGGCCAGGGCTAGAACTGCCATCCCTCCTGGATGCCTCATGATCAGCTGAGCACAGGAAGAGCAAGTAGTAGCTCTGTCCCATGTGTGTGAGTCTCTCTAAACTAGTCAACTGATTCTTCCCACAATGGCATCAGACTTGGAATTTCGAGCATCTTGAACTGTGAGGATTAATGTATGTAGCTCAGTCTCTCAGCCTATTATTTGCTACATCAGTCTGTACTAATCAATATCACAGATTCAAATAAGTGAAAAATTAAGACTAATAATGAAATAATTGCAACATGGAAAAAATTCACTCAAATCCTATGTAAGTTATGAGAGGGATTACTTCCATTTTAGTTCTCTGTATATATTTTTCATTTTCTTTATTTAAAAAATTGTTAATATGGGAACCACACCTGGCTGTCCTCTGAGCCTACTAGTCTTGTGGTAGGTATCACTCCTCACTGAAATTAACTGACCACATGTGGTGTCAGGATCTAGTTGAAGGAGGATGCATACAAGAACCTCCTATGCCCTACCATCTCTCTGACTCTCATTTAACTTTACAATTGTAATATTTTCCAGTCGAGCTATCCCCCTCACAATCAAAAACTAATTCACTGATGCAGAAAAAAATACCTAAGAGATTGACCCATCAAACACAAGCAATTAATTTTGATGGAAAATAAAAACAGAAATTCAATGGAGAAATAATATTCTTTTCAATAAATAGTAGTAATCTTGATATATACATAGAAAAATAATGAATCTGACCTTATGACCATAATGTTATGACCTTCTCTCATGACATTAATAAACCCAAAAGGAACCACAGACCTAAATGTAAAGTATAAAACTATAAACATATTTTTTATTTCATTATACCACCATGAGATGCACAATTAAAAAGAAGTTCATATTTGGATTTTGCTAATTCCCTCCCCCCTCCCTAGCCTGCTTCTATGGCAGGGTCTTTATCTCTTCTCTCTCTCCTCTCATCCTTCTCTTACACACTGTGGATTACAATACATGCATTTAAAGGTTATCATGTGTATCATATTGCCTGTATTCAATACTCAGTTCTAGCCAGGTATTATTATTTCCAACAACCATTAGCACACTGTTCCTTCTACATCTTACCTAACCTCTCACTCCCACACATTTGTGGTAGATTCCACCTTTGACAGAACCTTCTGAACCATGTTTTACCTGACATTGGATAGTGGTTTCATAATAGATAGATAGATAGATAGATAGATAGATAGATAGATAGATAGATAGATAGATAGATAGATAGATAGATAGATAGATAGATAGATAGATAGATAGATAGATAGATAGATAGATAGATAGATAGATAGATAGATAGATAGATAGATAGATAGATAGATAGATAGATAGATAGATAGATAGATAGATAGATAGATAGATAGATAGATAGATAGATAGATCTATATATATTTAATGCAAATAAATGCAGTCATTCTATATCTGTATTTTTACTTCTGGCTAACTTCACTCAACATCATCCTCTCCATGTCCATCCATTTATAGGCAAATTTCATAACTTCATTTTTCCTAACAGCTGTATACTATTCCATTGTGTACATGTACCAAAGTTTCTTTTCCAGTCGTCAGTTCTTGGGCACTCTGGTTGTTTCCAGATTCTAGCTATTGTGAATAGTGCTGCTATGAAAATAAAATTGCAGATGGTATTTCTGTTGTGTGTGTTTTGCTTCCCAGGTTATATTCCCAGGAGTGATAGGGCTGGATCGAACGGGAGCTCAATTTCTAGTCTTTGGAGGAATGAACATGTTGTTTTCTATAAAGGCTGGACCAATCGACATCCCCACCAATAATGGATGAGATTCCATTTCTCCCCACATCCACGCCAGCATTTGTTGTCCTTGCTTTTTTGGATATGCGCCAGTCTCTGTGGTGTGAGATGATATATCATTGTTGTTTTAAAATGCATCTCTCTGCAGAGACAGAGAGAGAGATAGAGAGAGAAAGAGAGGAAACTGGGGTACCTGCTATTAAGGCGGCCTGGGGGCGGGAAGGGGAGGGGTACATTGGTGGTGAAAATGGGGCACTGGTGGAGGGATGGGTGCTGGAATACTGTATTACCAAGAACCAATTATGAACACCTTTGTAATTGTATGTTTCACGGTGGTATAATAAAAAAAATTTAAAAAAAAAAGAGAGAGAGAGGGAAAGAAATAAAGAACCTGCCATGGAGGAGGGCTGGGGGAGGGGGAGGGAGCCGGGGACGTTGGTGGTGGGAGATGGGCACTGGTGGAGGGATGGGTGCTGGAACACTGACCAAAACCAAATATGAACTTTTTAATTGTATATCTTTGTAATTGTATATCTCACAGTGGTATAATAAAATACCTAAAAAAAAAAGAGATAATCTCGGAAAAAAAAATAAAATGCATCTCTCTGATGATTAATGATAATGAGAATATTTTCATATGTCTTTTGGCCATTCAAATTCCTTCCTTGTCTAAGTTTCTGTTCATTTCTTCTTCTCATTTTTTTGATGGGTTGGCTGTTTTCTTGTAAAGTTCTACCAGTGCCTGATATATCCTGGATATCAATCCCTTACCATATGGATATTGGGTGAATATTCTTTCCCATTCTGTCTTTGTATCTTGGTCTCTGTTTCTTTTGCAGTCCAGGAGCTTCTTAGTTCCGTGTAGTCCTATATGTTTATCTTTGCTTCTAGTTGCTTTGTTAGTGGTATTTCATGTTTGAAGATGCCTTTAGTTTTAATATCATGGATGGTTTTTCCTATATTTTCCTAGACATACTTTATGGATTCAGGTGTGATATTGAGACATTCAATCCATTTTGATCTGAGTTTTGTGCATGGTGTTAGAGGTCCAAATTCATTTTTTTGCATGTAGCTATCCAGTTATCCCAGCACCACTTGTTGAAGAGTCTTTCCTTGTTCCATTTTGTATTTTTTGCGCCTTTATCAAAGATTAAATGATCAGATGTTTGAGGATGGGTGTCAAGATACTCAACTCAATTCCATAGGTATACATCTCTGCTTTTATTCCAATGCCATGCTGTTTTAATTCCTACTGCTTTGTAATACAGTTTGAAGTTGGGAAAGGTGATTCCTCCCACCTTCTTTTTCTCCCAAAGTTTGTTTTAGCTATCAGTGGGGTTTATTATTCTATACAGATATCATGATTTCAAAAATATAAACTTCTAAATGTCAACAAGGAAGAAGCTGGTGATCTTTGATTTGGCAATGATCTTTCAATTCAATTCTGAAAGCATGAGTCATGAAAGGAAACAAAATCAATTAGTGAATTAAATTAAAATAAAAAACTTCTCCTATGAAAAAATAAAACCCTACTAAGATAATGGAAAAGACGAAATTTTGAAGAAAGAATTTTAAAAACACATAGTAGATAAAACATTTCAATACAAATGGAATAACTCAATAATAAAAAGAAATAAAAGTTTTACAAAAAACTTACATGTTCCTCACCAACAAGATGATGAAATAGGGGTAAAGAGAATATCTTTTTGGTCTGAAGTAATGCTTTCCTTGCAAGAACTCCATGCCTCATGTGCCCCTAGCACCTCAGAGGAGTGACCCCCAAACACCAAATCAGGAATAGCAACACTGAATATGTGCCCCAAATTTTAAGTGATAGAATAAGCACATTGATCCTTTTAATCACATGTCACAAGGGTATTTTTTATTAAAGCAAGAGTTATCACAATTACTTATTAGAATGCTCAAAATCAAACACTATCCATGATGTTGCAAGTGTGACTGTGGTGCCAGGCTGCGTTGGCAGGTGGCAGAAAGGAGACGAGACAGGCTGTCTACACCCCTGGGGATCTGCCCCATGGGCCCTGGATGGTTGATGGTCTGACATAGAAAAAGACTGGGGCCCCTGAACCCAGAGCCATGACAGAGCCTGGCAAGCTATCCGTGGTGTATTTGATATGCAAAAAATGGTAACAGTAATGAACCTCATTCCCAATGAACGGAGATGTTACTGTAGTACCCTTAAGTAAATTGATGTTCAACAGGAAGACAAGTGACAAGTGATCCATGATGTTGAACAACAGGAATTCTTTCTCATTCATGTATATAGAATGTGGAATTGTAAAACCACTTGGAAGACAATTTGGAAGTTTCTTAAAAAACTAAATCTACTCTTACCCTACAGTAGCAACCACATTTTGTATTTCCACAAAGTAGGTAAAATCTCATATCATATCACCTACATAGAGACATTTATAGGTGATTTATCCATGCTGTCCAATCTTCCAAACAACCAGCAAGTTTTTTGATAGGTTGCTAAATAAAATGCAGGACATCTGTGCAATGCAATGTTACTCAGCCATGAAACTATCAGGGAGGCAGCTTACTCGTAGGGCACAGTCTCACATGTGTGAGGCCTTGGATTCAGTCGCTGGCACTTCAACCAAAGCTTATCAATAAAATTATGAATATGAAAGAACAATGACTTTTTCCTTTCATCTCTTTTTTCTTTTCTCCTGTTATTGTTTTGAGTCATACCTGGTGATACTCATGGGTTCCTCCCAACTCTATACTCTCAGCAGTACTCAGGATACCAGGTATGTCAAGGTTCAAACCCAGGCCTCCTGCATGTAAAGCACTTGCTCCATCCTATTGAGTTATCTTTGGTGCCGAAAATGTATAGTTCTAAGTGAAAGAAGTATGTCTGAGAAAGCAACAAAGTATATGATTTTCTGGAATAGGAGTTAGAGAAAAGATCATGTTTCTCTACTACAGGCTGACAGACTTGTGTTTATTCACTCTTGAATTTGGGGAATTAAAAATATTATGTGCCACTAGTTCCAAAAAGCATCAGGGTTTAGGCACTGCTTCAGATCTCTGCAAGTCAGGGACACTTGACTGCCTCTGCAGACTTTGTTAACTTGCATGTCACTGTGGCCTCACCTCCACCACCCATCTTCTCATTATTTTGAAATCATGTCATCCAACTGGCACTGGAAGATACTAGTCTAATAGCAACAACCTTAATTTAGATCTAACTTACAAAATAGACTATTCCACTTTCTCAATAATACTATCTCCCCAACTATGGCATTTCTTCAATAGGGTAGTTTTCTTTAGTCCTTCTGGAGTGCAAAGTCAATTGATAGATTCTGTGTTCTTACCTAGAAAATGCTTTGGAACATAACCTTCTATCCAAATATTCTGAACAGTTCTTCTGTTATTTCTACAGCTTCATTTAATATAGACTCCTCCTTCCCAGGCACCCACACACACATTACCAAAGCTTCAAAGAACCATACTATTTTAGCATTACAAGTGATTTCAGGTATCATTGTCAGAAAAACAAAAATATGATTCAAGGGAAAGTGTTTTTCTTCTTCTGCTCAAATTCCACACATGTCTTTTTCCATCTCAAACTATTCCCAAACATATAGTTCCCATTGCTGCTAATACATATAAATACAATCTTAAATTCCATTAATAAATAACTATCCTCATTTAAGTAAATATTATTGAATATAGGCATGTTAAAATTTTACCCTAATATGGGTCTCTTGAAGCAGTGAGGGAGACATAGGCAGTTCTTCCTAAAGTAACATTGTTCAGGTGTTTTGCCTTAGAACTGGGGTTGGAATATTTATACTAGTCAATGAGTATAGGAGAATGGGAATACAAAGTTCTTAAGTATTTTCATTCAGATATTTTAATCCTTGAGCTTAGGGACTAATTCATTCTATGATATGCAGAAAGTTTAGTATAGAACACTTAAGATTTTAAAAATCAGGAATCTTTATTATTCTTCTGCTTTCATAATTAGATCTTGATTTTTACTGTACTGCAGATGATGTCTATTTTAATAATATTTGCATATCTATGTATATTTAAATGCTGCCACAATGACATAAAGTTCAATTTCTATACCTTAAGTTGACATCTATTGTGAGCTTATTAAATGCTCTCAAAATATTTGTCCCCTGGAAACTTAGCTATACTCTTATTTAGAATATGTCCTTAATAATTAAATTAAAGAACTCATTGTAGGTCACACTACACTTAAGTTGAGCCCCAATCTAATGATAGGTAACCAGACATGAACAGAGAAGGCACTCAGAGATACCAGAAGGCCCTGTGAACACTCAGGACTTAGATACCATGTCACCAATAAGAGACTAATCATGGGATTTCATTCTGAGTATATGATTCTAGAATTATTTATCATACCATCTGATTTAATTTAGATTCATGTAGTCTATATTTATATTCAAATATTAGTGACTTGTGTCCTGATATTAAGAGATTCTGGTATGGGAAAAACAAAGTGAAATATTCAACAAGATATGTATTAGAGAAATTTTTGCAGGTCAGCTATGCCTTAGGGCCACAATGTCTTAGAGTTATACAGATAAATGACCAAATATGGTAGATCCACCCATGGATCTACCATATACCAAGAGTCAAGGCTGCTTCAGGGCAGTGATTATTCCACACCAGTTTGAGCTAGACACTTCTGTCGACAGAGAAGCATCCATGAAAAGATAAACTGAATCTGGTGCTGGTGATTTAGACCATTAGTACAGAAATTTAATCTGATAAAATTGAGATGTTAGACAACGAAGGTTACCAAAAAATTTTCAAAGTGAAATACTGGTATGGACAGTCCAATTGGGATGGAACAACATTTTCCAAAGAGGTTAAATAGGCAAAATAAACAAACAAGAAAGCCAGATGAGCAGGTGTCTAGGGTTTAATGTAGAGTGTAAATGAGGGACTGGAGCGATAGCCCAGCGGGTAGGGCGTTTGCCTTGCACGCGGCCGGCCTGTGCTGGCCCGGATTCAATCCCCGGCATCCCATATGGTCCCCTGAGCACCACCAGGAGTGATTCTTGAGTGCAGAGCCAAGAGAAACCCCTGAGCATCGCGGGTGTGACCCAAAAAGCAAAAAAAAAAAAAAAAAAAAAATAGAGTGTAAATGAATGCAGTGTCCTCCAATTTTAATTTTAGAGGGAATTCTCAACCAGCTGTAGGCTCAGGAGGAAAGGTGATATAGAGGCCTGTTTCTAAGGAGATAAGAGCAGACAGATGAGACATTTCGGACATGTTATTTAAATTTGAGCTAGTTAGGATCTTTAGAAGCTAATGTTTCAATCTGTTTGCAGAAATGCCAGAAATGGGTGTGGCAAATTTTGAACTATGAAAGTATTTCCATGGATACAACATTAATAACTATTTTAGCAAGCATAAAGTAAAAAGAGTAGACATTTTATTGTCACTTTACAGATGAAATTTACATATGTAAACCAGACAATTTCATTTTGGGCAGCTCTGATTCTCATAAATTACCTCTTTCTTTTGAGCCAAATCTGTGTAGGTGTTGTTCTCTTAAGTTTTATGCTCCAGCAGAAATAGTAGGTAGTAAAAAGAATTGCCCGCATGAAAAATGCTTGAGGATTTAATTGTATCATTAAAGCCTGGCAAAACTTGGGCTATTATATTTAGTTCTCTGAACCTCAGATTTTCATTTGCAAAATGAGCTTGAGAAAATTCACTTCTTGTGTCTTTGAGAATATTAATTAAATATGCAATGCCCTCTGTACATACCCATAGGCATGCCACTTCCTTTTCTCTAACATCAGGAGAAGGTTGTGTATCTTTGGAAGTCAGGAACTATCTCCCCAAGGTTTAGACTCTTCACACCTTCAAAATGAATTTCTAGAGAAAACAAATACAGATGCATAGGAGTTTTATTTAAGGAATGAGGTGGCCCTTTCCATGAAGAGTAAAAGAAGTAAAAGAAAACAAAGAATTTCACACTCCAAGGTGGTATACTGGCAATTTTCAAATAGAATGCATTTGTAACTTGGGTCCTTTGTTGTTGCTGTTACTGAATACCTTTTAGTCAAAGAAGGTTTACTATAATGTTAATGATTGGTTTCATGCAAACAGTCACATCCTCCACCAGAGCATCTGGAGCCTGCTTTGCTCTATTATTGTTTTAGTATAGGAGTAGAGTGTATTTGACAAACCCAGTTCCACAGACCAGTTCTCAAATTCTGTTGCCTTTTACAAACCTACCAGGTTTGAGGGATTCCTGTGGGAGAATTCATTCCTGTGGGAAGATTCATTCCTGTGGGAGAATTCCTGTTTTGTCAAGAAGATAGGATTTTAAGTCCTAGTGATTTCATTTAGAATCTTATTATCTCCTGTAAGGATTCAGTTAAGCCTAGAACACTTTGAATTGGAGCCACAGGTGACCTTACGCCTGGGAGGGCTCATTTGAGTAGAGAGCCTGGGGCCTGGACCCATCTTCCTTTTATTCTTCTTAACATCTCTAGGGCAGGTGAATGAAGAAGTTTGGGAGCTTGTTTTGCATAGAGTGAGTCCCACAGCACCAAGGTGATCCCTGAACACAAGTGATGTCATATCCTATGCACCAAAGGATATGAACACAAAACCAAACCAAACCAAACAACTAACAACCACAGAACTGAATAATCATAAACCCTCAATGCTGGAATCCTAGCAGATTACCTGGCTGCCTCACTATATTTGCCTTACAAATTATACATTAATTCTGCATTCTTCTCAAACTCATGACTGTTTTAATGAAAAGAAAAGAGTAATTGAAACAAATTTTAAATAGGGAGAGGAGAGGAGGCTAATGGAAGAGAAGAGAGGGGAGGGAAGGGAGAGGAGGGGAAAAAAAATACTCACTGGAGTTAACTGGGATGGTCTGTTAGATGTAAAAATCAAAGTTAGGTGTTTAGTATTTCTGCAGTGAAAGAATTGGGGAGATAATTTTAAGAACAAATCATCAAACAGATATGTTACCCTAAACGAGGTCTTGCTAATATATATTAAATCTTTTTCTTTTTTAAACTTTGCCCCTGTTCTTTTCATTCAAAAACATAGAACTGTCAGAAATTAGGAAACGTTAGAATAGGTTAACCCAAGCCAACAATAAACTCTAAGCATTGCTGAATCTGACACGAATCCACTCCCCTAGCCCAGAGAAAGAATCTGAGGATCCTGGCCAGAGTACCAGTCAGTCGAGACTAATGTCACCTTCCTCAACCTCAACAAACTTCTTCATAGCCACACTATCAACCATAGGACTGATGTTTCCCTGCCTGTTTTCTGGATATGCTAGATATGTTCATTGTCTATTCCTCAGTTGTGTTCTTTGCATATTCCTCAATTGTGTTCATTGCATATTCCTCAATATTCCATAATTGTTCTCCTTCAAGTATCAATTTATATACATATGTGTATATGTATATATGTATGTGTGTATGTGTATGTTTATATATGTGCATATACATAATTTAGGTTTAATGTCATTAAAATCTTATGTTATGAATTTGCTAAATTCATAAATTGTTTCCCAAATTATTTATAGTGGCTGAGTTTTCAATATGAGATTATTTCCCAGCTTACTTCTTAGGTACCATAATTATAAATTGCTGTTGGATAATATTCTATATTAATATCTAAAAATAACATTTCATCACTTCCAAGGTTTTTGAGTTTCTCAAGAAGTTTTAGTAAAGCTGTGGACCAAAGCTCTTTCATCTCACAGCTCAACTTGGACTAAAATCCACTTTTAAATGAACTCAAGTATTTGTTGTTAATAGTTCTCAGTCCTTTATGGTATGATGAAATCAGAACCCAATCTCTTTTTTTAGGTAAATTTTTACTGACTCCTTTATAGATGCATTAGTGAAAGTGGACATGAGAGAGAGAGAGAGAGAGAGAGGGAGAGAGAGAGAGAGGGAGGGAGGGAGCCAGAGAAGCATGAGGAAAATAACAAACAGTGGAGAGACTTTTCAATACAACATTGTGGCGCATTAAACAAGTCAGTAGTTCTAGCTCCCTCTATAGGGAGGGGGATTATACAAGGTTATTATACCACTAATTGATTTAAATGAGGGCAACATCTGTCTAAAAGAAGCAGTGTCTCAATGAGGGGGTCATTAGATTTAAAAAACACACATTCAGTCCAGTTCACTTGAATGACAGGAGTTTAAGGAGTTATTCTCATCTCACAGAATACAAAATGGACACAGTGTGCCTACAGGGACTGGGCACAGAAAACCATTGGGAATAGAGAGAATCTCCTTTCCCTCTCTATACTAAAATGTTTAAAATGTATTAACAGCAGGTGCTGGTGCAATAGTCCAGCAGGTAGAGAATTTGCCTTGCATGCTGCTGACCAGGGTTCTATTCCCAGCATCCCATATGGATATGGCCCCTCGGCACTTTCAGGTGTCATTCCTGAATGCAGAGTTAGGAGAAATCCCTGAGCATAGGGGGTTTTGGTCACACCCAAAATATATTGCTTTTTTGGGTGTGACCCAAAAAGCAATATATGTATATACACATATATATGTACATATATGTGTATATGTGTACATGTGTATATGTGCATGTGTATATATGTGCACATGTGCATATGTGTATATGTGTATGCACATGTATGTACATATGTGTATACACATATATGCACATATATACATACATATAACAATAAACCGTGTACAAAAAAATAAAATTGGGGCAGAAGAAATAGCCTGGGGTTAAGACTCTTTCATCATACATAGCCTATCTCAGTTCAATCCCCATTACCACATATGGTTCCACCAGGCGTGGCCCCTGAACAGAGTCAGGAATAACCAATGTGCACCACTGGGTGTGGCTCCATCTCCAAACTCCCTGCCACAAAAATTTTTTTTCACAATAAAAACAGGTAAAGAACCAACAAAACACGAAAACTTGGCATTCATGGAAACAGTGATCAAATAGGAATCAATTTTTTTAAGTTGAAAAAGTTAACCACTAGCAAAGAACAGGCTTATTAAACATTTCTCTGCTTCACCAAATTTAAAAAATTTATTTACTGTTTAAAATAAAAATTAATAAAATAAACTACTAAAAAAAGTATAAAAGAATCTCTATTAAAGACCTAAAAGTGCCATCCTATTTTAATAATATATAAATTTATATTTATTTGTTTATCATTTTTTCTTTAAAGCAATCTTTCTGTAAATTGTATATAGTAAAATCTTGCAACTTTACCCATTTTGAAAGTCATATTCTTTCATTTCAGTGTATGCATTTTAATATTTATTTTAATAATTTGATATTCTTGAAGTAAGATGAAAGTTGAATCTCTATAATTTTTGTTATAATCACTACTCTTCCTTCTTTTGGATGCTTTGATATATTTCATCATTGAATATTAATACATTAACTTTGTAAAATTTGGTTTACAAAACTGTAGTCATTTCCATAGATATTGCTATATGACTAATGGCCTACTGTTTACAGAATATCATTTGTCATTATTACATATTCATATAAATCATATAATACTATAATTTTGATTGGGATTGGTATAATAAGTTGAAAAATTTAAGTCTTCAATTTTTCAAAATAAGTTGCTTCTTCCAAATGCTTATTTGTTTTGAAGATGTAAGTTTCCAAATGTTTTCATTTTATTTTAGCCTATAGATCTTGCTTCAGTGTTTTCTGGCAATGGAAGTTAGCTGGTTATAAATTCCTTTAGATTTCCTCTATTTCAAAATAGTTTTGTTCTTGGTGTTTATCCACCACGATTTATAGCAATGTTAATATTAAATATTTTATGACTATAATGTTAGTGCAGTGCACAATACTCATTGACAAAGTGTCCACATCCCTGAATTTAGGTTCCTTTTCATCCATTACTACTTTAGCAGACTCAGTTCAATAGACAGATTCTTAGTCTGTTATTATTGACCATTGCTTATCTTTGATCACTTGATCACTTGGCATCCCATTATTCATCAATTTGCTGGAGAAGGTGCCAGTAATGTTTCTATTTGTCCCTGTCACATGCCAGTGTAGCCTAATGGCCTCTTCTTGCTCCAGGAATATGAAGAACTTCAAACCATTTATTTATGGTCTTGATGAAGAAATCTCACCATCTTGTAGGTGGGCAGCCAGGTGATCTTTTGAAATCCCGTGGGATCAAGTCGGTAAGGCTCTAGTCCAGCGGTGGTCTCCAAGTCACATTACATGTCCAGCCCATCTGGGTGGTGCTGAAGAATTTTGGTGAAATGCCATTACCCTGTCGAACCCCTCTTTTGACATCAATTATCACTTCCTTGTAGAATGGTGAGATCCTGGTGGTGAATCCAAATACAGCTCATGAAGGATCTTGATGTATTGGGTTTGAACACCCTGTTTGGCTAGGCTTTGATGACTGTGTCAGTTTCAACAGAATCAAAGGCTCTTTAAATCAATGAACGTTAGACAGAGCGGCATCTTGAACTCTTGCTTATCCTAGAATTTTTTTTTTCTTTAATTGAATTGACATGAGATATACAGTTGCAAATCTCTTTTTACAGGGATTCAGTCATACAATGCTCCAAAACCCATACCATGTACATTTCCCACCACCAATGTTCAATTAGTACTCCCTCCACTGCCCACCAGCCATAGAGGCAGACACTTTTCTTCTTTCCCACTGTCTCTATTTTTGAGCATTATGATTTGCAATATAGTTGTTGAGAGGCCATCATTTTTGATTCTTTACCCACTTTCAGCATCCAGATTGATTACTTCCTACCATCATTGTCATAGCGGCCATTTCTGTAACTCAACTACCCTCTCCCTAGGCACTTGAGTCTGGCTTCCATCCATAGAGCAGTCCTCCTGGTCCCTGTTTCTACTGTTCTTGCATAATTATCTCATGGTGAGGAGCTGCTGGGATCCCCAACAGTATCAGGACAGAAGTTCTCTTCTACCTCCGAGGCCGCCAGGGAACAGAAGAAAACTCACAAGTCTGGCACATTTTCAAAAGGCCTTAATAGTAGAACAAACTCTACCACTGCAATCCAATATAACGGAAGATCTCTAGCTCTGACCAGAACTTAGACCATATGTTAGGGCAAATTTCCTACCAAAGAGGAACCCACCAGAGAGAGTCTCACCAAAGCGGATGCAGGACCTCGAGTCAGTCCCATTATATACAGAAAGGTAATCCTAATTTGCTCTCCCTATGTCCAGCTGATCATGAGGCATCCAGGAGGGATGGCAGGTTCTAGCCCTGGCCCACCACCCCAACAGAAACTCGCTAGAAGCCAGAGGAACCCCCCCCACCATGAGGGCGGCCATTTTCCATATCTGGACTCCGCTCTCCTCAGAGCTCCACCCAGCAGATGAGCTGATCACAGAGCGACTCGTCAGTGACCCAACCTGCAGCAGTCTTTTTTCAAGGCCAGTCTAGGTATGCCGATCCAGAGACTCACACACACGGTGCAGAGCTGCTACTTGCTCTCCCTGTGCCCAGCTGATCACAAAGTATCCAGGAAGGATGGTGGGTTCTAGCCCTGGCCTGCTACCCCAGAAGAGCCTCGCAAAGAAGTCAGAGGAACCCCCACACTATGAGGGCTGCCATTTTCCACATCCAGACTCCCCTCTCCTCAGATCTCCACCCAGCAGAAGAACTGATCACAGTCCGGCTCTTTGACACCCACCCTGCAGCAGTCTTTTTCAAGTCCAGCCCAGGTATGCTGATCCAGAGACTCACAGCCCAGTTTGTGCGGTTCATCAATAATTGCTCAAGTTTTGAGGTGACTACAAGAGAATCCCACCCACATGGCAGAGCCTGCCAAGCAACCTGTGTTGTATTTGACATGCCAAATACCAGTAACAATTATGGACCTCATTCCCATGACTTGATGGAATAGTTTGAGGCTCTTTATGTTCCTGGAGCAGGCAGATGCCCTTGGGCTATCTTGCATGTGACAGGACGTATTGAGATGTTACTGGTGCCCTCTCGAGCAAATCAATGATCTACAGGAAGACAGACAGACAGTGAATCCTAACATCAGGGAGGGGCCTATCAACAAAGATCAGCTAAACAGCTTCAGAGAGTAGAAGAGGGTAGAAGGGTGGAAGAACACCTTTCTAAAGGTCTAAACAAATTATTATGCCAAAGACTAATACCTTCTTCTGAGATTATGAGATTATCTCTTATGTAAAACACTGGAGCAAGAGAGGGGGACTGTTATAAAGTATTCATCTTAATTTTATGGGATTCATATAATCTAGATGGTACCCAAAAGTTCCTTATTTAATTTCTGCACCAGGGGTGATTCTGATTATCTTGTTCATCGTATACTGAAAGGGTCATACTCACCTGCTTGAGAGCAAACTAGTATGATCCTTCCTATAATCTTAAACAATAGTCTCAATGTAACCAGGGTGGTAGTCTCCTGGTAAATTCTAACTGTCCCATTACGGGACCAGTGGGTAGAAAGAGGAACTGTGCCCAATCTAGATAAGATAGAAGTCATGGTAGATGGTACCATGATAATAATTCAGAAGTTACTCATTCAAAGTCAAGGTGACTTCTGTAACTGCCTTACTCTCCATCAGTGTTTACACAGAAGAGCTATCTCATTAGTATGATCCCAGTCTTAAGAATATCAATCACTGTATCATTGTTTTCCCATTGTTCATCTACTTGCTCGAGTGGGCACCAGTAATATCTTCACACCTCCTGTCATAAGCAAGTGTAACCCAAGGGCATCTGCTTGCTCCAGGGACAGGAAGAGCCTCAAACCATTCTTCCGGTCATGGAATTAGGTCCATAATTGTTACTAGTTTTTGGCATAACAAATAAATAAAGCATGGGTAGCTTGTCAGGTTCTGCTGTGTAGGTGGTATATTCTCAGTAGAAGGCTCTCATCTAGAGCATTTACTGATGAAACTTAAAAGGGGAAAGATCAGGTTTTCTCTTGGATGTAGCACTGAGGAACTTGAGTCTGGATGTTGAGAATGACTGACAGCATGATGTGTGGGTTGCTCTGGCTTCTTGCTAGGCTTACTGGTATCAGTTAGAACCTGTCTAGAACTGTATACAATGTATAAATGTGAAAGATCCTGGGAATAACCTTATCCTAAAATTAGCATTATCTAAGACTATCACCCAGCCGCTTTGAGGCCATACACCAATGGACATGTGAGTCTGGCATGGGTGAGTCTCTCTTCCGGGGCAGCTGGCATGTCAATAGATAAAACAGCTACAGGGCTTGGCTGGCCCCACGTGGAAGCGACCCATGGAGCTGACCTCCTGGTAAGGGACTCGGCCAGCCCCTGGAAGAGTCCAACGTTGTTCCAAGGGTTTGCTCTCTTGTGCGGGGAGAGACCACACTGGCCAGAATCGGACTGGAGAATTGGGCCCTGCCCTTTCCTTTGCCTCCATGCTAGTTGCCCCAGAAGAAGAGAGACCCACCCACACCAGACCCACAGCTCCCTTGACACGCGGCCGCAAAGCAGCCATGCAATATTCTTAGAGAATGCTGATTTTAGAATAAGGTCCTTCCCAAGATCTTTCACATTTATGCTTTGTATACAGTTCTAGACAGGTTCTAACTGATACCAGTAAGTCTAGCAGCAAGCCAGAGCAACCTACACCTCATGCGGTCAGTCATTCTCAACATCCAGACTCCATAGTTCCTCAGAGCTCCATCCAAGAGAAAACCTGATCTTTCCCTTTAAGTTTCATACGTAAATGCTCAAGATGAGAGCCTTCTACTGAGACTATACCACCTACACGACAGAGCCTGGCAAGCTAACCGTGTTTTATCTACTTGTTCTGCCAAAAACTAGTAACAATTATGGACCTCAGTTCATGACCTGAAGAATGGTTTGGGGCTCTTCCTGGCCCTGGTGCAAGCAGATGCCCTTGGTTACACTTGCTTGTGACAGGACTTACTGAGATGTTACTAGTGCCCACTTGAGCAAATCGATGAACAATGGAAAGACAGTGATTCAGTGATACAGTGATATATAAAACAGAAAGGCTCCCAAGCTAGCTAGGTCTGTCATCCATCAATCTGATATTGTTTTATCTATATCCCACAAATTAGTACAATCATTCTATATTTATTCCTCTTCTTCTTACTCATTTACTCAGTATGATATGTTCCATGTTTATCTATTTAAAAGCAAATTTCATGATTTAATTTTTCCTAACATATACATAGTATTCCATTTTGCATATATACCATAGTTTCTTTAACCTATAGTCCGACCTGGGACACTCAGATTATTTCCAGGGATATACATGATAACCTCTAAATGTATGTATTGCAAGCCACAATGTGTAATAGAAGGTAGAGAGAGAAAGAGAGGAAGGGAGAGTGACAGAGAGAAGAGGCAAAGTGCCTGCCATAGAGGCAAGCTTGGAAGGGGCAGGGAATCAGGCTACATTGGTGGTTGGAAATGGGCTAGTGGAGGAATTTGGTACTGGAACACTGTATGACTGAAACCCTAACAAGAACATCTTTGTAATTGTATATCTCATGGTGGTATAATAAAAAAATTAAAGATCAAATATAATATTTATACTGCTATATGTGCACACACATGTACCATGTGTATACATTTTTGAAAATAAAATGTACCCTTAGAATTGTCAATCTAAGTGACTGCTATAGAGACAGATTGGGGGATGGGGAGGGAATCGGGACATTAGTGATGGGAAATGTGCACTGGTGGAGGGATGTGTGTTGCAACATTGTATGAAGTAATCCCAATCATGAACAGCTTTGTAAATGTATATCTCAAGCTGCTATAATAAAAAATAATTAAAAATAAAGGAAAAATAGTTCTGTAATGAACATAAAAGTGCAGATGTTATTTCTACTGTACGTTTTTGTTCCCCCAGAGTACATTCCCAGAAGTGTTTTTTGCTTATCCCATAAATTTGTTTCTTTATACTTCATATATAAGTGAGATCACTCAGCATGTTCTTCCTTTTATTTTTATCATCTTTATCTACTTTCCATTCAAATTGTGGCAAATTCTAAAGGCTCATCTCGTCTCACAATTGAGTAGTATTCCATTATGATATATCACAAACTGGAATTGTTATTATTGCTCTGTATTTTGACCTCCACATTTCTGATGGTGATATGTGTTCATTCAAATCAGAGATTCCCAGCATGTCAAGTTTCATTTTTCTTCAGCCACTTTAAAATTTTATGTGTGGTTTTTAGCATTATGCTATGATATGATTGTAGTATACTATCTACAGGCAACTGGTCATAATGGCAAAGTAGAAAGTGAAGGCAAAACAAATCACTTTATACCATAAATTTAAAGTGATGCAAAGTAGATAAAGTAGATGTGGAAGGAGTTTAAATTGGATCACACCATGAGTCAGTTCAGTAAACTTGTGGGGAAATCTACTGCCTACTTCATTGTGCAAATGAGACCTATATGCAAAAAGTAAGATAAGAAACTTTTCACAGCATTTTAGTTTATCATTTCTAAGAGAAGCTACATGTAATACAGCATTTATAAGAGGAAAATAGCCTCAAAGGGATATCACTTAGATTTGGAATATTATTCCAGCTCTAATACCCATTAACATGGGTAGCCACACTCCCCTTATGTGTTGCCAATGTCTATATATAAATCTTAGGCTTCTAATAAATAACTACTATGTGCTCATTTCATCCTGTGTATAGGATTCTAAAGTCTGGAAAAACTCATATGGAAAACAACTGGGTATATTTTGCCAATATCTCATAAAGCCACATTGCTGTATTGTGCTCCTTAGCTGATGAAGGAAAGTGGAGATTTTCATCTTCAAACCCACTATAACATTAAGTCATCTTTTCAATGTACTGCTTGACCATGTTACTTTTTGAAATTAAAGGGTCTATCATATTAAGCCACCCCAGATGGATTTGTGGGTTTCTTTTTTCTTAGTGGAGTACAATTTGTTCCTATGTCTTACTCTTAAACTGGTTAAAGATGTGGTACTTTTGTAAACAAACTCTTACTTCCTTAGTTACAAGAAATAGACCTATGCAATGATAGCTTGAATTGGGAGATCTTGGGCTTTTTATTTATTTACTTTACTAATATTTTATTTTTCAGCCTTTAGAATCATATCTAGAGATTGTCAGGAATTATTCCTGGCTCTACACTCAGGAATTACTCCTGGCAGTGATCTGGGGGCCATATAGGATGCCAGAGATCCAACCCAGGTTGACCGCTTGCAAGGCAAATGCCCTACCTGCTGTACTATCACTCCAGCACCTACGGATCCTTTAAATCTGAGTGTATCTACGCTGGTTTATGTTAGATAGTAATATAGTTTCTATCTGGATTGTTGTTTCAGGTTTAGGCTTATTTAAATGTAAATGAATTAAAAAGTTTGAAGTTATCTCAGAGAGCAGTCTACCTAATTACAGAGTAAATGAAATTGATTGATATGAAAGTAGTATCCCAAAAGATAAAGATTTTTATTTACTAAAGACTTTCTTAGTGCCTTTCATTTCATAAGTGCTAAAACTTTTTTATCAGACAACTCTGTGGCACATACTTATATTTAATTATATCTTAGCCATAGAATTATGGCTCTGGTATGTATGTGACTTACTCAAGGTCATATATGACACTTTGTAAGTTATTTGTGCATAATTCAGCAGATGTGGAGACATCAGTTAAATCCAGATGTCTGTGACTCAAATTTATTCTTTTTCCTACTGGGCTATAATCCCTTCTTCTAATTCAACCAGTTATTATTTTTATCAGATATATTCTAGGATATCAGATCTTTATAGGCAAAACAAATAGGATCTATAAACTGTAATATTTCTTCTTTCAACTCCCATTCTTAAACTTAAATTTCTCCATCACTTGATCACGTGACATCCCGTTATTCATTGATTTGCTCGAGCAGGTGCCAGAAACATTTCCATTTGCCCCTATCATGTGCCAGTGTAGCGCAATGGCATCTGCTTGCTCCAGCAATATGAAGAGCCTCAAACCGTTTGTTCAGGGTCATGACAAAAAAAGTCTGACCATCTTATAGGTGGGAGGCCACGTGATCTTTTGATGTCATGAGGGATCCAGTATGAAATTTCTCCATAGTCTAAAGATAATGAAAAGAGAGATGTTAGTTACCAGTCTGCACTCTTACAAGAGAATGGCTGTTACATGGGTGAAACAGTGAGAGAACAATAAACATTACAAAAAGCCATTTTTAATGAGGGATAGAAGCAAGGCTTTTGATAGAGATCATGATGTTATACAAAGATACCAAATTATTTCATATACCTGAAACATAAATATACATAGATGTGAATCAATGGCACTTCAACAGAAAAAACATTTAAAGATTTTAAGAGAGAAACAAACAAAAACCCTAAAATATTTATTTTATTTTGGGAGTAATTTGGGGCCACACCTGAAAATACTAGGGGGATTACTGAATTCTGAGCTCAGGGGTTCTCAACAGACCATATTATTCCAGGATTGGACCTGGGCCACTGGCTTTCTGCATATAAAACATGCACTTGACTCTTTGAGCTTTGACTCCATCCCAACATATCAATTTATAATAGAAATATTACTATGTGTAATATTTATGAAACAACTAAATATACAGAACAAGTTAGTATATAAATTATTGTATATATTTTCTAAATTAATCCTTACGTTCTTATTATTAACACTCCTTTACATAGATGTGAACCTGAAAATTAGGTGAAATCATTTGTTAAAGGACGCACAGCTATTGAGTATCAGAGTCAGAATTTCTTATAGGTGTTCTACCAAATTCGAGTGTGTATTTGCCTCTGTGTGTGTATGTGTGTATGTGGTATCTGTAATAATACACTAAAATTCAACTCACGTTCATAGAGATATTTTTGACAAGTATATACGCCAATGTTATACTGTGTCAGTAAAGATATGAAGTACCTCTAATCCTCAGTATATTCCATTATTCCAACTTGTAGTAGAAAAAGGACTGACTGGAGACACAGGAATGTGATTCAGTCTTGACCTGATTGTATGAGTACTGACCAAGTGTGATTCCCACATGGTCAAATGCAATTTCCAATGCCACAACACTACAATCCCAGCACCGTGAGAAAACGTGTGACCACTGACACCTCAATGGTGTGATCCACAATACTGGAACTACCACTACAAGAAGAAAACAACTGATGTATTTTAGCAGATTCTTACCTTTTGAGAATTTTATAGAATGTAATCATATATATATATACATATACATATATATATATACACGTATGGGTATGTATGTTTATATACACTAATAGGTATGTATATATATATATGAATTTTAGCATATACATAATATATTTATATATGAATTTTAGCATATACATAAAATATATATTAAAATATGTATTTTAGCAGATTCCTACCTTTTGATATTTTGTAGAATGGAATCATATATATAATATACACATACATGTGATTATATTAAATCATATGCTAAACAGCATCTGAAAATGCCATGACAGTTTTTTAATCAGTAATTCATTCCAAATCCATTATCTGAATATACTAAAATTTTTAGCATATTTTTTCTGTTGACAGAAATATTTGACTGTTGGGTTGGAGAGAGGGTACAGCAGTTATGGCATTTGCTTTGCATGTGACCTAGCTGGGTTCAATACATGTCACTACATATGGTCCCCAAGTTCCTCCGCTAGTGATTCCTGAGTCAGAAATATCAGCAGCTATGGCCCCAAGCACTAAGATAAGTAAATTAATAAAAGTTAAACTATTAAAGCTTCCATGAACATACCTGTAAATATATTTTAGGTGCATATATTGTTTCTTTTGGAAATATATTTAATAATGAAAATGACAGACCATGTGAAATATATATATAATTTTATAAGAAGCTACACATTTCTGAATTAATTTTAATACTTTACACTGCTTTAGCTATGTAAGAGAGAGTTATTTCATTTGAATCACTTGAATCACTTGAATCCTGTTATTCATCGATTTGCTCGAGCAGGCGCCAGTAACATTTCCATTGGACCCTATCACGTGCCAATGTAGCCCAATGGCATCTGGTTGATTCAGGAATATGAAGAGCCTCAACCCGTTCATTCAGGGTCTTTACAAGGAAGTCTGACCATCTTGTAGGTGGGCGGCCACATGATCTTTTGACATCCCGTGGGATCCAGTCGGTAATGGCTCTAGTCCAGCGGTTGTCTCCAAATCACATTACATGTCCAGCCCATCTGATTTTCAATGCCTTGGCAAACCAGACAGCGTCCCTGATTCTGGAATAGCGACGGAGGTCAGAACTCCGGATTCCTTCTCTCACTTGAGTGAGGTGTGATATTCCAAGCATAGCTCTTTCGATTCCTCTCTGGGAGACTCGAATAGCATTCTCATCCTGCTTTTGTAGGGCCCAGGTCTCTGAGGCGTATGTTAATGCAGGAAGAACGGTGGAGTCAAAGAGATGTGCCCGGAGCCGGAGGTTCTTTGACCTTTTAGCTATTTCTTCGATGCCTTTGAAGGCATTCCATGCTGCTCTCTTCCTCCTGCGCAGCTCAGGTTTTAGGTTGTTCATCATGTTGATTTCTCGACCTAGGTACACATAACTGCTGCATTCAGAGATGTTTGTTCCATTGGGAGTGAATAGGGCCCAGGAACTAGTTCATTCTTCATGAACATTGTTTTCTTTAGATTCAGCTGTAGACCTATCTTTCCACATTCTCGGTCGAAGTCAGCCAGCATTTGTGCCGCTTGGCTAATGTTTGGTGTTATTAGAATGATGCCATAAGCAAAGCTGAGGTGGTGTAGTTGCCGACCATCTATCTTCACTCCCATTCCTTCCCATTCTAATTGTCGCATGATGTTCTCCAGGGTGGCACTGAAGAGTTTTGGTGAAATGGTATCACCCTGTCGAACCCCTTTTTTCACATTAATGATCACTTATTTGTAGAATGGTGAGATCCTGGTGGTGAATCCGTAATACAGCTCACGAAAGATCTTGATGTTTTGGGTTTGAACACCCTGTTTGGCTAGGGCTTCGATGACTGCTTCAGTCTCCACAGAATCAAAGGCTTTCTGTAAATCAATGAACGTGAGACAGAGCGGCATCTTGTACTCCCTACAAACCTCAATGAGCTTGGTTACTGTGTGGATATGGTAGATTGTGCTGAATCCTTTCTGGAAGCCTGCTTGCTCGCATGGTTGTCTTTCATCTAGTGTTCTGCTAATCCTGTTCAGGATGACTCGTGTAAACAGCTTGTAGATGACGGACAACAGGCAGATGGGGCGATAGTTGCCGATGTCGTGAATGTCTCCCTTTTTGAACAGTAGAACTGTCCTGCTGGTTTTCCATTGGGAGGGCACCTTGCATTCGGACAGGTAGCGTGTGAAGAGCCGAGCTAGTGTACTGATGAGTACCGACGGCAGATTCTTCAGGTGTTCGGGTCTGACTTTGTCTGGGCCTGGTGCTGTTCCCTTCTTTACCAAAGAGATGTCATGTCGGATTTCAGAAGGGAGAACATTGGGAATGACATATCCATCCTGTGGAATTTGGTATGTGGGCAGGTGGATGTGGCTATCAAAGAGATTTGAGTAGAAGTCATGGATAATCTTCTCCATTGCCTTTCTGGAAGATGTGATAGATCCATCAGGGCGTCGGAGGGCAGTCATCTTGGTCTTATAGTTGGCAAAGGACAGGCGGGCAGTGTGAATGCTTTTCCCGGCTTCTGCTGTATCTTCCAGTATTTCTGCTCTTCTGTCTTTGATGTCTTCTTTCATCGCTTCTCTGCACCGTTTTGCAAGCTTGGACATTAGCATTTGGTCTCCTGAGGCTCGCGCCTTGCCTCATTGGCGAATGAGCTTGAGAGTTTCTGAAGACAGACGTTCTTTTGTGTCTTTCTCTCTCTCTGCATTCTTCGCACAATCATGGAGGTGCTGAACCAGTCAGTTGTATTCTTCATCGATGTCATCAATGATGGTATCTTCCCATGTTGCTGCAATGGTGCCAAAGAGTTCCCAGTTGTTGGTCGTTCTGGGAGTTCTCTTCTTAAACTTTGCAGCCTTTTCTCCCCGTTGCTGGAAGTAGAATTTTCCACGAAGGAGATAGTGGTCCGATCCTGTTTGGAATTTGGGGACTACAGCCACATCGGTCAGACAAAACCGTAGATTGAAGATGATGTGGTCAATTTCATTGTGGAACTGTCCGCCGGGAGATTCCCATGTTCAACATTTCGCTTCAGCTTTCTGGAACTGTGAGTTCCCATGAATAGTCTTGGTGGACATGATGAACTCAGATAGTCTCTCACCCTGTTCGTTCCATTCTAGGCCATGGGTCCCAATGTGGAGTTTTTCAGCCGATCTTCTTGGTCCTATCTTGGCATTAAAATCACCGACTATGATCTTGTAGAAGGTGTGATCTTTTTTATACAACTCCTCCAATTCCATGTAGAATTTCTCATTTTCATCTTCTTTGTATGTGGATGTTGGTGCGTAGACAATGAAGTTAGAAATTGCTGGCAGTGGGCCACATCTCTTCAAGTGTAATCGTCCTATCCAGTTTGTTAGGCATTCAAACGAATCAATGTTTATGGCCATGTTCGTGTTGACAAGGACACCAACGTCACCTATTCGGTTTGTTAGGCATTCAAATGAATCAATGTTGACAGCCATGTTCGTGTTGACAAACACCAACGCCATCAGCGCCTCTTTTGTCACATGTTCCAAGGAACAATTCTTCTCCGGTGTTAAATACAGCATTATGCAACTGACGCCTCCTTGTCTCAGTCAGACCAATGATGTCGCACTTGATCTTTTGGGCTTGCAGCATCAGATCCTTAATATATGCTTCCGATGCCAGAGTACGTGCATTGAAAGTACAGTCATTTTAGTCCTTCTTCGTTTTGGCAGCCTAGGATGGCCATGAAATTTTATCAGGCACTGCTTGTTTATTTTACTTCATTTAATGACTATAATTGCATAAAGATATATCTCAGTTCACTTTTTTATTACTTACTTCCTAACAGAAAAAAAATTGAACAACTTTCCTTGTGCTTTTATAAATTGTTTATTTGTTTCTTTGAAATGTCTGTTTAAGTAATTTTGCTCATTTTCATTCAAATATATTACTTTTTTATTTTTGACATAAAAGAATTCTTGGGGTAACACATCTGGTAGGGCATTTTGCCTTGCATGCAGCCAACCTGGATTCGATCCCTGGCATCCCATATGGTCCTCCGAAAACTGCTAGGAGAAATTTCTTAGAACAGAGCTATGAGTAACCCCTGAGCATTACTGGGTGTGACCCAAAAAGAAAAAAAAATTCTTAATATACTCAGTACTCAAGGACTTTGTCAGACATAAGCATTATGACATTTTCATTTACACTACTTTTTCACATTTTAGCCACTTTTATGAATAAAAGTGTTTAATTTGATTAAATCCAGTTTACATATATTCATAGTTAGAAGTAGGACTTAAGTTCTACTTTTGCAGATGCCACTTTTCCTATTACAGTCTATTGTTTCTTAATAAAAGGTTTATAATTTTTGCTTTATACTAAGCAATGAACTATTTTGCATAGTAGGAGGGTTTATCTTAAAGTGAAGATGAGCTTTTTCCCTCAGTAAATAGTATTTATAAGTGTTTTGGAATTAATCATATCAGTGTTGGTCTTCATGACTGCCTAGTCTATTCCATTGTTTTATTTGTCTAACCTCCTACTAATCCCATGCTCTCTTAACTTCTATCCTATAAAAATAATCCTTGTATTAAATAATAGTTTATAAAACCACTGTCTTTATGAAAATTATTTTCATCATTGAGTAACTATAAAGTTTATGTTAGCAGCATGCATAATTTTTAGAAATAATTGCTCCAAATATAATGGGAATTGCTGTACATATAATTCTATACTATTTCAAAAACCAAAGTATGGTTTATCTCTTAATTTATTCATTGCTTTGAAATTCAACATTTCTCATCTATGATTTAATAATTTTATTTTGGAAGTAATGAATGGATGTACAAAGTGTATTGCTGTTTTTAATCATTATATTTAATGGCTTATCACTTTATTTATATTACTATATGCCAGCTGATCACGAGGAACCAGGAGGGATGGCGGGTTCTAGACCTTGCCCACCATCCCAGCAGAGCCTCGCAAGAAGCCAGAGGAACATCCACATCATGAGAGCCGCCATTTTCCACAGTCAGACTCCCGAGCTCCTCAGAGCTCCACCTAGCAGAAGAGCTGATCACAAGCCTGGCTCATCAGAGTCCCACTGCAGCTGCGAAGTTCATCAATAATGCACGAGACAAGAGGCGACTACAAGAGTATCCCACCTGCACAGCAGAGCCTGGCAAGCTACCCCTGTCGTATTTGATATGCCAAATACTAGCAACATTTATAGACCTCATTCACATGACCTGATGGAATGGTTTGAGGCTTTTTATGTTCCTGGAGTGAGCAGATGCCCGTGGGCTACACTAGCATGTGACAGGACATATGGAGATATTGTTGGTGCCTGCTCGAGCAAATTGATGAACAAGAGGAAGACAGTGAAGTGAAGTGATACTATATAGTTAATTTCAATAGGTTATAGAACATTTATTTTATATATGCATAACATAAAATACATTTATTGTTCTTCAGATGTGATGTCTTGCTAAATTTACTTATTAGCTATTGCAACATTTTAATTAACATTTTATTATACCACTGTGATATATACAATTATAAAGAAGTTCATGTTTTGGTTTCAATCATTCAGTGTTCAAGCACCCCCCTCCACCACCAGTGCCCATTTCCCACCACCAATGTGCCCACTTCCCTCACCCACCTTAGCCTGCCTCTATGGCAGGTTCTTTATCTCTTTTCTCTCATTCTCTCATTCTCTCTCTCTATGTCTTCATACTCTTACACATTGTGGATTGCAACACATACATTTAGAGTGTATCATGTGTATCTTTTAGCCTATATTCAATGCTCTGTTCTAGACTAGTATTATCATTTCTGACAGTTATTAGCACACTGCTCCCCTCTCTGTCTTACCTAAATTATGACACCCACACATTTGTGTTAGAATCCACCTATTGACAAGACCTCATGATTCATTTTGTCTGACCTTGAATATCAGTATCATAATATATATATATATAAACACTTATTTATGTCATGCAATTAAATGCAGTCATTCTATATCTTTCATTTTCCTTATGACTAATTTCACTTAACACTGTCCTCTCCATGTCCATCTATTTTTAGGCAAATTTCATAATCTCAGTTTTGCTAACAGCTGCATAGTATTCCATTGTGTAGATGCACCAAGATTCATTATCCAGTCATCAGTTCTCTGGCACTATGGTTGTTTCCAGATTCTAGCTTTTGTGAATAGTGCTGCTGTGAAAATAAGTGCAGATGGTGTTACTGCTATGTGTTTTTGGTTTCCCAGGGTATATTCCCAAAAGTGGTATGGCTGGATCTAACGGGAGCTCAATTTCTAGTCTTTGGAGGAATGTCCACATTGTTTTCCAAAAAGGCTATCCTAGTCGACATCCCTATCAACAATGGATAAGAGTTTCTTTCTCACCGCATCAACACCAGCACTTGTCCTTGCTCTTTTGAATATATATTGCAGCATGTAAAAAGCATTGATATATTTAAACAGCTTGAATCCTAGCTTTTCTAATAACGTTTGTTCTTTGCTTACTCATTTTTTCAATTTGAATCCCTGCAAGATGCACAGCTGCAAAATTGTTCATGATTCAGTCATATGATCTGAATCATGAACCATCTGATTCATATGATCTGAATTCATCACCCTCTTTTCACCAGTGAATTTTCCTACCACCAATGATCTGAGTTTTCTACAACACCCCTTCCCACAGGTAGCCTCCATGGCAGGCACTGTTCTTTCTCTCTCATTCTCTCTCTTGCTCACCCTTGATCGCTCTCTCCTTTTTGAGCATTATATTGTAGCACATTTTACTTTAGTTCATTTATTGGGGGGTCAAGGATGCTTTTGATATTAAACATGGATGCTATTACATTTAACACGAATTGTAGAGTGATTAGTGAGATGGAAAGCTTCTTATTTATCTAAACCTGATAGAAAAGCATGGGCAAAGAAGGACATAGAGCAAATCATACATTTGGTAAATGATATAAAAAAAAGACAAGATCTTCACTGCAAATATGCCATAGAAGCCACTAGAGCATATTTCTAACATTCTTGCCTCAGACTCTTTGCATACTTTTTCTTTTTATTTTGCTTTTTTGAGTCACACCCGGCGTTGCTCAGGGGTTACTCCTGGCTCTACACTCAGGAATTACTCCCTGGCGGTGCTTGGGGGACCATAGGGGATGCCGGGGATTGAACCCAACCCGGCATAGGCCAGTCGCGTGCAAGGCAAACGCCCTACCCGCTGGGCTATTGCCCGGCCCCCTGCATACTGTTTCTTTATGTTCACTACTTTCGCGTGGTGATCACCAATAGGCCTACCTCTCTGTTACTTTAAACTGAAAGGACATTTCCTTATATAATCTCTTCCAGAGTATTCACTATGGGGCATATCTTTTCAGTTATTACTTTTCATATTCTACTATTCATCTGACTCAAAAAATTTAGCATAATTTGAAATTATGTATCTGTTTTTATTATTTTTAAATATGTGTCATGCAATTTAGTCTGACAGCTTTCAGTCATAATAAACAAATAAATCTCTGTGTCCCACAGGACACAACACATTTTTAGATGATCTTAGGCCTTCAATAAATATCAAGAAAGTTGTGCTTTTAATCTTTTGTATCTTATTATGTTAAATAATTTAGGTACATCTTAGATTATGAATAACACAATTCACCAATTCTAGAGAATTCTGTATTGAACATCATGTCTTGAATACCCTTGAATGGATAATCTTCCATTTTTGTTATGTGATATACTATTTCAGAGATGTATGTTTTGTTGAGAGTGAATGAAGCATCTAGAACTAGTTCAATTTTCATTGACATTGTTTTGATAAGACTCAGCTATAGACATATCTTTCCACATTCTCAGTTGGAATCAGCCAGCATTTGTGCCGCTTTGCTAAATATTTGGTGTTATTAGAACTATGTTATCATCAAAGCTGAGGCGGTATAGTTGCCGACTGTCTATCTTCACTCACATTCTTTCCCATTCTAATTGTCGAGTGACATTCTTGAAGGTGGCTCTGAAGCATTTCGGTGAAATGGTATAACCCTGATGAACCCCTCTTTTGACATCAATGACCACTTCCTTGTAGAATTGTGAGATCTTGGTGGTGAATCCGTAATACAGCTCACGAAGGATCTTGATGTATTGGGTTGGACCGCCCCTATTTGGCCAGGGCTTCAATAACTGCTTCGGTCTCCACAGAACCAAAAGTCTTTCTTTAAATCAATGAAAGTGAGACAGAGTGACACCTTGAACTCCCTAGAAACCTCAATTAGCTTTGTTACTGTGTGGATATGGTCAATTGTGCTGAATCCTTTTCGGAAGCCAGCTTGCTCGCATGGTTGTCCTTCATCTAATGTTCTGCCAATCCTGTTCAGGATGACTCAGGTGAAGACCTTGTAGATGACTGCTGGCTGACTTTGGCTGAGAATGTGGAAAGATAGGTCTACAGCTGAAGCTCAACAAAACAACGCTCATGAAAAATAAACTAGTTCCAGGGGTCCCATTCACTCTCAACGGAACAAATCTCTGAATGCAGCAGTTATGTATGATGAATGACCTAAAACCTGAGCTGCACAGGAGGAAAAGAGTGTTATGGAACGCCTTCAAAAGCATCAAAGAAATAGCAATAAGGACAAGAACCTCTGGCTCTGGGCACATCACTTTGACTCCATCCTTCTCCTTGCTTTAACATATGCCTCAGAGACCTGGGCCTTATGAAAGCAGGATGAGAACGCTATTTAGGTCTCCCAAAGAGGAATTGAAAGAGCTCTGCTTGGAATATCACGCCTCACTCAAGGGAAAGAAGGAATCCAGAGTTTGAGATTGAGAGACAGGGATGCTGTCTCATTTGCCAAGACATCAAAAATCAGATGGGCTGGTCATGTAATGTGACTTGGAGATGACTGCTGGACTAGGGTCGTTACTGCTTGGATCCCTCGGGACATCAAAAGATTATATGGCCGCCCACCTACGAGATGGTCAGAGTTCTTCATCAAGACCCTGAACGAACAATTTAAGGCTCTTTGTATACCTGGAGCAAGCAGATGTCATTGGTCTTCACTGGCACGTGATAGGTACAAACGGAAACATTACTGGTGCCCGCTCAAACAAATCAACAAATAACAGGATGTCAAGTGTCAAGTGAAGTGATCAAAAGATGCTATTTATTTTCTGTTGAATTTGTTTTGTTATTATTTTTATTTTTTTATTATACCACTATGAGACATATAATTACGAAGATGTCCATGATTGGGTTTCAATCATACAGTTTAATGAAATATACATTTATATGATTATAAACACATTAACCTATAACTTTCTTTCCGTATTTTTTTTCTGACTTTTGTGTTAGGCTAATGCTATGACTCATAAAAATTGCAAATTATCTCCACAGGTTTTTGGCAATTGTGTGAAATTAATTGGCATCAACTCCTTAGGTGTTTATAGAATTTGCTAAAGAAACAATTTGGTCATGGACTATATTAACTTATTCAATATAGTTATAGGTCTTTTGTTTTTGTCTTTCGGGTCACACCCAGAGACACTCAGGAATTCCTCTTGGCTCTTCACTCAGGAATTACTCCTGGGAGTGCTCTAGGACCATACGGGATGCCAGGGATCTAACTAGGGTTGGCTGAATGCAAGGCAAATGACCTACTCTCTGTGTATTACTCTGGCCCCTATTTTAGTTTATAATTTCTTCATAAAACAATATAGAAAGATTTTATATCCCTAGGAGTGTGTCCATATCTTCAGTGTTATTCATATATTGAAGTAAAAATTTTTATCACTATGTCTTAGAATCCAAAATTTCTGAAGGGTAAATGTCAAAATATATCCAACTGTCTTTTCTTCACCTCTAGTCAACCCCATTTCTCCCATTAAGCCTCCACCTTTGATAACATCAGTTTGGTTATCAACAGATGGGACTACATGAAACTAAGAAGCTTCTTCACCTCAAGAAACAGTGACAAAGATACAACGACAGTCCACAGAATGGGAAAGAATATTCACCCAATATTCATCTGATAAGGGATTAAATTCCAGGATATATATAGGCACTGGTAGAACTTTACAAGAAGAAAACAGCCACCCATAAAAAAATGGGGCGAAGAAATGAACAGAAACTTCAACAAGGGAAGAAATTAGAATAATTAGAATGGCCAAAAGACATCTGAAAATATGCTAATTATCATTAATCATCAGAGAGATGCAAATCAAAACAACATAGTATATATTTATACTTATATAATTATTCTGTGAACCTATTAGAAAGACATTTAGTATGGTTGACCTGAAAACCCAGGTTGCCTTACCTCTAATGAGGAAAAAAAATCTTCTGAAGGTCAATGAAAACTGTATTTTATTAAAATTTGCCACTGTCTATATACCCAGTGGAAATATATTCCTTAAATTCACAACACCCTCCATGCAGATCTCCAGAGTTTGGTGATATAGACCAGTTAATGGTGGTCCTGTAGGTACAAATCACCTGGTAGGTAAGTTGGAAGTACAATGTGATTTGCTCTCTCATCCCTTCCTGAAATTGTGATCTTATCCTATTTTCTTGAGCCACATTATATAAGAAAAGTCTCTTTATTCTTAGTCAGTAGCCATGACAACCACTTCTCTCTTGGTCCTCTCTTTTTTATTATAGAAATTTCTGAAGGAATAAAAATATATGGAAAATAATTAAGAGTTTGTATTGCATGTATTCTCTAGAGTTTAGCAAGTAGGGGGAAGGTTGAAGTCAAAAGCTATAAGACAGTACTAGGGGATTACAGCACCAGGAGCAATATTATTAACACAATGATATAATTACAAAATAAAGTAAAAATTGTCTGTGTGGAAGCAGTAGGCTTATTCTTATATTTTTACGGACACTTTAAGAACCAGCTGAAGGAGAATTTGCTCCTAGTATCTTCATCTTGTACTTTGACCTATTTCAATTAATGAAATTAAAGTGTGCAAGGGATTTGGTGGCTGATAGCAGCTGAATTAACAAAGGCCACTATTCCTTGTTTGTTGTTGGTCAATAAGACACTTCTTCATTTAGGAGTCAAAAGTCTTTGTAATTAAAGCTTCTTCAGGAAGCCTTTGGGGATGAGATAGAAATGGGAGTCTGGACATCTGTTTTGTACTTTCAGATCAATATTTTAAATAGCTGTGTCTTCTAGAGTAAAACATCCAATGTCCCTACTCATTTTCCCTACCTGCAAATTCAGAAGTTAGGATTTGATAGGTTCAGCAAGTTTAGAAGTATCAAAGCCTACAGATTTGGGTGGTCTGGAAAGCTATGTCAAAGTGTCAGGAAAATAAATAAATAAATAACAGAAACTGCCTAAGAATGACAATAATGGCTACTCTTATTGACAAAATGTTCATTTTGAATCAAACAGTTTTCTATAGCTTTCATGTGCATAATCTCATGTTTTCAGGATAACATGTGATGAAATAATGACCATCTAATCTTTGATAGAAGCCAAAAAAGGGGTGGAGAGATAGTACTGTGGATAAGGCATTTGCTTTGCATGTTCCCTACCCAGATTTGATTCCCAGCATTGCAAATGGTCCACCGTACACTGTACACTTACTATTAATGAGTGCAGAGCTACAATTAACCCCTGCACATCACCAGGTGTGACCTAAAAACTAAATTCAAGAAGCCAAGTATTAGAAAGAGAGTTTGTGAATCATAGAACTATCCTTCAAGTGTAAGTTTATACCTTATAAGATCATTGTACTTTAGTCTATTTTAAGTAACTATGGAGACAGGAGGAATTCTTATATTTCTTTAGGTATGTTGACAAAGAGAAAAGTCCATTCTGACAGTATTTTGCACTCAGTCTTGTAATGAAAAAATAAAACAATTACTAATTCCCCAAAGCACTTTAAGTATACATTTACATGTACATCTCAATTGAATGAAGCAAAAATGAAACTGTGGGAACAAAAAAAATCAGACAGAGTCATCTCTTTGAATCTTATTTACATACAATAACGACATGCAGAGTAAGTGCCCTCTGCAAGCAGAACTGGGAATCAAGGGACTCAAGTTCAGTTTCAGTTCTGTTACTCTGCTGCCAACTTTTGCTTCCTGAAGACAAAGATTCTTATCTGTGAACCACGCTCTGAAGATGGGGTTTCTGAAGCACAGGGTTTCCATTACGTTTACATTTAGAAAAGAATTAGGAATATTGTTTTTGCACATAACTTAATAAAATATTCATTTTATATTTTCGCTGCTAAATTTTTGTTCTAAAATACTGATCATAATCAGTTGTGAGTCTAGTTTATGACCCTTGGATCTATTTGGTATTACCAAAAAAAGTCAAAATTATTTCAATACTGCGAATGGTTTTCGGGTTTATGAACACTCATTTGTCAGAAAAGCCTCAGCTGGCGTATCAGTGACATTATAATAGTTCTCAATTTTCAAAAGTATGCAGTGTTGGACATCACATTTTTAAGGTTCCTCCTATGTGTCTCCTCTATTTAAGCTGAGCTTCACATTATCTATGGAAACACAAGGGGCAAAAAGAATTAGGGTTGCTCAGATTAGGGGTGTAAACTGGTGGATGACCACGTTTGTCTTTGCTTATTTGAAGTCTTGCACACTACCCCCAGCACCACAACATAAATAATTTAAATCAATGAATATTAGATAAATAAAAATATATTGTGCTGCTAATATTTGAAATTATTTAATAGCTAGAATTAAATCCTTTTACTATAAGATTTTTGGAAAGAGAATTAAGCTGATTTTCATCAATCTCCTTAAATAGTTGATTTCTTAGAGTGGATCAGAGAGATAGGAATGGTGTAGTCGAGATACCACAATAATGTGTGGGAAGTTCTAAATGACATGAAGTAATGCACAGTAAAGGGTGGTTCAAAGTTTGCTTCTGGTAGGTGGGATATTGACAGATGGTAAAGAAAGCCAGAATTGCTTAGTTCTTATGCACCTGCTGTTTAAATCAAACTGAATAATTTTCAAACTGAAAGGAATAGAGTAGATGAGAAGATAGTGAGTATGTCCTATTTTTTCTTATTCATTCAAATTTCTAGAGGCAAGTAAACTGCATTCCAAAGTACCAAAAGACTTTGTGTATATGTACACTGAAAAATGTGAAGTCAGTTTATAAAGCCTCATGGAAGAAAAATTATCAAATTAGAGAAAATATTGAACTATTAAACAGATGAGGTCCTTTATCACTTCCAGAAAAACTGATTCTGAAACTGATTGCACAAGATATCTTCAGAGTGACATCTAATTAATATACTAATAAATGATACGCTATATACAAATAAAAATTATTTGTTATACTACTTCTGGAAATATATTACTTTCTTTTTTGAAAGAATTAATCTGTAGTCCAAGGAAGTATAGGAAAAAGTGCAAGTCACATTCCAAACTGACCACAATTCCCTATTGGAATACTGGTATAACTTCAATAGAATCTGTTCTTCATTCACATCACCCACTTTCTTACACTTAATATTCATAATTTCTCAGGACAATTACAAATCTTTCACTTCCATCTCTTTGTTTTCTAACTGAGAATCTCCATTGCTCCTATGTATTCTTTATGCTTTGCTCTTTTTGCTAAATCACTTGAGATTACTCTTACCTGTACCAGGTAATCCTTTTCCTCTTACCCCCACTTCCCCAGAGAGAGCTCAGTAATTGAACTTGGTAAAATAGTAGACTGACCATTACCTTGGCCATAGCATCTGCAGGCACATCTTGACTGACATTTAGATCTCCATGATCATAACAAGTATTTCTCTTAGCATCATTTGTAAAACAAGAATAGGCACAGGTTCATAGATGGTGTGCCAATTCAATGTGATGTCATATTGAGGATCAGTAAACAAATAAAGCAAGTTGGGATCAAATTTTACTTTTTATTGCACAATAAACTGGTTTGGAAATTATGCTTCAAACAAAGACCAGATTGAAAATATTTAATCTAATTCTTGAGGATGAGGATACCTCAAACAATGCTTAGAAGACACAGGGGTTACTCCGAGGATACTGGACTCACAGGATCTCACAACTCACAGTTGTTCTAGCAAAGTTAAACTGCTTGGGGGGCTGGAGAGATAATGCTGTGTTTAGGGCATTTGCCTTGCATAAGGTTGTTCTCTCACGTTCTGTTCGATCCCCCAGCACCACCAGGAGTAATTTATGAGTGCAGAGCCAGAAGTAACCCTGAGTATTGCCAAGTGTGACATAAAAAGCAAGAAAGAGAGAGAGAGAGAGAGAGAGAGAGAGAGAGAGAGAGAGAAAGCACAAACTGCCTGGGCTCAGCATTGCTGTGGCACACACAGACAATTGGGTACTTGGGGGACTACAGAAATACCTACCAGTGGTCTCAGGCCCCCAAGGATATACTCACCGGTGTTGGGGGTACTAAGTAATGCCAGGGATAAAATGGGGCTTCAACATATGCAATCCACATGATCTATCACTTTAACTTTTATTCCCAGCCCGCTATTATTCTTGAGGATTAGATATGTCTGTGTAACTATTAACCTCAATAGAGAGATAAAAAATATATTCGTTTAAAAAGCAAGCTACTATAAACATTAATGGAAAAAACTGAAAAAAGCATATTAATATCTCATTAAGTCCATAAGCTAAATAACTCCTTGTGGAGGAGGTGGAAAGTTAGTTCGTGGGTTGGGCTACTTGCCTTACACATGGCTGATCCCGACACCACATATGGTCATCTAAGCCTGCCAGGAGTGTTTTCTAAGTACAGAGCCAGGAGTAAGCCCTAAGAACTGCTGAGATTAGCCCTCACCGTACCCCCAACCACCACTACCACCAAAAAATAAGAATAAGAAAAAAGTTGAAAAAAAAAATGAAACCTCCTTTTTCCATGCGGAAAGGTGGAGAGAAGTAAAAGCCAAAACCACTTCTAAATGAACAATACAGAGACAATTATATGCACACACATTAATTCAGGGAAAAGGACAACAAATAGAACATCAAGTAGGGGATGTATTATTTATTTATTTATTTATTTATTTATTTATTTATTTTGCTTTTTTGGGTCACACCCAGTGGTGCTGAGGGGGTTACTCCTTACTTTTTCACTCAGGAATTACTCCTGATGGTGCTTGGGGGACCATGTGAAATGCTGGGGATTAAACTTGGGTCGACCACGACAAGGCAAACTACCCACTGTGCTATCGCTCAAACCCAATGTATTATAGGCTGGACACCAAAAGCTTTGCTGGAGTTTGAAGTCTCTTGGAAGAAAAGAAGAGGCTGTTGGTTTTACTAGACCAAACAAAATCATAAAGTCCAGTTAGACAGTTCCCCACTACACATGTATAAGATAGCAAATGTTTTAGATGTCACTACAGCTCATGGACAATGATGTTATTGACAAAGAGGAGGTCTGGAGAGTGAAGCAGTTTCTAATCACAATATAAGGCTTCAGATATTCCATCCCCACCTTACTGGTAGCAGTTAATGTTCTACTTTTCTGTTGTATTGTTTATGCATGCCCAGAATGTGAATTGACCACATCTTAGAATTTTCATTTGCTTAATAGTTCTGCTATAGAACAATCTAACAAAAAGATATTGTATAACTTGTATCACTTGTCTTCCTGTTGATCATCGATTTACTGGAGCGGGCAAAAGTAACATCTAACAAAAGGTATTATTGATATCAAATCATTCAAAAGTGACCCTATAGCAGAATATTTAAGTATTATAACTTCTGGACATAGTTCGAATAACACCAAACATCAGCCAAGCTGCACAAATGCTGGCAGACTTTGACTGAGAACTTATGTGGAAGGATAGGTCTACAGCTGAATCTCAGCAAAACTATGTTCATGAGAAATGAACTAGTTCCAGAGGCCCCATTCACTCTCAGTGGAACAAACATCTCTGAATGCAATAGCTATGTGTACCTAAGTCGAGAAGTCAACATGATGAACGACCTGAAACCTGAGTTGCACAGGAGGAAAAGAGCAGCATGGACTGCCTTCAAAAACATCGAAACAATAGTCAAAAGAACAAAGAACCTCCGGCTCCGGACACACTTCTTTAACTCCACCGTTCTCCCTGCATTGACATATGCCTCAGAGACCTGGGCCTTACGAAAGCAGGATGAGAATACCATTCGGGTCTCCCAAAGAGGAATTGAAAGAGCCATGCTTGGAATATCATGCCTCACTCAAGTGAGAGAGGGAATCGGAGTTCGACCTCCATCACTATTCTAAAATCAAGGACGCTATCTCATCTGCCAGAACATCGAAAATCAGATGGGCTGGTCATATAATGAGATCTGGAGAGGACCATTGGACTAGAGCCGTTACCGATTGGATCCCCAGGACGTCAAAAGATCGAATGGCCGCCCACCTGCAAGATGATCCGACTTCGTTATCAAGGCCCTAAACAAACAGTTCGAGGCTCTTAATATCCCCAAAACAAACAGATGCCATTGGACTACACTGGCACGTGATAGGGTCAATGGAAACATTACTGGTGCCTGCTCAAGCAAATGGATGAATAATGGATATCAAGTGATCAAGTGATCAAGAACTTCAGGAACCACCTAACATCTTGACATAATAATTATGCTGTTGCCTTAAACAAGGTTTTACTACAATTGACTTTTTTCATTTATTATACTGTGGTTATAACAGCATATAGTAGTCTCTAAGGAATAAAAAAAAATCAATGGCCACTGCTAAAATACCTGGTTTTGCCATTAGTTTAAGATTTTGCTAGCCCAAAACAGGTAGCAAAGAACAATTGAGATAAATTTTCAAGAATTGGTATTTAGGATATTATTTGATGATTTCTAAATTAATGCGCAGCTGTATTTCTAACTCCCTTGTAAAGAAGACACTCCTCCTTTTGCCTTTCAGCAGCACAAAAAATCCATCCTCCTACTGTGGCTGTTCAATTCTGCAAACCTTCATGTATCTCTCACGTCTAGAACTTTTATTATAAGTCTGGGTGTGGTAAAGTTCCACAGAATGCGTATGTGTTGGGGATCATGGCTGCACATGTATACTCTTCCCAGAAACTTCATTTAAAAGTTAGGAGATTTTGGGATTAATGCCCAGAAGCAAAGGGAAAAAACATGTCCTAGTCTCCATCCAAGCAATAAGGAACTTTTCTCTTTGGGGTCACTCCAAACTATTTTTGGGTAGCAACATTTAATCAAACAGAATATATTTTCTGGTAACTACCCCTTCATTATTACTAATGGAAGAAACTGGTAATTGACAGGTTGATAACAAATTTAAAATGATTTAGTTTAAAAAGTATTTTCTAAGAGTGAATCCAACACTTTATAAGATCCCATAGGACACATAAAAATTCAGTATGACTTTCTTAAAATCAACTCATGCATGTGCTAACATGCAGAGTTAGCATCAAATATGATTCTTGATTGAGCTCATGTCATAAATTCAAAGAGAATTTATTAAAAATTTCATTTACATTATCTCTTACCTAGAAGGTAGAGGGTGAAGGGGCTTTTGATGAGGATAATTTAAATAAGGTGGGACTTGTGAATGTGAGGTATGATGATAGGAGCAGTGTATAGTTTCTTTTTAGAGAACTTGTGAAGATTAGGGCTGGATCTTTGTTTGTTATTACTTAGTTAACATTATTTTAAGTTAGAATCTTTAATTGCTTTAAAATAGAGGATAAAAAGCAGATATATCTGGTCTTAAACATCTTTTCTCACTACAGTCTTGAAATTAACTTAGCTAGAATCAATCTCAGGTTGTCATAATATGCAAATACATATCAAATGGGGTAGCATTGAAAGAAAACTGTTTATTGATTCAACTAGCTTTGTTTTGAGCAATTTTTGTAACAGATATATGGAAGTCAAATATTTAAGGTACTGAGTTATACAAAAATAAGCAGACATGGTTATTCCAATAAGATTTAATTTGTTGCATTTTAAAAGCTTTATAGAAGAACAGAAGAGATAGGAATCATGATTTAGGAATAATAAATTTGTCCTGGGATACAGAGGAATGGAGTGTACACAGCTCAAATTCAGAGACCAGCTAAGAAGCTGTGGTAGCATAGATTGAGAGGGACTGCTAGGGTGAATAAGAATATTGCTAAGGGGTGGGATTATCATGGCACATTCTGCCCCAGAATTTTATGACAAACTATATGCGTTATTTATAATTTCCAGTTGCACCTATTATGAAAGAAATATCCCTAGACTTTTCCTTGAGCATATATTAAGGCAGGCTGATTTTTATTTACTTCTGAGAACAGCAGTTTTCCCAATATCCCGGTTGGGGAAAAGGCTTATAAATAAACCATTTTACTTGTTCACTGAACTAGACTGTCATTCGAAATGATGTGCTGACTCAGGTGATGTTGTTATGAATTGGAATTTAACATGAAGGTCTTTGAGGGATAAAGAAATGACACTGTTCTCCCTCCTAAGTCAGAGGAAATAAAATTGAGGAGGCTGTGGTTTCGGCTCATTAAGTGATCTCCAGTGTATTCATCAAATACCTCATCAAGAATTTTATTATCAACAAAGGGATTCTCTTTTATTTAATTGTATATATCTTAGCGCTTAGAAAATTGCTTGTTGTAAAAGTAAATAAAATACTAGATCTCCTCTTTCACCAAAATATAGGACAGATTGATTTTTCAGTCAGACTCTACTTGGAGAAATAAGGAAGGTAAAATAGCATTAACAGAAAACATTCTTGTAGCTCCTACTCATGTATTTTCATTTGTAATGTGCATAATAGGTCTAATTAATTAACTGCATTGACAATGCACAGAGCTTGATATGTATGTCTTTGTGATGGGCCTCAGAATCTTAGCAGAGAATAGGAAGATTGCCATCATCGAGGAAAGGCGAACACCATCTTAAAAGCATCTGCTCACAAAAAAATACTAAACTATGCTTTCTCTATGTAACACACATAAGAAATGATCACTGGCATCCTGAAAGCCCTTAGCCCCACTAAAAAGATATTGGTGGAGAGAAGTGGACAAGAGTGAAAGGACAGGTGCTTGAATATTGTATGACTGAAATAATCATAAGCAACTTTCTATCATAGTTATTCCATAAAGTAGTAAAAAAAAGAACTGACCATTGCTTCCAATCACATAAATCCAACCCACTCAATATCCTGAAAATTCTCAAAATAAGTAGTACTTGTTAACACACTCCTCCATTTTCCAACTGAAGACCACATTTGTCTTTCTATATTTGTCACATTTTGTTTCTTATGTCCACTCCTTTCAAGTTCACTCTTATCATACTAATTTGATCCCTTTACTTTTTACTCTCTACTTGGCTGGAGAGATCAGCAATATAACTTGGTGAAACAATAGTATAAACACTGGCCTGGGTCATAGTACCTGGGTTCAAATTTTGAGTGTGTTTCCTATCAGTGTAATCTTGGAAAAATATCTATAAAGTACTATATAGAGGTTAATAAGCAGGAATAATAGTTCAATGCCATTTGAATATGTTAATCAACAGATAGAGACAGACATCCAATATAGTTATATATACAGGTTTGTATGTCTATAGACTCATATAAATTTCAATGTATATACATAAAGTAGTGATATATCAAAAGGATCTTTAATTCACTTAATTATGTACTTTTTCCTACTGGTATTCTGTTTCTTGCTACAAATTGCAAGCCACATCAGTAAAGCAAGAAGTCTGTTTTATTCATGTTGTATTCTTAAGGCTTTGAACAATGTCTAGAACACCAGTATTTAACAAATAATATTGAAGACTAAAAAAGAAAAATTATTAACGCAAAATGAATGTTTGATTCAAATGTTTCCTCTTTGCAAGTGCACACCAGGTAATGTTCAAGGCATCATATTATGACAAGATTGAACCTGAGACAAATTTGCACTAAAGTCTTTTGAGAATTATTAAATACAGTTTCACTGTCTATCAATAAATATTTATTTCTAAGCTTCAGCCAAACACAGGAAACATTTTTGCCGCTTCCCAGCCATGGGCTATTGGAGAAAATTTTGTAATCAAGAAAAATAAACCTCACCACGAATTTATAAGTTCCAACTTCAGACATTCTTTAAATGTTTTTGATAATATTTTTAATATGTCTACCCAGTTTCATTATATTTCTGATAAGGTAGCTGCTTCTAACTTTTCCCTTGATTTCTTCAGTTCTCTAATTTATTCTCAGTTCTATCTCTGAAGAAAAATGAATCCCTGTGACTTTACTCTGTCTTTGTTATCTTTCCTGCTTTGCAATGATTAATGTTATGCACTAACTTAAATGTGTTAAGGGGTGACCAGCTAACTGGGTTATTTCCCTTCTTATACCTGTTAGAATTTTCTGGAAGCAATTAGCATATCAGTGAGTGGACTGTATAAAGATACATTAGTGTGGTGTATAACATCCAATCTCTTGAGGGTTTTGATGGAGCCAAGGGGTAAGAGAAGAAAGGGACTGTGCTTTGCCCGTGAGCTGGGAGACAGATCTTTCTTAGCTCTTAGTCACTGATTATTCTGGATCTCAAACCTTTGAAATGGGTCTGAATCTTAACATCAGCTTTTGTAAGACCCGCTTTATAGCTAGCAGATTGTAGGCCATTTTTTCTTCTTTTTTCCTCTTCAGTCTCAAAGAGAATGACTTGTACTAATCCCAGATGCAATTTCTCAAGAATATTAACTCTCATCAGTTTTATATGTGTGAAGGGGAACAAAAGAGACTCTGAAGGCAGAACAAATGGCAATTTTTAAGGATTAATATGGAATGTGTAGGGGTCTCATATATAAAAGAAATAAAAAGTTCTCACCTAACAAGTCTAGCCTTCTTTGTAGCATGCAACCTCTGGAATTTGAAAGAAAAGAAATGATTTTATTTTAAAAAGAAATAAAAACTGAAAATTAAGGGATAGATCAGTAAGTAAGGCATTTGCCTTTCATGTGGCTGATGTGCGCTCAATCCCTAGCATCCCCAAGGTGTGATTCCCTGAGCTCAGAGCCAGTAATAAACCCTGAGTACTGTGTGGTCCCCAAATCAAAAACTAAAACAACAACAAAAAAAAGAAACCCAACCCCTCTAAACTCTGGTGAACTTTATTAATAGCACAAACACACAGATAGCAATTTAAAGTCCATTTTTGTTCTTTTTTTATTCCATAACTGATGAAAGATTATAATTCTTGATGTATCAAGTATAACACTTAAGCAGATTATATTAAGAGCCAGGATTTTATGCTTTTAGAGTCTTCTGCAGTAATCAATAGCTGTTCAAAGTTTGACAGTTTCATAAATAAAGCTGTTTCTCTTCTCTAAAATGAAAATATCTTAACATCATATACTTAACCTGAAACTAAATTTAATAAATACATTTAATTTGCTTGGAGAGAGCAAGAGATACACTTCTCTCTGTTCTTCCATAACTACTAGTTGGTCTTATGGTCCAAAATTTTCTGTTTATTTAATTTATTCATTTTCTTTCACCAATAAATGCTCGAGTTTTGAGGTGGCTACAAGAGTATTCCACCCGCATGGCAGAGTCTCGCAAGCTACCCATGTCGTATTTGATATACCAAATACCAGTAACAAGTATAGACCTCATTCCCATGACCTGATGGAATGGTTTGAGGCTCTTTATGTTCCTGGAGCTGCAAATGCCCTTGGACTATCTCGCATGTGACAGGACAGGACATATGGAGATGTTACTGGTGCTCACTTGAGCTAATTGATGATCTACGGAAGACAGTGATGCAGTGAATTTCCTTAGAAATGTACTTAGAGTACAGAAATGACTCTGTAGGTGTGAAGATATTATTATAGGGAGAAAATTTTGTTATTCCTGTATGATGAGTTTTTCTTTGTTTTCCGTTTTCCCTCTAACTGCACAGTTCACTAAGAACAGGTGCTCAGGCACACTTACAAAACCATGCAAATTTTCACATTTTTCTCCCCCTATCTCTCTTGATCTGCTTTGTCTGACTTTTGAAGTTTGGATAAAATTTTTCCATTCTGCTTTAGAAGATATTTTAAGTTACAGAGCATTGTGGAATTGTGCCTAACTTGGTCGCTTTTTTACTCCCTGTCCTCATTTATGATCAAGAGAAGCATGGTAAGAAGAACTTCTAATAATTTCCTGAGGACTTCTTGCCCTCCAGCTCAGAACTAGTATATTACTCTTGCTGTAGTATTATGTGCAAAGCTGTTCTTTCAGGTAGTTTATCCCAGATAGTTCTACTTTAATCACATCCTCCACATCCTTCCTTTAAAGGAAAATAAAGTCACTCAAAGGATTCTAATTATATGAAAGATAATGTCATTTCGAAAACAACAGTTTTGAATATATAAGGTGGAACCTGAAAATAGATGTGGACATCTTCTGAATGCAAACAGTGCCTGACTGATAGGAAAGTGGGAACCTCTATTTTAGAGCTTGAATTACACTTGAATTAGCAGTGGATCCCCTCATAACACCTATGGATAATCTGGCTAAGCAGGACTTTCACATCAACGAGGTGGTATTGGTCATAACTCATATTACCCCACCTAGAACTTGTGACCTATGGAGCTACGATAATAAATAATGACTGCAATGAAAAGTTTATCCTGACATGTCATTTGGCAGAAAGAGAAGCCAATACTGCCAATTTATGCTTTAGGAAAATATTTGTACTTCAAAAGAGCTAAATTCATGGTCGATCCCTATCACTTAGAAACGAAACATCTTAACTTTCACAGATCTGGATGTGAGGCTGAGACAGAGACCTTCCAGTGCCAAGACTTAGGTGCGAAGTTCTGATATCTTGATGATAGTTGGTCAGTGCTGTTTGTTTACAGTATTACAGAAATAGTTAAACTTCGGGTGGACTAGTTTGAACTTTGATATTTAAAAGAAACAATTCTAAAGTCAAATATCTTTTCCTACCCCTGATTAAAACATACTTGCTTGCCAAGCTTCACTATTCATATCTGTATAATGGAGAAAGTTACAACAGCAAAGGTCATGGCTGTGAGAACTATTACCTTTGGTAATGGTAATGTTGTGAGAACTAAATAGGAGAAAATACAGAAAGCCCTTCCTTCAACACCTGGCACCTATTAGGTGCTATATAAATGGTTATAATTTAAATTATTCATGTGTTCACTCAAAAAGTATGTGTTAATCATTTGCTCTATTCCAGGCATTGCTAGGCAATATGAGAACACAACTATGAATAAAGAATAGCTTCTATCCTTAAAAATCTCTCAGGCTAGTGTGTCCACAAGTATCCTTTGCATTTATTCATGTATGTAAATTTTTGCTCTCTCTCTCTCTCTCTCTCTCTCTCTCTCTGTGTGTGTGTGTGTGTGTGCGTGTGTGTGTGTGTGTGTGCTAGGAGTAGTGGTGGTATGAACACTGCAGTCCCTGAAAACCCTGAAGAACAAAGCACTGCATTCAAGCCTCAGGGCAGGGTGGGGATGCAGACCCAGTCATCCATCTTTTTCCTCCTCAGAGGTAGGCGGCTGTTTACTCTGGGAACACTGACGAGATGACTATTAAATCATTGCAGAGTGGTAGAGCTGGGAGGTCCTAGAAAGCCCTTCCCTCACACCCACCCCATTCTGGCACAAAGAGGGATGTTTTGCCTCATACATACCAACAGAGATGCCACAGGCAAAGGACTTTCCAGGCCAAGTCATTTTAGCTGTTCTTACCCTCAGACAGGAGACGCAAAAAGTTATTCAAAGGCACAGTTTTGTTGTCTGGTGATCCCAGAGCTCTCTTCCAAACAGGCCCATTAACTGAAAGGATAAATATTTACTCTGAGTTCATTGGAATAACCCAGAAACAGAACTCTGCTTTTTATCAGTCATAAAAATTTAAAAAAGCCACTCCCACCTGAGCTTGGATTTAAAACTTTTTGTCTTTAAATCTTCCCTGCCTTGAATCACTCAAGCTTCCTGTGAGAAACTAGATTCAGATTTCCTCATGGCCTCAGAGCTAGTGTGGGTGGGGCAGGGACGAGATTTAAGCACAAAAGGAATCTCTGACAGGGGGTTAATTTTTTTTTTTTTTTGGTCTGACTAAAGTATGTGTGGCCTCAGCCTGGCTCGTCATACACAGGTAACTGAAATATTTGCCCTTGGGAGAGGACTTACAGAATGATCTCTTAAAATGCTTCAGCTGGTGAAATAAAAGATTTTAGATAAACAGCTCAAAGGACCCTGTTTCCTGAACTATGCTTTGATCACATGACAACAGCACCAGTGAAAACACTTTTGTTATCCTTTCCAGGGAAATGCTGGTGAAAGAACACTTGCCTGGGTCATGGAGGTGAGGGTCAGTTGTATGATGGAGGGTGTCTGGGTAGTAACTGAAAGGCGAGAGGATGGGTGTAAGTCACACACTGATTTAGTGTGTTTGTTTTTCATATCTTCCAACCCTAATTTTCCTCTTTACCTCAATTGTCATCTCCTCCTTGGAAACTAAACTAACTGGCAGAAACAGCTCAGAGTGTGGATGCAGATCCGTCCCCAAGTATGGACCCAACTCACATTCAGGAGTAAAATAGATCCTCAGAATATGCTCCATAAACAAAAGGTTCCTCCATGAGGATATTCTATAACTTTGTGAGTTTCAATTTCTCTCTATTCTAGGGAACCTATACTGGATTACAGAAGGGCAAGGAACAGACTAATATGCATTTGTTTTACAAACACTGTATTCTCTGGGAGTTCAATAAGTGTGATCACAAATTTTATCCTAAAAGGCAAATGCATTTGAACAACATTATTTGAAAAATACCAGTTCGAACTCTTGTATAGATACTTAGTCTAAGATTTACAGGTAAGTCTGACAAAACCTGGACCAGGCAGATATAAACCTTTTTGACAGTTTGTAGGCCCTAAATCCTGGTCTTATAGTATTTCTGTTATTCTGGATATATATAGTGTCATTAACTTTTGCAGTAAAGGTCTGTACGTATGCAAGGCATCTCTGTGTCCCAGTAAGTTCTATAGTAAGGAACGGGAAAGTTCTTCAATATACCAGGTGTGTCAGTGAAACACATTTTACATCTTTCATCACAGTAAATAAAGACATACTAGTTTCCCAATATAATTTAAAGCACCTTCGTTAATAAGAAAACTTACTCTGTTAAGTTTCCAGTGAAGCTAATAAATGAAAGAAAGAACGAATGAACAAAAATGTCTTCTCTTTGTGGGATATACTCATTCTCATGGGTAACTTAGCTTCCAGTTGCTGTAGGATTACTCTAGCTGCAGGTCAGAGGCCTTAAACTACAAGAATGTTGACAAAAATTTGCAACTGAGAAGTGTTTCATAAGGAGAAGGCCCTAGTTCTTTTCATAAACATTTTCAGTTTTCTGATTTCTGGAAATGGTCACCCTGGGCAAAAAATGAGTGTTGTAAGTAGATAAAAGGATAAAAATAACCTTTCAGTACCTGTATTGCAAACCATGATATCCAAAAGGAAAGAGAGGGGGAGAGAGAGAGAGAGAGAGAGAGAGAGAGAGAGAGAGAGAGAGAGAGAGAGAGAGAGAGAGAGAGAGCTTGCCATCGAGGAAGCCTGGGAATGGCTGAGTGACTGGAGGGAAATTGGGGATGCCGGTGGTGGGAAAAATGTATGCTCGTAAGGGAAGAATGAAACCCAATCATGAACAACTTTGTGTCTTTGTACCTCATGGTAATTCAGTAAAAAATAAAAAGCCTATTGTCACTCTTTCATAGGGTTGACAACCTTGAGTTTCTCTCTGTGTCTATCCTGATTAATAACCATGTTCCTTCTAGGCCTGAGGAATTGTGATCACTTTTCCACTTGTCAAGTGTCACTACCCAACTACTTTTCCATGTCCTCTCTCTCCCTACTTTGTAAGGAAAACTCTTCCTAGGGAGGAATAAAAATTCGACCGAGTTTCCTGGAGTGATCATATGTATCCTCTGTTAGTCCTGGGCTGTTTGTTTTAACAGGCTTTAAGTTTTCATTCTACCATCTGGTCTGAATAAGTAGGAAGTCATTTGTACCTATCCTTATTTATAATATATTTTTATTAATTATTCTCATTGATACAGTCTATCTCATATATTTAATATTTCCCTAATTCTTTTTTTCTGAATAGAATTGGTCAAATAATCTAGCTGAAACAGTATATTTTGTTCAGTACCTTTTGGAAATACAATGTATGAGGATCCTGGTATGATGAAATTTGTACTATAGAGGAAAAAACAAGTAATAATTAAATAAAATATGAAATTGAGTTATGTATGTTGAGTGTCAAAGAAAACTGTAAAGTTTGTAGAGCTTCCCTTAGGACAATTTAAATTCTCTCATTCATCAAAAATGTAATTGCCTAATGAACACAAAAAGTCTTCTGTATATACTAAAGATAAAAACAATGATGCAATCTTTGTCAACAAGAGTATATTTTCAGCTGGGGAATAGGAAATTAAATACTATATTATAAATTAAATATTTTAGCTAATACAGGATATTGAAAAAGTATTAAACAAGGCATAGTCCCAGGTTATCAAGTAATGTCTGTTGTTAATATCCACCAATATATTGTTCATTGCTTTGTCTATTCCTACACAAGGCCCTCTTCTGTAAGCACTCTGGGCATGTGGCTAGCATTGATCAATACTTTGAGTTATCATGTGTGAAACAAGCATGTACATTGTAAGTTACCCTTCTTGATGCCAGAAATTTTCTGTGACCACATGAAGTAGCAAATGATGTTCAAGTGATAGGTGCCCTAGTTAGCACCCAGAACTCATTTCTAGATATGCAAATAAGGGCAACTTAGACTACCAGTTCCACATGAGGTTCCAATGCAACCGCACAAATAATACAAATAACACTAGAAAACCTTAGAAGCTAAGCCCAGTCCAAATTGCAAATCAACAGAATCATGAAAATTGAAATTTTGATGTTTCAAATTCATAACCTTTTGGGATACTTGTTAACAGTACAAGCTAATTAACATTAAAGTAACCACTTAGGAATGAACCTTTTACATACAAAATTATAATAAAATAAGTATAAAATTTTATAATAGCAATAGGTAGAATATGGAATAAGGGTAACACCATTATTGAAGGATATAGATATAGTGGCTAAAACTGTAGAGTTTAGAGAAGTGCTCAGGAAACTTCTTTTTTGAAAATTGGAAGACTGTTTGTTTTATGAAGCAATGCCAAACTGTCATCCAAGTTAACTGGAATAAAAAAGCACTTCTAATGAATTTATAGATCTAGCTAAGGAGATTATCAGGAAAATTGTTGAAAGTGTCAACTGGCTTCTCTTAGCTACATATGGTAAGAAACAGGTAGAGGGCAAACCTTTAAGGAGGACCTACTGCCTGTCCTGTTCAAGCTCTTCCAGGAAATAGAAGAAACAGAAACACTCCCAAACAGCTTTTTACGAGGCACATATCACCCTGATACCCAAAGCAGGGAGAGACAACACAAAGAAAGAAAACTACAGACCAATATCCCTGATGAACACGGATGCTAAGATCTTTAACAAAATACTAGCCAACAGAATCCAAACACTCATCAATAAGATTATACATCATGACCAAGTAGGATTCATCCCGGGTATGCAAGGATGGTTCAACATTCGCAAGTCAATCAACATAATACATCATATCAATAAGAGAAAAAAATAAAAACCATATGATCCTATCAATAGACGCAGAGAAAGCATTTGACAAGATCCAGCACCCGTTCATGATTAAAACCCTCCAGAAAATGGGAATTGAAGGGACTTTCCTCAAGATAGTTACAGCCATCTACCAAAAGCCCACAGCGACCATCATTCTCAATGGGGAAAAGTTGAAAGCCTTCTCCCTGAGATCAGGGACAAGACAAGTTTGCCCACTCTCACCTCTTTTATTCAATATAGTACTGGAAGTACTTGCCATAGCAATCAGAGAAGAAAAGGACATCAAGGGCATCCAGATAGGCAAGGAAGAAGTCAAGCTATCATTATTTGCAGATGACATGATTTTATACCTAGAGAACCCTAAATTCTCTACCAAAAAACTCCTAGAAACAATAGACACATATAGTAGAGTGGCAGGATACAAAATCAACACGCCAAAAGTCGGTGGCTTTCCTATATACAAATAACGAAAGAGAAGAAAGGGATATTAAGGAAACAATTCCATTCACAATTGTGCCACAGAAAATCAAATACCTAGGAATCAACTTACCCAAGTGTGTAAAGGACCTGTATAAAGAAAACTACAATACACTGCTCCAAGAGATAAAAGAGGACACAAGGAAATGGAAACATATTCCCTGCTCATGGATGGGGAGAACCAACATTGTCAAAATGGTAATACTCCCTAGAGCTCTGTACAGATTCAATGCAATCCCTATATGGATACCCATGACATTCTTCAAGGAAATTGACCAAACAATCCTGAAATTTGTATGGAACGATAAACCCCCAAGGATAGCTAAAGCAATCCTTGGGAAAAAAAGATGGGAGGCATCACCTTACCCAACTTCAAACTGTACTACAAGGCAGTAGTAATTAAAACAGCATGGTATTGGAATAAAAACAGACCCGTGGACCTATGGAATAGAATTGAGTATCCTGACACCCAACCTCAAACGTATGATCATTTAATCTTTGATAAAGGTGCAACGAGTTTAAAATGGAGTAAGGAAAGCCTCTTCAACAAGTGGTGTTGGGAAAACTGGGCAGCGACATGTAAAAGAATGAATTTGGACCTGTGTCTAACACCATGCACAAAAATCATATCAAAATGGATTAAAGATCTCAATATCAGACTTGAATCCATAAAGTACATTGAAGAAAATATAGGAAAAACCCTCCATGACATTGAAGCTAAAGGCATCTTCAAAGATGAAACATCACTAACAAAGCAACTAGAAGAAAAGATAAACATATGGGACTACATGAAACTAAAAAGCTTCTGCACCTCAAAAGAAACAGTGACTAAGATACAAAAGCAGTCCACAGAATGGGAAAGAATATTCACCCAATACACATCTGATAAGGGGTTAATATCCAGGATATATCAGGCACTGGTAGAACTTTACAAGAAGAAAACAAACAACCCCATCAAAAAATGGGGAGAAGAAATGAACAGAAACTTCAGCAAGGAAGAAATTCGAATGGCCAAAAAACATATGAAAAAATGCTCATCATCACTAATCATCAGAGAGATGCAAATCAAAACAACAATGAGATACCACTTTACACCACAGAGACTGGCACACATTCAAAAGAACAAGAACAACAAGTGCTGGCGTGGATGTGGGGAAAAGGGGACACTCATCTATTGTTGGTGGGAATGCCGGCTGGTACAGCCTTTCTGGAAAACAATATGGACTTTCCTCCAAAGACTAGAAATTGAACTCCCATTTGACCCTGCGATACCACTCCTGGGAATCTACTCTGGGAAGCCAAAAATACGCAGCGGAAACACCATCCCTACTTTAATGTTCTTAGCAGCATTATTCACAATAGCCAGAATCTGGAAGCAACCAGAGTGCCCGAAAATCGATGACTGGATAAAGAAGCTTTGGTACATCTACACAATGGAATACTATGCAGCTGTTAGGAAAAATGAAGTTATAAAATTTGCCTATAAATGGATGGACATGGAGAAGATTATGTTGAGTGAAATTAGCCAGAAGGGAGAGAGACAGATACAGAATGACTGCATTTATCTGCATAACATAAATATATATGTACATATTATGACCAATATCCAAGATCAAGTGAAACATATATCAGGAGGTCCTGTCAAAGGTGGAAATTATCACAAACGTGTGGGATTCAGAGGCTAGGTAAGACAGAAATGGAACAGTGTGCTGACAATTGTTGAGGGTACTAATGCCAACCTAGAACTGAGTATTAAATAGAGGCAAAAAGATACACATGACAACCCTTTAATGTATGTTCTGTAATTCATAGTCTGGAGGGGAAGGAAAAGAGAAAGAGAGAGAAATGGAAAGAAATCAAGAACCTGCCATGGAGCAGGGCTGGGGGAGGGGGAGGGAACCGGGGATGTTGGTGGTGGGAGATGGGCACTGGTGGTGGGATGGGTGCTGCAACACTGTTTGACCAAAACCCAAATATGAACTTTTCAATTGTATATCTTTGTAATTTTAAAAATAAAAAAAAAATTTAAAAAAAGTAAAAAAAAAAAGAAACAGGTAGAGGGAAAAACTAACTGAGAACTATTTACACATAGAATTTAGAAATACTAGAGTGGTACATCAAGTTTCTGTGTTGAAAAGCAAGAGCATGATGTCACAGATCTAGTCTCCAGATAATACTGTATATGAATTGTCCAGTGGGTAAGGTACATGCTCCTCACCTGAATTTGATCCCTGACATATGTGACTTTCTAATCACCCTGTAACTTTGGAGATCCTGGCCATCACCAAGAAAATCCTAGTTTTCCAAAATCTGCTGGTCTGGAACAACACTGGTCTCGGCCCTACCATTAAATTATTATCCTGTTCGATCAAGAATTGCAAGGAGGACCACTATAAACAAAGGCCTTCCATGCTTTCCTGTTCAAAATGAAAGTAGCTGTTTCAATATCTCTCTTGCTTTCTCACAATTGCATGTGAGAGGCATTCATCATTGTATCTACTTTGTGTTACTATTGTATTTGTGAATAAACAACTTGTACTTTTAATTTTAGAACTTTTTTATTTGTGTTTATTTGTATTGAATCACCATGAGATAGGAATCAAGTTGTTCATCATGAGGTTTCAGTCATACAATGTTCCAACACCCATCCCTCTGTCAGTATTCATTTCCCAACACCAATGTACCCAGTTTTCCTCCCGCCACCACACCTCCCCATCTCTCTCGATAGCATGTACTTTTCTTCTCTATCTCTCTTTCTCTCTCTCCCCTCTTTCTTCTCTTTCTTTTCTCTCTTCTTTTTGGGGATTATGGTTTGCAATATAGCTTGCATTTTTAGTTACCATGTATTTGCATTAAAAAGATCATTGCCAAAGAATGGCACTCCAAGGGCAACTTCTGCATCCGAACCTAATGAAAATTACAATAGCAGAGACTTTGAGACTATTGCCATTATTGAAGGGTCTTTGGGGAGTATGCCTATTTAATCCCTATCTAACGGTACTCTCTTTAATCAGACCCCTGTGTAGTCACTTCCATGTTGACTCTGGGCATGCAATTTTTTCCAATGGAACATTACAAGATACAATGTAAGCTTTCAGTTTGTGCACTTGTTCCTTCTTGCTGCTGAAGATGCTACATTCAGTGAAGAAGTCCAAGTTCATTTTCTAGTTTGCCTGACTCAACTGAGAGCCACAGATGCTAAACTGGTGAATCTTCAAGTTCCATTTCCAGCTGATCAACTGTATATCTAAAACCATCTCAGTGATTCCAAGGGACCAAGTAATTCATTGCTCAGAGTTACTCATCCCACATCACTGACACACAGTTTTATGACAATAAATTAATTTTTTATAATACGGACACTTTTAAACAAAACTTTTAAAAAAATGGAAATTCTATGTGATCCAGCAATACTGTTTCTACAATCAATACAAAAGAATATGAAAGTGCCAATTTCATGTTCTTTGAGGCCCAAATAAATTTGGGCCTCAATATTTATAGTCACTATTCACTGTAGTCGAAACATGCAATTAACCTAAATTTTTATCAGCAAGTGACTGAATAAATAAACTAATATACAGCTCAGTAAAGTCTATGAAAATTGGTCTAAGTTATGTCTTTAGATTTGAAAATAGATGAAAATTCAGGTGATTATGCTAATTGAATACCGAATATTGAAAGAAAAGTTTTGGGTAGCATTATTTATTTGTGATACATAGATAATGAAAGCAAATGAATTGTCAAGAAATAACAACACAAACTACACCAATTAAAAGAAACTATGGTGGTTCCCAAAGGGAAGGGGGAAGAGTTGGAAGGAATGAGTCCTGAGGTCTTTTTTGGTAGTAGGTGGCACTGGAAATTTTGCACTACTGAGAATGAGGACAGTTATATGCATACAGAGATATAAAGCTAAATCCATAAAGTCTCATAATCTTATAAACCAAGGATTAGTCAATGAAAAATAAATATTTTAATCTACTAGGTTTGGGAATAGTTGGTTACTGAAAAAAATTTATAGCTACTCTAAGGCAAAGATACTTTTTTATTTTTTATTATACCACCATAATATATACAGTAACAAAGATGCTATGATTGTGTTTCAGTCATAGTTTCAGCGTCCGTACCTTCGCTAGTGCCCTATTCCCACCAACAATGTCCCCAAATTCCCTCCTCCCTTCCTAGCTTGACTCTATAGCATGCATTTTTCTTCTTTTTTTCTTCTTCTTCTTCTTCTTCTTCTTTCTTCTTCTTCTTCTTTTCTTCTTCTTCTTCCTTCTTCTTCTTCTTCTTCTTCTTCTTCTTCTTCTTCCTTCTTCTTCTTCTTCTTCTTCCTCCTCTTCCTCCTCCTCCTCCTCTTCTTCTTCTTCTTCTTCTTCTTCTTCTTCTCCTTCTCCTTCTCCTCCTCCTCCTCCTCCTCCTCCTTCTCCTTCTCCTTCTCCTTCTCTTCCTCATCCTCCTCCTTCTTCTTCTCCTTCTCCTTCTCTTTCTCCTCTTCCTCCTCCCTCCACCTCCTCCTCCTCCTTCTTCTTCTTCTTTTCCTTCTCCTTCTCCTCTTCCTCTTCTTCCTCCTCCTTCTTCTCCTCCTCCTCCTTCTCCTCTCCTTCTCCTTCTCCTTCTCCCTCCTTCTCCTCTTCCTCCCTCCTCCTCCTCCCCCCTCTTCTTCTTCTTCTTCTACTTCTTCTTTCTCCTCCTTCTCATCTCCCTCTCCTTTCTTTCTCCTTCTCCTCCTCCTTCTCCTTCCTCCTCCTCCCTTCTCCTTCTCCTCCTTCTTGTTCTTCTCCTCCTTCTCCTCTTCCTCCCCTCCCCTCCTCCTCCTCCTCCTCTTCTTCTTCTTCTTCTTCTTTCTCCTCCTCCTCCTTCTCCTTCTTCCTCTTCTTAGTCTTCCTCCTCCTCCTTCTTCTCTCTCTTTCTCTTTTTGAAAAGATACTTTAAATTAAAATATGAAGATGTAGTGGATATTAGCAAGACATGAAAATAATAAGCAGAGGGAATACTAATGATGAAGAAGGGCCAAATTTGTATGGTGGGTTTGAGTGGTAGAAAGCATATAAGAATGACAAGAGCAAAAGAGAATATTAAAAGTATGAAAGAGTTCAGGAGGCATGAGTAAATCGCAGGATTTATGTCGTCTTCTGTCAATCTATGTCATAAACCATCCAAAATTAAAGAGTTTAATACAGTTATAAACCACAGCACTACAGTTTCCATGCTTAAAATCAGCTGCTCTATTGGGCTGGAATAATAATACAACAGATAGGGCACTTAGATACTGTAACCCTGGTTTAATCCTCTGCACCCTCTGGTCCCCTGAGCACTGCTAGAGTGTTTTTTTGAGCACAGAGTCAAGAGTAAGCCCTGAGCACAGGCAGAGTGGCCAGAAAAACAAAACATAAAATAAAATTAGTTTCTCTAAATAGCATCTCTGTTTTGGGTTGCTACTGAGTCTAAGCTTCATTCTTCATCACTATTGTAGTTTCAACTGAGAACTTTTAACTGTTTTCATGCTTCATTCAAGGCCAGATTCAGAAGCTTCCATAAAAACTCTTTTAATAGCAAATATTCAAAATAATACACAACCTTTCTCTGAGATCACTTATAATATATATATATATATATATATACATATATATGTATATATATAATCCAGCTGTAAATATTCATCCATATATAGATATTTATATCAATATGATTGATCTAAAGTCAAGGGTGGAAACTCTCAATTCTGATCACACAATATAGCAGAAAGTATATTTCCCCAAATGCATTGAGATTTTTTTTTTGTAGCAGTACTGGTCATAATACATAGAAAGTGAAAAAAAATCCAAATGTATGTTAACTGTTCAATACATTATAAGAAATTCATACTCACATTTTATAAAATTGATGACCACCAAAGCATTGGTTAAATAAAAGAATATAGATCTAAAGGATAACAAATTGTACACATTTTTACAAAATTTTTTAAAATATAAATCAAATTGGTAGAGTTTTTTAGAATGTTTCAGTGATTGCCAAAGGATGATGGGGGAATTTACAGTATTGGGATATGATGTTGATAGAATTGTTCTGAAACTAGATGGTTGCACAACCATTTCATTTTTACTAAGACCCATTGAACTGTTCATGCATAAGTGAATTTTATAGTATATAAATCATATTTAATACTGGAACTCAACATATAATGAATAATGAAATGAATGAAACATTGACACTATGCTTATAATATTAAACATTTTAAAGACATTAATATATAATTGCCTTATTACAATAGGGAACACTTGCAAAATTTTATCTTTCTACTCTTAAAGCAATTGCTGGGGTTAAGTTTTTAAGTAATATATTGAATTTTAAAGTAACTTATTTATTCAGCTTTCACTGCAAATAAGAGTGTTTTATTTGTTTTTGAGCTATTGCATTTTAAGTTAGTGTGTGTGGTTTTGGCATGCATAAAAGCAGCTGCAATTAATGAAGCATGCTCTACTTATTGACTTTTCATATAATATGTACAGCAGAAACATGCTCTTATAAACAGGTCAAGAACTGTAAAATGTTCACTAATTGCTGGAACTTGTTCTTCTGTATGGAATAAAAACGGATTTAACAATCAGAATAGCTATTCAAGGGGTAATAGAAGCAGGAAGGAGGGACCTCTGTTATTAGCTAATCTAGCAATTATCCCCAAATCAGAGTTGGTGTTCCACATGAATATCAACTAAGATTGTTGAGGAGGTGCAGCTGTAGAGGTGAAACAGCTGTCTACTTTATTGAAAATTCCTTTGGTTAAAAGTGTACACTAATAGTAACCCAAGAGATGGAGAATAAAATTAATTCTCTAAGAAGAAAATGACTACTTCTATCACAGGTCAACATCAATATCAATTCCTTACACTTCCTTTCACACACACACACACACACACATCACATTTTAGTTTGGAAACTTAAGGGTTTTTTATTCCTTTTTGGGTCACACCCAGCAATGCTCAGGGGTTACTACTAGCTCTGCACTCAAGAGTTACTCCTGGTGGTATATGGCTCTGGCCCCTGGAAACAAGTTCTACACAGTTAAATAAACATCCTTATTGTTCTCCTGGTTCCTGTAGTTTTGGACAAAAAGTAGTTTAAAGATTCCTAACGTTTTACTGAAGAAGTACTGAGGTGCGAGGACGATGTTTGATTTGTAGATACTGTGTGACATTGGAAATACCAATCCATCTTGCTCTGTTTAAATTTCCATATTTGTAAATGAGTGCCAGGTAGGACAATTTCCCTCTTAAGACTCTTCCTGTTCCGTAAGTCAAAAAATCTTTTTTAGATCCCAAATGTTCTTGAGAAAGTTAGCCATTACCCTGTAACTATCTAGCTTACTCTTGTAAAGAGTTGTATTGTATTTATTTTCACCAAAGTATTCTGGCAAATCAATATGACAGGATCACAGGGAATAAACTACTTATCTATACATTCATGTTTGGCTAATTTCCTTTTTTCTGGGGAGAATGGAGAAGCAGGCTGTTGGAATTGTCTTTAGCTCTGCGGTGAAGTACTAATTTGAAACCACAGGGTGCTCTTTGAGAAACTGCAGACTCGCATCTGATAACCATTTTATGGGAATGTGCCTTAGCCCTTTAGTTGTGGTTCCCCACAAAATGCCATGATGAGTGACATGCTTCCAGCAGATGAAAGCTCCATGGGGGTCCATGCCAGAGACCTCTGACTACAGCACTTGACATTTGAGGACTTCTGTCTATTTTCTGTATAAGTGAATGTCTCTGTGCCACAATCTCATTTCAATCCTTGGCATTCCAATGAAACTTACATGCAATCAAAAGAAAATGCCATCTCCAATATTATATAAAGTGGAATAAGAAAATTAGATTCTAGTGTTTGCCATGCATACAAACTTCCAAACCTCAACTTTTACTTATTTATCAGTCGAATTACTCAGTAATTTATTTGTCTATTTAATTTTTAAGGCAAGTAATGTATAAACACTGGGTTCTCAATTCATTTATTTTTTTTTTTAGCCTTTCTCCCACTGGGCTTACAGAGGGGCCTGTTTTGGAATCTGAAGTCTGGGAACCCACCGGCCGCCAGTCGTGTTTCCGAAAGGGCCCTTCCCCTCTGGTGCCCCCGGGGTAGGAGAGTGGCCACTGGCGCCTCCAGGAGTGGCTAAGGGAGTCCAGGAAACGAGACCGCGGCTGCTGAATAAGTTGTAGTTGCAGGGAAGATCGTGTTCTCTTCATTTCTCTTCTGTGCCCCGAGCTTTCCAGGACCCCCACGCCGCTGGGGTCCACCACGTGGCCTCCCTGTGGCCCCTGACAGAGCTTCTGCAAGGCCTCAGCTCTCAGGGCATCAGCTGTCCAATAGAAGGCCCTGCTGGTTGTGGCGGCAGACGTGTCTCCCTTCACGTGATGACCCAGAGTTGGGACGGTCCTCGAGCTCTCATGACATCTGTCTTACGGGCTGCACTTTATTTTATTTATTTATTTATTTATTTTCTGGAATTAATCTTTATTGGAAGAGGAGCTTGAAGCAGTGTTATAATTTTTATTTTCCTCCCAATAGTAAATTTTCTTTTTTCTTTTTTAAGTATTTTATTATACCACCGTGAGAGTGCTGAAACACTGCACTTTAGTTTTTAAAGCTGCAAACACACTTTTAAATTTTATTCTTTAGACACAGTTTAAAATATCAGAGTTCTATTCCTTTTTTTCCTTGGTTTTCATTTTGTTTCTTTTTATTAATATTTTATTTTACCACCATGAGATATACAATTACAACATTGTTCATGTTTGGAGGTTTCGGTCACATAGTGTTCCAGTGGGGGTATTGGTCGCACAAGGCAGTGCTCAGGGCTTATTCCTGGCTTTGTGCTCAGGATCACTCCTCATGAAGCTCAGAGAACCACACGGGGTACTAAGGATTACACTTGGGTCAGCTGCATGCAACACTAGTACCATACCAGCTGTTCCTCTCTCCACCCCAACGGGTTTTCAATTTCTTATCAGTTAAAGTAAGTAGAGAAGTCAAACTTAAAAAATAAAAAAATAAAAATCTAGGAATATTAACATTTATGATGAAGCATAATATTTTTGCTGACAGCCATTTTAAAATGAAGTGTACAACTCTGAAGCTGGAATTTATTGGTTCAAATCATAACTTCGGTCACAAATAAACTCCAAGGCTTTGAGAAAATCCATTTCTGTCACTCAGTCTTTGTAATATATAGGAATACTAATAGTATTATTTGAAGTTCTTAGTGAGAATACAAAGATATCTTATAAAATAGTCATGCGTTCACCTGCAGCACAAAGTCTTCTGTGCATCTGACTCCTGAAGAATATGAATCTAATACAGCAGTAACACACATGTGCTCTCAATTTTTGAGAACATTAATTATATTATATGCCAAGATTATGTATTAGGTTATGTATTAGTCCAATGTATACCATATATTAGACTTCAAAAAGTGAGGAACAAATAAGTACACTCCTTGGCCTTCCAGCATTACCAGGTAAAGGAAATAAACACAAATAGCTACATAATTTTTTTGAATTGGAAAAATATTAAGAGGTGACATAAATCCCTACTGACTTTAAGGAGTTTGGGATAATGTGTGTGCTCTATATGAAAGAAAATATTTGGCACTATAGCTAAAAAGAAACAGCACTAATGAGACAGAGAAAGGAAAGAACAGTGTCTCTGAAAACATATTTGCCTACACAGTCTCATCTTCAGTTTTCATGTGCTTGGTGACCTGTCATAATATTTAAAGCATCCTCCTGGCAGGAGACTAGTCTTCTCTGTGTATTTGTAGAAATCAGTTATGCATACTGTTATAAGAAATACATAATGAATTGGTTTCCCTTTCCATTCTTTTTGTTGTGTTGTCATTACTATAATATCTGGGATCGACCATTATTTGTGGTCTCTGGAATTGAACTTGCAGCTTATACCACTTGTTTTATTATTGAGTCACATTCCTCAACCCTGATGAATTGGTTTTAATTAAAATTATGATTTAGCTCCCAAATTCTTCAATCTGTGAGTTACCATCTGGGGTTGCTTAGCTTAATGGGGTGGGTCACAAAAAAATTGAAAACAATGTTTGCTGAACATGAGTAACCACCAAACTTTAATTCATAGTTAACTACACGATGAATCTGAGGTGTTTCTGGCAGCATTTGCCCACATTTTATTTCTCGGACTAAAAGAGCCAATGAATGGAAAAGATTAAGAAGCCCTAATTTAGATAATAAGTACTGTAAGATTTCAGGGGTAGGAGTGATTAAGCCTGTTTTGGAAGTTTCATGAAGATTTGAGCTAGGTGAATTAAGAGATGTTCTTGTATGTTAAAATTTGGTAGAGAAAAATAAAATTAGTGTAGAAAATATAAACAAATGCACGTTTAAAAATCAAGTCACCATACATGTTAAAATAATTAATATTCAAGATACTAAATCCCTTTCAAAACTTAGCAACAACACAATGGTCAAAAATGGGAAGAAAAGCTAATCATATGCTTCTCCAAATTAAGCATACAGATGGCCATAGATAAATGAAAAAAAAATCCATAACTGACTATCAGAGATATGGTATATATAATTCTATGAAGCTTCAAGGAAGGATGACATCACGTGATTTGCTGAAATGATTAAAACTGAAGGAAAACATATTAAGCAAACTAACTCAGAAGAAGAAAGGCAAATGCTAGATGTGATATATAGAAATGCAGAACGACAGATTTCAAGGTATTAAAGTGGGACACCTATGTTTCATTTGTGCTTAGATTTTAGACTGAGAAAGATAGAGAATAAACGAAGAAGGAAATCAACAGGGGAATAAAAAGGGAGGAAAGAAGTTAAATTGGGGGAGGGCTAAGACTCTCCGGACACATCAGCATGTAGAAATATATATGTGACACATATTTATATAGACCTAATTCCCATGACCTGCATGAATGGTTTGAGGCTCTTCATGTTCCTGGAGCGAGCAGATGCCCTTGGGTTACACTAGCACACGACAGGACTTATGGAGATGTTACTGGTGCCCGCTTGAGCAAATAATGAACAATGGGAAGACAAGTGATACAAGTGATACAAGTAATTTATATATATATATATACATATATATATAATTCATACATATTTATCTATACATATTTATATATAATTATATATTAGAAATATATTGTGTAGAATTATATGCAGTGTATAATACAGAAATATATATGGTGCATAATAGAATCAACAAAATAAAAGCATGAAATCTTGTCAGGGAAGCCGCCGGGATCCCCTACAGTGCCGGGAAGCAAGTTCCCGTCTACCTCTGAAGCTGGCAGGGAATGGATGAAGACTCAGGAATCCGATGCAGTTTTAAAAGGCTTTACTTACCACAGGTTCAGGCATACAAGTCAGCAATAGGAAAACCCTGTGCTTAGGATCCCAGCTAGAACTCCAGCCACGTGTAGGACAAGATGGCAGCCACCGCATGTTAAGGCCCTGTAAAGAGGAGACAAAGACAAAACTCCCAAGAAGAGTGCAAGCCCCAAAAGAGAGCCCAAAAAGAGAAAGAGAGAGGAAGCAGGCTGGTTTCATAACCCTGCAACTCAGACCTCCCACTATTATGGGGGGAGCAGGAAGGGGTCAAATGCCCTTAGGTAATTTCTCCCAGCACCTCACCTAAGCCCTATTATATGCTAATGTTTTGAGCCAAGATCTGCCTGGAAATGCCTTTATAGGGTAGAGAAGGGGGTTTCTGAGACAGTATGTCTCTGTACCAAAGACTAATACTGTATCATTGTATCACTGTCTTCCCGTTGTTCATCAATTTGCTCGAGTGGGCCCCAGTAACATCTCCATATGTCATGTTTCATGCTAGTAGAGCCCAAGGGCATCTGCTTGCTCCAGGAACATAAAGAGCCACAATCCATTCCGGAATGAGGTCTATAATTGTTACTGGTATTAGGCATATCAAAATACAACACGGGTAGCTTGCCAGGCTCTGCCGTGCAGGTAGCATACTCTTGCAGTCATTTCTAAGTCCAGCATTTAAAGATGAACCACGCGGCCGCGGAGCCGGACTGTGATAGGCTGGTCTGCTGCGTGGAGTTCTGACGAGAGAGAAGTCCGGATGTGGAAAATGGAGGCCCTCATGGAGTGGGGGGGTCGTCTGGCTTGTTGCAAGGCTCTGCTGGGCTGGCGGGCCAGGGCTAGAACCCGCCATCTCTCCTGGGCTCCTTGTGAGCGGCTGGGCACAGAGAGAGAGCAAGTAGCAGCTCTGCCCCATATCTGTCTCTGGATCAGCATACCTGGGCCGGATTAAAAAAAAACTGCAGCAGGGTGGATTTCGATGAGCCGGACTGTGATAGGCTGGTCTGCTGGGTGGAGTTCTGACGAGAGAGAAGTCCGGGTGTGGAAAATGGAGGCCCTCATGGAGTTGGGGGTCGTCTGGCTTGTTGCAAGGCTCTGCTGGGCTGGCAGGCCAGGGGCTAGAACCCGCCATCACTCCTGGGCTCCTTGTGAGTGGCTGGGCACAGGGAGAGCAAGTAGCAGCTATGCCCCATGTCTGACTAACACTAATGCCAGTTAAATATTACTCCAAGCCTTCACAAGAGTCTCGTCTACTTCACGGTAGTTTTATATTTTAGTTGCCATTGAGTTATCAGAGAGCCATGCTTGCTTGCTTGGAGAAACAGCATTTCTCTCTGGTTTAATTACTTAGAGATCCAATGTGGCCAGGCAAATATGCTGGTAAGATCTAATTAGTCCCACGATGATTGTGGTAGCATGAGAGAATATTTATACCAGCCAGTACAGAATACATGGTCAGATAAACTGCCACATTTAGACTACCCCCTATCTATGAAGTGACCTGTAGGAGGCAATCCAGGGAAGATGCAGAGGCTCTTAGAGGAGTCCTGCAACAAAATCTAAACTACAATAATCACTTGTTACTTGTCTTCCCTTTCATCATCAATTTGCTCGACAGGCACCAGTAACATCTCCATATGACCTGTCAAATACTAGTAGATCCCAAGGGCATCTGCTTGCTCCAGGAACATAAAGAGCCTCAAACCATTCCATCAGGTCATGGGAATGAGGTCTATAATTGTTACTGGTATTTGGCATGTCAAATACAACATGGGAAGCCTTGCCAGGCTCTGCCTTGTGGGTGGGATACTCTTGTAGAAACTATTATACCTAGAGAACCCTAAACTCTCTACCAAAAAACTCCTAGAAACAATAGACGCATATAGTAGAGTGGCAGGATACAAAATCAACACGCAAAAGTCGGTGGCTTTCCTATATACAAATAACGAAAGAGAAGAAAGGGATATTAAGGAAACAATTCCATTCACAATTGTGCCACAGAAAATCAAATACCTAGGAATCAACCTACCCAAGTGTGTACAGGACCTGTACAAAGAAAACTACAAGACACTGCTCCAAGAGATAAAAGAGGACACAAGGAAATGGAAACACATTCCCTGCTCATGGATGGGGAGAATCAACATTGTCAAAATGGTAATACTCCCTAGAGCTCTATACAGATTCAATGCAGTCCCTATGAGGATACCCATGACATTCTTCAAAGAAATTGACCAAACAATCCTGAAATTTGTATGGAACGATAAACCCCCAAGGATAGCTAAAGCAATCCTCGGGAAAAAAGAAGATGGGAGGCATCACCTTACCCAACTTCAAACTGTACTACAATGCAGTAGTAATTAAAACAGCATGGTATTGGAATAAAAACAGACCCGTGGACCTATGGAATAGAATTGAGTATCCTGACACCCAACCTCAAACACATGATCATTTAATCTTTGATAAAGGTGCAACGAGTCTAAAATGGAGTAAGGAAAGCCTCTTCAATAAGTGGTGTTGGGAAAACTGGGCAGCGACATGTAAAAAAATGAATTTGGACCTGTGTCTAACACCATGCACAAAAATCAGATCAAAGTGGATTAAAGATCTCAATATCAGACTTGAATCCATAAAAGTACATTGAAGAAAATATAGGAAAAACCCTCCATGACATTGAAGCTAAAGGCATCTTCAAAGATGAAACATCTCTAACAAAGCAACTAGAAGAAAAGATAAATATATGGGACTACATGAAACTAAAAAAGCTTCTGCACCTCAAAAGAAACAGTGACTAAGATACAAAAGCAGTCCACAGAATGGGAAAGAATATTCACCCAATACTCATCTGATAAGGGGTTAATATCCAGGATATATCAGGCACTGGTAGAACTTTACAAGAAGAAAACAAACAACCCCATCAAAAAATGGGGAGAAGAAATGAACAGAAACTTCAGCAAGGAAGAAATTCGAATGGCCAAAAAACATATGAAAAAATGCTCATCATCACGAATCATCAGAGAGATGCAAATCAAAACAACAATGAGATACCACTTTACACCACAGAGACTGGCACATATTCAAAAGAACAAGAACAACAAGTGCTGGCGTGGGTGTGGGGAAAAAGGGACACTCATCCATTGTTGGTGGGAATGCCGGCTGGTACAGCCTTTCTGGAAAACAATATGGACATTCCTCCAAAGACTAGAAATTGAACTCCCTTTTGACCCAGTCATACCACTCCTGGGAATCTACTCTGGGAAACCAAAAATGCGCAGCGGAAACACCATCCCTACTTTTATGTTCATAGCAGCATTATTCACAATAGCCAGAATCTGGAAGCAACCAGAGTGCCCGAAAATCGATGACTGGATAAAAAAGCTTTGGTACATCTACACAATGGAATACTATGCAGCTGTTAGGAAAAAATGAAGTTATAAAATTTGCCTACAAATGGATGGACATGGAGAAGATTATGTTGAGCGAAATTAGCCAGAAGGAGAGAGACAGTTACAGAATGACTGCATTCATCTGCATAACATAAATATATAGGTACATATTATGATACCAATATCCAAGGTCAAGTGAAATATACATCAGGAGGTCCTGTCAAAGGTGGAAATTATCACAAACGTGTGGGAGTCAGAGGCTAGGTAAGACAGAAAATGGAACAGTGTGCTAACAATTGTGAGGGTACTAATACCAACCTAGAACTGAGCATTAAATAGAGGCAAAAGGATACACATGACAACCCTTTAATGTATGTTTTGTAATCCATAGTCTGGAGAGGAAGGAAAAGAGAAAGATAGAGAAATGGAAAGAAATAAAGAACCTGCCATGGAAGAGGGCTGGGGGGAGGGGGGGGAACCGGGACGTTGGTGGTGGGAGAAGGGCACTGGTGGCGGGCTGGGTGCTGCTACACTGTATGACCAAAACCCAAATATGAACTTTTTTAATTGTATATCTTTGTAATTGTAAAAATAAAAAAAAAAAAAAAAAAAGTATAAGCACAAAAAAAAAAAAAAGAATATAACATAAATTATTTTGTGCATGCTAAGGGAAAAATGCTTGGGGATGGATGCGCATCTGGGGCCAATAGTGGAAGGAAGGTCACTTAGCCTTGAACAATTGTAATAAGAACAACTTTGTAAACCACCATGTTTAAATAAACTGGAAAAAAATTAAAAAAAAAAAAGAAAAAAAAAAAGAAACTACAATAATGAGACCTAAAAATGGGATTGTTCTTTCAAGAGTGCAAACAATGTATGGGAAGAAAATTAGTGACTCCAGTGAGGGTCATTAACAATGGTAACTGGCCATTTGAACACTGTATGTCTGAAACCCAACTATTAATAACTTTATAAATCACAGTGCTTAATATTATACTTTTGCAATTAAATCTGACATACAAACTGTACTGCAATTATGTTTTTTGTGGCACCATTTACAATCATGAGGATCTGAAAAAATTCAAGAGTCCAAACACATGTAATTGGATAAAGAATTTTTGGTATCACTTGTAGTATCGCTTATCTTCCCGTTATTCATCAATTTCCTCGAGCAGGCACCAGTAACATCTCCATACATCCTGTCACATGCTAGTGTAGCCCAAGGACATCTGCTCAATGCAGGGAAAACAAAGAGCCTCAAACCATTCATACAGGTCATGGGAATGAGTCTATAATTGTTACTGGTTTTTGGCATATCAAATACAACACGAGTAGCTTGCCAGGCTCTGCTGTGTGGATGATATACTCTCAGTAATAGGCTCTCATCTCGTGTATTTTCTGATGAACCATGCAGCAGCATGCAATGGGGAGACATTGCCTTTTCTCTTGGGTGGAGATCTGATGAGCTGCGGAGTCCAGATGTTGAAAATGACTGCGCTCTTGGTGCAGGGCTTCATCTGGCTTCTTGCAGGACTCTATTAGGATGGTGGGTCAGGGCTAGTACCCACCTTTCCTCCAGGGCACCTCATGATCACCTGAGAACAGAGAGAGCCAGTAGCAGATCTGCCCCCATGTATTTGAGGCTCTGGATCAAGCATACCTGGACTTGAAATAGGCTTCAGAGTAGGGTGGGACTCTGAGGAGCAGGTCTTGAGATCTTCCTTTCTTTTGGGTGGAGTTCTGATGAGCTGTGGAGTCCAGATGTTGAAAATGGCGGCCATCATGGTGTGGGTGTTCCTTTGACTTCTTGTGAAGCTCTATTGGGATGGTGGGCCAGGGCTAGAGCCTGTCTTCCCTCCAGGATGCCTCATGATCTTCTGAGCACAGGAGAGCCGGTAGCACCTCTGCCTCATGTATCAGAGTCTTTGGATCAGGAGACTCAGGCATGCAGTCTCTGGGTTTATTTTTGGGAGTCACTGGGGTCACCAACAGTATCAGGACAGAAGTTTTCTTCTACCTCCAAGGCTGGAATGAATGAAAACTCACAAGTCTGGTGCAGTTCCCAAAAAAAGGCTTTTAATAGTACAAAAGCTCTATCAAAGCAATCCAATATAATGAAAGAAATCTAGCACTGGTCAGAACTTAGACCATACAAGAGAGCCCAAGTCTTCCACCAAAGACAGAGAATCTCACCCGAGAGGAATCTTACCCAAAAGAAAGGGAAAAGGGCTTTTTGGTATATTAGAATGGGAAGGAATGGGAGTGAAGATAAACGGTCTGCAAGTACACCACCTCTGCTTTGCTGATGACATCATTCTAATAACACCAAACATTAGCCAAGCGGCACAAATGCTGGCTGACTTTGACTGAGAATGTGGAAAAATAGGTCTACAGCTGAATCTCAACTAAACTATATTCATGAGAAATAAACTAGTTCCAGAGGCCCCATTCACTCTCAATGGAACAAACATCTCTGAATGCAGCAGTTATCTGTACCTAGGTTGAGAACTCAATATGATGAATGACCTAAAACCTGAGCTGTGCAGGAGGAAGAGAGCAGCATGGAATGCCTTCAAAAACATAGAAGAAATAGCGAAAAAGACAAAGAACCTCTAGCTCCCTCGCATACCTTTTCAACTCCACCGTTCTCCCTGCATTAACATATGCCTCAGAGACCTGGACCCTATGAAAGCTGGATGAGAATGCTATTCAGGTCTCCCAAAAAGGAATCGAAAGAGCTATGCTTGGAATATCACGCTTCACTCAAGTGAGAGAAGGAATCCTGAGTTCTGACTTCTGTCGCTGTTCCAGAGACAGGGACGCTGTCTCAGTTGCCAAAACATTGAAAATCAGATGGACTGGACATGTAATGCAATTTGGAGACGACCACTGGACTATAGCCGTTACTGACTGGATCCCACGGAATATGAAAAGATCACATGGTCGCCCACTTACAAGATGGTTAGACTTCTCCGTCAAGACCCTGAATGAATGGTTTGAGGCTCTTCGTATTCCTGAAGCAACAAGATGCCATTGGGCTACACTAGCACGCGTGATAGGATCAAATGAGATGTTACTGGCACCCATTCGAGCAAATCGATGAATAACGGGATATCAAGTGATCAAGTGATCAAGTGATATAATGCAACTGAGCTATTTAGAAAAGATTTTTAACTTACTTTTAGTGTAACCTAGATAGAACCAGTTAATGTTATGCTAAGTGATATAAGGCATGCCAATTCAAAAGGAAAAAAAAGAAACACTGTACTATCTTGCTCTTTTGTGGTATGTAAAGAAACAAGGAAAGAGAATAGACAACCTTGAAAGAAAATAAACCCTTGTTTTTGATGATAGTACTGAAGTTTCTAAGGAGTTGTGATCAGAGTGGGTGAGTATGAAACTATGGATAGTTGCTGAGGGATACTGGAAGTTTGGTCTTAGACATGGTGTATAATATATTCCAAAAACAAGTAGCATATAGACATAATTTTTTGTATTGTGTCTCCTAATGATACTCAGAAATAAACTTAAGTGTGTCATGAATGCAGGACATGTGCTCTATCCCACTGAGCATCCCAAGTCCCAGCATTTACATATTATTAACTGTCAGGGGGTGCTGGCCCAGCAGCCCCTGGTACAAATGGAAGACCTAGATCTTGCTGGACTTCATCCCTGTGGGAAAAGGAGAGGGATGGACTTGGAAGAAACTCTGCCTTGCCGCTGCTACTGCTGAGAAAGGAAAGAAAGACAGAAAGACAGAAAGACAGAAAGAAAGAAAGACAGACAGACAGAAAGACAGAAAGAAAGAAAGACAGACAGACAGACAGAAAGAAAGGAAGAAAGAAAGAAAGAAAGAAAGAAAGAAAGAAAGGAAGGAAGGAAGGAAGGAAGGAAGGAAGGAAGGAAGGAAGAAAGAAAGAAAGAAAGAAAGAAAGAAAGAAAGAAAGAAAGAAAGAAAGAAAGAAAGAAAGAAAGAAAGAAAGAAAGAAAGAAAGAAAGAAAAAGAAAGAAAGAAAGAAAGAAAGAAAGAAAGAAAGAAAGAAAGAAAGAAAGAAAGAAAGAATAAGGAAGGAAGGAAGGAAGAAAGAGAGAGAGAAAAAGGAAGGAAGAAAGGAAGGAAGGAAGAAAGGAAGGAAGAAGAAAGGAAGAAAGAAAGAAAGGAAGGAAGGAAAAAAAGGAAGAAATAAAGGAATGAAGAAAGGAAGGAAGAAAGAAAGGAAGAAAGGAAGGAAGAAAGGAAGAAAGAAAAAAAGAAGGAAGGAAGGAATGAAGAAAGAAAGAAAGAAAAAAAGAAAGAATGAAAGAAAGAAAGAAAAAAAAGAAAGAATGAAAGAAAGGAAGGAAGGAAGAAACAAAGAAACAAAGAAAGAAAGAAAGGAAGGAAGGAAGGAATGAAGAAAGGAAGGAAGGAAGAAAGAAAGAAAGGAACGAAGAAAGAAAGAAAGAAAGGAAGGAAGAAAGGAAGAAAAAAAGAAAGAAAGAAAGAAAGAAAGAAAGAAAGAAAGAAAGAAAGAAAGAAAGAAAGAAAGAAAGAAAGAAAGAAAGAAAGAAAAAGAAAGAAAGAAAGAATAAGGAAGGAAGGAAGGAAGGAAGAAAGAGAGAGAGAAAAAAGGAAGGAAGAAAGGAAGGAAGGAAGAAAGGAAGGAAGAAGAAAGGAAGAAAGAAAGAAAGGAAGGAAGGAAAAAAGGAAGAAATAAAGGAATGAAGAAAGGAAGGAAGAAAGAAAGGAAGAAAGGAAGGAAGAAAGGAAAGAAAGAAAAAGGAAGGAAGGAAGGAATGAAGAAAGAAAGAAAGAAAGAAAGAAAAAAAAGAAAGAATGAAAGAAAGAAAGAAAAAAGAAAGAATGAAAGAAAGAAAGGAAGGAAGGAAGAAACAAAGAAACAAAGAAAGAAAGAAAGGAAGGAAGGAAGGAATGAAGAAAGGAAGGAAGAAAGAAAGAAAGGAACGAAGAAAAGAGAAAGAAAGAAAGAAAGAAAGAAAGGAAGGAAGAAAAGAAAGAAGAAAGAAAGAAAGAAAGAAAGAAAGAAAGAAAGAAAGAAAGAAAGAAAGAAAGAAAGAAAGAAAGAAAGAAAGAAAGAAAGAAAGAAAGAAAGAAAGAAAGAAAGAAAGAAAGAAAGAAAGAAAGAAGGAAAGGAAGAAAGGAAGGAAGAAAGGAAGAAAGAAAGAAAGAAAGAAAGAAAGAAAGAAAGAAAGAAAGAAAGAAAGAAAGAAAGAAAGAAAGAAAGAAAAGAAAGAAAGAAAGAAAGAAAGAAAGAAAGAAAGAAAGAAAGAAAGAAAGAAAGAAAGAAAAAGAGAGAGAGAGAGGAAGGAAGGAAGGAAGGAAGGAAGGAAGAGAGGAAGAAAAAAGAAGAAAAAAAAAGAAAGGAAGGAAGGAAGGAAGAGAGGAAGAAAGGAAGAAAAAAGAAAAAGGAAGGTAGGAAGAAAGGAAGGAAGAAAGGAAGAAAGAAAGGAAAAAAGGAAGGAGGGAAGAAAAGAAAGAGAGAGAGAAAGAAAGAAAGAGAGAGAGAAAGAGAAAGAGAGAAAGAGGGAGAAAGAGAGAGAGAAAGAGAGAGGGAAAGAGAGAGAGAAAGAGAAAGAGGAAAGAAAGCAAGCAAGCAAGCAGGAGAGAAGGAAGGAAGGAAGGAAGGAAGGAAGAAAGGAAGGAAGGAAGGAAGGAAGGAAGGAAGGAAGGAAGGAAGGAAGGAAGGAAGGAAGGAAGGAAGGAAGGAAGGAAAGGAAGGAAGGAAGGAAGGAAGGAAGGAAGGAAGGAAGGAAGGAAGGAAGGAAGGAAGGAAGGAAGGAAGAAGAAGGAAGGAAGGAAGGAAGGAAGGAAGGAAGGAAGGAAGGAAAGAAAGACACCTATGCAGCGGGGATCTCTGGATAGCAGCACTCAATTTACTGGACACAATTTAAGCCTTTTATACAATTATTTGGGCTGAGGAGGTACAAGCACACATCACAGGCATTTGCAAACTCCTGGGTCATTGTAAGAGATAACATCAGAACAAAAGACAATCACAGATTTAGCATTTGCAAGGTAACATTTGCAAGGTAATAAGCATTGATTTACATATCCCTGTGATCAGAGGTCAGAAGACCAGGCACATTCTGCCTCACCTTAGCTAGAATAAGCACAGATTGTTTTGGGTGTAACCTTATCAGCAAGGCCCATTTCTGGGTCCTGCCCTTTAGGGACTTGTGGTGGTAAAATGCTGGACCCTAAGGCTAGCAGCTCAGAGCCCAACAATTAACTAATACTGCCTCAAGTAACTGAAAGATAAAAACATATTCACTTTCTTCTTTTTTCTTATCTAATAAAATAGGAATGATTAATACAGAAAAATTTCATGTGTGGCCGTTATTTATGTATTTAAAACACCATATATATGAGTACATGTGTATACTTAACATATATGAAAAACCCATTCAACAGATCTAAAATAATTTGAAAACACATCGTTTATTATTCTATTCAGAGTTTTGTGCCTATAACACAAACATTTTATATTTTATGTATAATTTCATTTCTGTCTACTTTATTTGTCTCTTATCTTGTGATCTTTCTCCAGGTTTCTATGCATTTTTACTTATTCTTTTTAACTAACTTGAGGTAGTCTGGAATGAAAACAATGGAAGTTGTTTTAGTGGTTTATACATAGTGCTCCCCTCCTCCTACAAAATCAACACAAGCTGCTGAGTCTATGAATTTAAGAGTAGAAATTAGACCTGTAATTATAGTTATGGAGTTTAGGAATTTTCAGTATTTTTCTCCCTTGAGGCTTATCATCGTAGAGTTGAAATTTAAATTCCTGATCTTCTTTTTCTAGTAATTTCACATGGAAAGTACAAATTTATTTGCACAGCATGCCTAATAACCATTAATAAGATCAATAGGGGGAATATATTGACATATTATTTGAGTCTGCTTATTGAAACATGGTAATACCACATGATTCATGTTCCCAGCAGAACTCAATGCTGTTTTAAGTAAGACAGGTTTTAAGACATAAAATACTCCCCACTCACAGTGAAAAAAAGTTAATAACTCACACAAAACCAATCAGATATGACAAATGCAGAGACTCGCTATTGGCATGGAATAGGAACACTCACTTTTTAAAATATTTTTGTTTCAAAATTTGATTTTGGATGCTCTTTAATTGAATCTCTTATTTTAAGGGCAAATATTTGTAACATTAAAAAAGTTGAACATAATTTATCACTAGTCTCATACTTCCAGAGGCATATAAAAAGAGAAGGCTGAGTTCACTAAGAGAGAAAGCATCCACCCAATATTTCAGGGTGTAGTTGATAATTATCTTCCTTTTACCAGCTCTTCCACCATCTATGAAGTCTTCCTTTCAGAGTATATTATGGCAAGTACAGACTGAAATATAAATTGAACCATTCTCTTTTATCACAAAGGAAAATTAGTAAGTATAATTACTGAATAATGATTTACTTACTTATATCACTTGTCTTTCTGTTGTTCATCAATTTGCTCAAGCAGGCACCAGGAACATCTCTACAAGTCCTGTCATGTGCTAGTATAGCCAAGGGGCATCTGCTCACCCAGGAACATGAAGAGCCTCAAATCATTCGTTCAGGTCATAGGAATGAGGTCTATAATTATTACTGGATTTTGGAATATCAAATACGAAATGGATAGCTTGCCAGGCTTGGGGTCTTATATTTTATAGGCTGTATAGGTTTTGTCAAAGGGTAATGAAGAGGTGAAAAAGTGATTCCATCATTGGAGTTATTTATCTTATATCCCCATTGACCCATCACCTCTGTGAAGTCCTTATACTCAGACTGACATCTCTTTTATTTGTTAAGCTGCCAAGAAATCAGGTCAAGCTGCATAATCCTATTGAACCACTTTTCTATGCAAAGGATGGATGTCAGGGTGTTGAAGTCAATTTAAAAGTGCAGTCTAGATTCTCATAAGATATATAATAAGAGAGGCATGTGTGTAAGTGTATATGAAAGAGAGAGAGAGAGAGAGAGAGAGAGAGAGGGAGAGAGAGGAGAGAGAAAAGAGAAAATGGACTAGACTTAGCATAAATGTGATCAAGAGTCCCAAACTCCAAAGGAAAATTCATCAACTGGGGACCCCAAAAATCCATTAGTTTAGTTTAGTTTTATTCTGAATTGAAAGGCTTGGGAACTAGAAATGCTGATGGTACAATTATCACCTAAAGACTGACTGAATCGAGCCAGGGAAGTGTCAATCTTTTAGTTCAGGTCTGAAGCAAGCAGAAAAATAGATGGAGTAGTGTAAAGGCAAACAGGCTGGAATTCTCTCCCACCGATGAGGATCAGCTTTTTTATTCTCGTCAGACCTTCAACTGATTGAATGAGACTCACCCAGTTTATGGAGCAATATCTGCTTTATTTAGTCTGCCAACATGATGATAACCTTATCCAATATACCTTCAAAGATATTCTCAGAAGGTTTTTAAACCATATATTGGAATATTTTCTTGTCCTGCCAAGTTGACAGATAAAATTGGTCACTATCCAGCAAAATTCATCTGGGATATGCTTTTCATAGCTCTTCATAGCTCATGCAGAATTTTCAGTCATTCAGCATCCAGTCAACCAATAGACTAAAGTCACGTTGGTTACTAGTGGTTGCTGTTTGTTCCATGTTGTACAGTCTCTCACATAACTGCTAACCTCATCACAATCAATGAGAAAAAATAATTCACTAGAAAAATGGAAGTAATAATGCTATGCAGCAAAGTCACATAACTGATACCTATCATCGTTCTCAACTTGTGTTGGTTAGAAGTAAGTCTCTGGGGTTAGCCATGCTGGATTTATGAAAATTACAAAATTGTAAACACCAGAAAAAGAGTATCTCAGAGGAGTAGTGTAGGGATCTGTCACAAAACTGGAATGCATATTGAAAGAGTGAATGAGAGAAAAATGCAAATATTGAAACAAATAGATAACGTGTCTCAATTATAAAACCTTACTGATGCAATTTTTTTCATTTATTTAGATGTATATGCCTGAGTTAAAATATGCTGATATTTGTGTTGTTCTTTGCCCAGGATTGTCATTTTTCAATGTAGAATTTGGGTTATTTGGTTTTCTCATTCCAGTCAAGCAATTAAGATAGACCAGTAGAATTCCTTTCATCCTATAGGGATTCACATGGGGGATCAATCTGGCCATACAATGCTTTGGTGACCTGATCAATGTGAAATCTAAAATCTATCATACATCAATCAAATGTAATTCTAGTAGTTTTTCTTCAAATATTAGTAAAAACTGATTTATTAGAAAATGTATCAATAAAGTTGAGAGATTGAATGCCTAAATTTTCCTATGACCATCCAATACCATTCTATATTTTTCTTGACAGCTTAAGTCAGAAAAACTTAAAGGAAAATAAAGATAACATTATAAATCATTATTAAGGGACAAGATATTCCTAAAAGTACTGGACACCTAGAAGCATAATTATTGAATTAATAATCCAAAATTATCACTGTCTTCCCATTCATCGTCGATTTGCTCGAGCGGGCACCAGTACCATCTACATATGACCTGTCTCATGCAAGTAGAGCCCAAGGGTACCTGCTTGCTCCAGGAACATAAAGAGCCTCAAACCATTCCATCAGGTCATGGGAATGAGGTCTATAATTGTTACTGGTATCTGGCATATCAAATACGACACGGGTAGCTTGCCAGGCTCTGCCGTGCGAGTAGCATACTCTTGTAGTCATCTCAAAATCCAGCATTTATTGATGAACCGCGCAGCCTCATAGGGCCGAGGGAGCCCGGCTGTGATAGGCTGGTCTGCTGGGTGGAGTTCTGACGAGGGGGAAGTCCAGATGTGGAAAATGGAGGTCCTCATGGAGTGGGGGGTTGTCTAGCTTGTTGTGAGGCTTTGCTGGGGTGGCAGGCCAGGGCTAGAACCTGCCATCCCTCCCGGCACCTCAGGAGCGGCTGGGCACAGTGACAGCCAGTAGCAGCTCTCATCCAAAATTATAAGAATACAAAATTATTGTATCTTGCCTGAAATAATACTTTCACTTTGTGGTTATAAGAACCAATAATTTTTATGTTCTCATTTATTTATTTACATATGGCTTAATTTATTCAAGTTGTGTTTTTTGTCTCTTACATAATCAATCCATAAAGAAATATGCAGCACACAGCTTCCCTTGGAGAAGCATATACTGAAAAATGTATAAAAGAGCAATTCTTGAAGGATTAGCATTGAAATCTAAGGTACAGGAAGTTGGAACAAAGCTCCCCCCATCCAAATGAGTCTTTCTGAAGCCTAAAAATTCTATGATTGGCTGCTTCCCAAAATATCTTTCTAAGGCTTCTCCTTTGAACTTGCCTCAGAATATTCGGGGTTGGCTTAGGCGCCTCTTCTGTTCATTCATCAGTATCCTCAAGCTCACAGCTGTGTAGGTGGGCCAGACTCATAAAACTCTATCTCTCAGCAGCCTCAGGCATAGGAAGTTGGCCCATAGAAGTTCTGAAAGAAGGGGGAAGCATGTATCATATAAGACCCAAAGCAGGAAGAAAAAACTAATGAAGGAAAGTCTTCAGCTTTCACAGGAAATTATTTTCACTCAACCTCTATAAAAAGTAACAGATTTGACCCTTCATCTCTTCCCACCTCCTTCTCAGCTAACTTCTGTCTAAAGGCAATAGGAGAGTAGGGGCCAGTTTGTGGCAATGAAAGACAGGTGGCCTTTTACAAAATGATCATCAGAAACAAGTTTGCCATGGCTAAGGTTGCCCGGAGTAGTTATGGCTAGTGAGATATTGGATTGGATCATTTTGCGAGAAGAAATTCTGAGCAGCTACTAGGAACTGAATTTAAAAAGCAGATGATGACAGAATGTAAAGAAAACAAAAATTAAAGCTGTTTAGTGAATTGTATTTTGACTATAAAGGGATATCGAGATGTTTCACATGAATGCCTTGATTAAATTTTGGTAATATCCTGGGGTTGAAAGGTATTAGCTAATATACAATTGATTATTTTACATCAATGTGATGCAGAGTGAATCTTCTGAAGGACTGTCTCATTGTATATTTTTTGGCAGCTCATAGGAGGGAGAATTTGGCTAAACTGTTCAGAATGTAAGTTGGTCATGTGCAAGGGAGAGTAGACATTTCATAGCCTGGATCCATCAGCGTAATGTAAAGAAACATGTGAGGTTCAGTTTACCAAAGATCTGGTTATATTATTGAGTAAAGATCCAGGTCATATGCTTATTCTGTGGATCTTTACTCAATTTTATGACTTGATCCTGGTAAACTGGATCATGAACTGGACATGTTTCTTTACGTAACTCTGATGGCTCTGGACTATAAAGCAGTCATTGAGGTGCAGTAGCTCGAAGTCAAAATACTGAGGGTATTGTTTGCTTTATCCTTTATCCATTTTGACTTTTTGAGATTACTGACACTGTGAAGATGTTTATTTTACCATGCAGTGCACAGATAACTTTCCGGACATACCTGTTGAGTATACAAATAACTAAGTGAATAATTGAGCAAATGCTACTGACAAATAGAGAAAAATCTAAATTCCATTCTCAGTAAATTTGACATTTTAAGAGCACTTTAATAAAACTATGACTCCTTATATCTATCTACCATTTTGTAGTTTTGGGGTTATGAAAAGCTTTAATGTTTGACATTGTTCTGTTCATTAAATTGTCCATGTTGGACAGGTCAGGCATTCTATCATTTATTTACTCAATCAATATCCTTCAAGTTACCTTTTATTGACAGGTGTGACAATTTGGCATATAAAACTATTGATTAGTATGTAATTGACTGTTTTGCCCTACTCAAGAAAGACGCCATGGAATGTGTATGTGTGTGTGTGTGTATATATATATGCATGCATATGTGTATATATAAATATATAAGTATAAATAAATAAGTATACAGGTATTTATTTATGTAAATGTGTGTATTGTGTATGTATGTGTGCATGTGTGTATGTATATTGACCAACTCACAAATTACAAAGCAAGTTAATGGCAAATTTGCATTGAGACAGATAATTACAGTAAATTATGGCAGTGTATAAGAACTCATGTAAGTTACTGAAAAATTTGTCTATTACAGCCGGTAAAGTGCCAAAAGTGACAAATAAATGACATAGAACTTTGTAAATAAGCAAAGGTTAGGGAAGACTTTCCAGATAAAGAATAGAGCAAACACAGAATATCACAGAATATGACCATGAAGATCATAGGACACAACCAATCATACAGAGGCAAATTTCAAACTAGAAAAGAAACTTAAGATCAAAGCATCAAACGTTTTGAGGTATCACATTTGGGCCATATTTTATAGGCTCTGAGAGCCATTTAAAAATATCAATAGAAGAGGAGGTCAAGATATTTAAACTTTGAATTTATTATCAAGATTTTCCCAAGGTATAAATCTGAGCAATATGATATGAATCTGGATCACATGGAGAGTAATAGAAAAGTCAAATTTTACTGGATGGAAATGAAATGACAAGTACCTATTTCCTGTTCATTGCTTAATCAGGAGAGACAATATTTGTCATGTGGAAAAACAGTTCATTATAATCAGACGGAAAATTTATGTACCTGAAAATCTTCCAAAGAGAAAATGTATGAGAAGGAACATGAGAGAATAGCAGATACCAAACAGTTCTTATCAGTCTGAATCTGTTTTACATTTCATTCCAGACTCTGCAAATTAGTGCCAACACAATGAATCTTTGTAAATTAATGAGGGTAACAGCGGGAAAGAATCAATCAGTCACTCAGGTTCCAAAATCCTCCCAGGTAATAACCTGAAATGAACCTTGGAGTCATGACCCCAGACTAATAGCCTGCTTCAGATGCTTTGAACAAAACAATTAAATAATCACATTCCTTGTGGCCCCGTTTCCTGAATATATTAATTAGATTAAAATGCAACTTGTCAAGGCTGCTGGAATGGAATGGGCTTTTCAGATGCTTTTTTTTTTCTCTTGTCCTTGTGTTTTCAATGGCATATCTTCCCTGTTCATCAAGGAAGACTAGGACCTGCCCAGACAGGCACATTGCCACAATACACAATCTAATTCCTTGTGAACCTGGTTTTCCACCAAAGGTGCTGTCTCTCCTCTACTGGATGATATATACCTTTCCAATTATATAGGAGCCACAGTGGTACCTATAGCAGGTACCTGCCCATTCCACTGATGCTCTACCAGGACCAGATGGTTAAGTGCTCAGGCCTGCAATGCAGTGCTTTGGAGCAGGGGTACCATGTCTAGATTCAGTAGTGCCAGAGGTTGAATTGAAGACCTCACACATGACAAAACTGTGCTCTGCTACTTTAACTATATCCTCAGAACTTTACTTTATTTTTTTAAAATAATTAATGACTTTTCATTGAATAGCAATAAGATACACAGCTATGAAGTTTTTCATGATTAGGCTTAAGTCATGTAATGTTCTAACACCTGTCCTTTCACCAGTGTACATTTCCTACCACTAATGTTTCCAGGTTTCTTCCTCCTCCCTCCTCCCCACCTGACTCTATGGCAGGCACTTTTTCTTTTATCTCTCTCTCTCTCTCTCTCTCTCTCATTTTGGGCATTATGGTTTATAATACAGTTACTGAAAGTTTACATGATAATCTGCCTTTCATTTTTGGTAGGTTAAAAAACTCTTAAAATATAGAAAATTGTCTGAATTTTGATCTCATTCAACCATACATCCATTCATCCATCCATCCAATCTTTATAAGATTTGTCGATACTGAGAAAATTGTATGCTTACAAAAGGATAAAATAAGTTCATTGCTATAAATTCATTCAAATAGTTCCTGGCTTATTAAATGAATAACTTCTTCATATTTGTATCTTTGGTATCACTTGTATCATTTGTCTTCCAGTTGATCATCAATTTGCTTGAGCGGGCACCAGTAATACCTCCATACGCCTTGTTACATGCTATTGTAGCTCAAGGGCATCTGGTCACTCCAGGAAATAAAGAGTCCCAAGTCATTCATTCATGTCATAGGAATAAGGTCTATAATTTTACTGGCATTTGGCATATCAAATATGGCATGGGTAGCTTGCCAGGCTCTGCCATGCAGGTGGGATACTCTTGTAGTCACCTCTAATCTTGAGCATTTATTCATGAGCCGGGCTTGTGATAAGCTCTTCTGCTGAGTGGAGCTCTAACGAGAGGGGAGTCCAGATGTGGAAAATGGCAGCCTTCATGGTGTGGGTGTTCTTCTGGCTTCTTGCAAGGCTCTGCTGGGGTGGTAGAACAGGTCTAAACACGCCTTCTCTCCCAGGTGTCTCATGATCAGGTGGGCACAGGGACAGTCGGTATCAGCTCTGCCCCATGTATGTGAATCTCTGGATCAGTGTACCTGGGCTGGGCTTGAAAAAGACTGCTGCAGGTTGGGTCTCTAATGAGCCGGGTTTGTGATCAGCTCTTCTGCTGGGTGGAGCTCTGACGAGTGGGGAGTCCGATGTGGAAAATGGTGGCCCTCATGGTGTGGGGGTTCCTCTGGCTTCTTGCGAGGCTCTGCTGTGGTGGCTGGCCAGGGCCAGAACCCGCCTTCTCTCCAGGGTGCCTCATGGTCAGCTGGGCACAGGAAGAGCCAGTAGCAGCTCTGCCCTGAGTATGTGAGTCTCTTTGGTATACAAATAAGGAAATAGCATTGTGTCTAAAACTCATGAGACCTAATCTCACATCAGTCACTGCAGTGCTAGGAAGATGCATGGAGCATTATAGGGGCAGAGAACATATTGTGCTGGCGGCCCAGCCAGGGTGATCCCTCAAAGCTTTCTGCACGTGCTCCCATTGTTCTTAAGAGAAGATGGAGTCTGAAGGGGGTGCAGATGACTCTGCTGAGGAGGGGAACCTAATCAATGATGGTGCTAATGAAGATGGAGGGAAGATCAGCTGAACTTGATCAAGGATGATGAAAAAGAGGCTGAGGAAGGAGAGGATGACAGAAACAACACCAATGGCGAGATTGACTCTCAAACACATAATGGGGGTTAGAAATCTTGTCCCATTATTTCTTTATTTTGTTGCTTGTGTAAGATCAAAATTTTCACCAGATTCTCTCCCCTAGTCTCTTTAGCACAAGCTAACCATTCTCTCCATCCTTGTCCTTCCCATGTTCATTAATTCATATTGCCCTATGCCTAGTTCCATTTTCACTCCTTTTGATGCTCCTAGTAGTTATTACCCTGCAATTTTTGCTTTTAATTTTGATACCCCATTATGACTTAACAATAAAAATTATATATGTGTTTTAAAAAATATATATAGTACTCTTCGGAGATACACGTGAGTTTTATTCTCATGCTAATCAGTTTGTTGCCAAGTGAAGGGTCTTTACTTATACTCAGACTTAAATTAAAAACAACTATTATAATGCATAGTTTCTCCTTTTTCTTTTTTTGTAGTTTTCTTTGTTATATTTATCAGTCAGTAGCATTCTATTATAAACTTACTTCTTTGATTATATCATTGTTCTCAACTTGTGTTCCAAGGAACCGGGAACTTTTTAGAAATGCAAGTTTCCTTGGGTTTCAGGCAAACCTCAAGGAATCAGGATCTTCAGGTTTGTTTCCAGTAATCATGTTTTTCTTAAAATTAACTGCAGGTAATTTGGATTCTTACTGAAAAAGTCTTGGAGCTACTAAATCAAAGTTTGAATTTTCTAGAGAAAGTTCCTTGAAACAGACCCATATTCTATTTACTACTATGTCTCTGGCTCCTAGGTATGGATCTAACAGTCAAGGGAATTAATCAACAGTTAGCGAATGAATTAGAAACTGGAAACGATATCTCACTTAATGGCTGACCTAAAAACCAGTAACATCCATTTCTCCATCACCTAGTTCTATTTCCTTTCATATCCTGTCTGCAAAAGTTATTTAGTTTGCAATTTAAAACGAAGCTGGTGTATCTACCAGAAAATTTAGTCACTTATATTTAAGTTGAGAAAGTGAATTTTAGTTAGTGATGATACTTAGAATATGCTTACTATTAACATAGGAAGAGAATGACATGCAAACTACTTTAAAAACTCATCATACACTACCATTTGAGTTTATTTTTATGTTCTAGTTGGTTTCATAATAGGAAACATAGAAAGTTGAATAGAAATCCAGTTTGCCACAGACTTTTGCATGAACCAAAGAAAAATTATCAGTACTACACAAGAACATATCTGTACCAAGAGCACACATACACTAATAAGGAAGGAGAGGGATGTGATGGGGAAAAGGAAAAAGTAAGTTTTCAAGATGGAGATAGAGAGGCAGAAATAAACTCTGACATTATAAATTTATTTCCATGTTTTTCTCAAGTACACAGTTCTCTTTTGCCTGTTGAACACCCTGACAACAAGTTCACATCAGGCACTTTCTGAAATCCAAAGATGTATCCACAGCAAGTTAGGAAAGCTTCCTCTGGCTAGCACACCCCATGTGGTGACCAGGGATCCATACAATGTGTAATCCCTTAGCAGGGAGTAGGACAGTCTGTAGCTAAATGTTAGGGTATGAAGGAATGTGGAGAGGTTCAATCGAAGGTACAAGTGATTTATCAAAAGACCAAAAAACCCTTCAAAAAAATCAACACAGCACAAAGTCCTTTGTTTTTAACAACAGCCCTTGTTCCCCTTCTTCCCATGTTTCATTTGAGCTCACTGACCAAACAGTAAGAACAACAAAACGGTTCACACTTTACTGCTACACTTCCACACTTTTTACTGCTCCCACTTCACTTCTTTGGATGGCCCTAAAGTTCCATTTTCTTGATTCATTAATTATCTTTACTCATATCAATCAATAGACTAACATATTAGTTATAAAATAAGACTAATGTGTCATTTTGTTGCATTTCTATAGCATATTACTTGATACAATGATTCTACTGAAGTAAAGAACCAACCATGCTTAGGATGACTTAGAATTTAAACAGGATTTATGTGTTATTTAACTTTTAATGGAGATGATGTTTGGTGGGGAGTAGAGGAGGAGAAGGAGGGCATGAAGCTTTTTCTCCTCACCAAAAAAAATCACAAGGTAGATTCTACAGCAAGGTAAATATACTTCATCTGTATATCTGCCACTCACTCATTTCAGAGGGGGTAGGAGGAAGGATTAAGGCCCTCAATAATCAACACACATTACATTGCATCTAATCAAAATCTGCCTCTTGCTCATCCTTTAGGGGAGAAAAATAGGGGATATCCACAATCAGCAATTATAGCTTCTGTCGTAGAGGTATATAGGTTTTCAGTAAATGGACTAACAAAATGAAGGACTAGACACATACTATGATTGAGCTATACTATGTGTCAAGCATGGAAGTGCTAGCAATTCATCATTTCTTTTAGCAGGCATTCCAGGAATCCATGGAAGTAGATATATTCTCATTTTATGAAATAAAAAAGTGTCACTTGCCCTTACTCTTTCACCCATTAAATTATATAGTTAGGATGTAGTTAATACATCTGCCATTTCCTCCTCACCTCTGCCCCATTTGGAGCAACTCTTGCAACTCTCTAGGGTCCCAGCTTGCGAGTCTTTTGAAATTATTTCCTGACTTCAACTATGAAATCACAGCCTGCATCCTCTATTTCTTGTTCTCTGTGCACTTTGAAAATTCCCTGAAGGCACATGTCAGAGTTTCAACTGATCAGTGACCACCTTCATCTCAGTGTAAGAATGAAAGTTTCACAAGGGCTGGAAAATTATATGTCTTATGAATAATGATGTCCACCAAGAATGGTGTTTACACACAATAAGATACCAGAGAATACTGACAAATGAGTGTTATTCTCTTCTCTTGTTTCCATTCTGTCCTGCCTCATGCTCAAGCAGAATAATGCCTCAAAAATAGTATACAGAAGGCGAGAATGATAGCGGGTAGGGTATTTGCCTTGAACACAACCAACCCAGGTTTGATCTGCATGATTCTATATGGTCACCAGGAGTTATTTCTGAGAGTAGAGCCAGAAGTAACACCTGAGCATTGCTGGTTGTACCCCAAAGACAAAACAAAATGTATATGTATTCACTAGGTGTTAGGAAATCCTTCAGACCTTCCAACTGCCTGAAACATATGGCCCAGACTCCAGCTGGTATTAAAACTCTGTCCTCAAGCATCCTCTTAAGAATAATTTGGCATATCTTCCTGCTAGAACCACTATCACAACCTACTTACTCAAAACCCTTAAAATACCTTCTCATATACCTCTCCAACCCTTTAAGGATAAATTGATATGAATCTTCAGATTTGATCATTTTAATTTCTAAGAGAAAGAAAGAGGATATTTTATAAAAATCAATATACTCAAAGACAAGGAGTATGACTTTGAATAGATAATATATCCCAAAAAGTTCTAAGATGTGTCCTTAAATATATGGCATCAAAGCATTTTTCAGGTACTTGGTTGATAGTCACAAAGCCTCTGTGATTACTGATAACTCCCACTCCATTTTCCCTAATGACAGAGTTCCTAAGCATATATTCAGCTGCTCAGTTCCAAATATTTTCCACCTGCTTTTCATTATTCCTGAAATGTAAAATATTTTATTTCTCTATAGAGAATACAAGGTTGAAATTCACTGCATTTTAGTAATATGAATGAAACCAAACATCAAATTGATACTCAAACTCTGGCTGTTCAATTTTTAAGATAATTCCATTACACTATTTAAACTGCTACTGTGATCTTCAAAAATGTCAGCATGGGCTCACTGGGAGCTGCTTAGAAATGCAGAGTGTCAAGGCTTTTGCCAGGCCTGCTGAGTCAGAATTTGCATGTGATAAACACCCAGGTTATTCATGTACTAGCTATGTGTTCATGTAGCACAAGCCTTAGCTGCCCATGAGAATCACTTGGTGAGTTTGATAATGATACTTATACTGTAGTTCCATTCCAAACCAATTAAGTCAAAAGCTCTCTGGGGGGTCAGGACATTAATGTGTCTTAAAGGTATTCCCTGCAATGATTCTAATATGTAGTTATCGTGAAGAGCAACTATTATGTGTGCATCACTCTAGTTATTTATGAAAACTGTGCAGACCTTTTTCTGGTAAGGGAACCCTCTATTATAAGAGGCTCAACATACCCAAATAGAATTTAATGATCTAGTCTATTAATAATAGGATCTACTAATAATAGGTTATTCTATTGTATCAAGCCTGGAATGCAACAGAACTATGACAACTTTGCTTCTGTTATGCCCTGCTTAATTTTCCAAAATTACCTGCAAAACATACAGACACATCACACACACACAAACACATACACACACATCAAATATCTCTTTGATCTCTCTTCATTCTAGAGATATTTAAATCAGGAGATAGGGGCAGAAGTAAGTGAATGGTGATGGAAATAATGTTTTCTCAACTTTTCACTTACAAATTAACAAAAATGTTAAAGTCCCATTATTACTCTTTAACCGGAAGTGGCAACTTGTTGGGAGGAAAATAATAACAACTTGTAAAATAAAACAATTGAAGGATGCAGATTCAACCCTTAAATATCATAATGTCTTTCAACGATTGTGATTAAAAAATTTATTTTTATCATTGGTAGGCAGTTTTTGTTAAAGAAAGACTGGTCAGTATAGTGAAAAAATATATATTTAAAAGCCTCCTGGACATAAAAGAAGTTTCTAAGAAGATGTAGGTAAGACTGTTGCCATGACCTCAGATAAAATGGACATTTTGCTCTGAATCAGGCAAGGAAATCAAGATTGGAGGAAGAAAGAGAGAATAAAGGAAAGACTTAGAGAAAGTGAAAGGAAGGGAGAACTACATGATTTTATGTACCATCTCAAAGAAATTCATTTCATTCCAATGGTGGGTGTAATTGATTTTCTTTTATAAAATGATAAAGGGTCTTAGTTCTGCTTTTTTTGGTTCACCTGGAATCTCTACAGAGGCAAAAGTTGGAAATAGATTTTTAGTTGCTGGGTATTTGTTAAGATTGTGGAATAAGGCTGTTCATCTGGAACCATAGAATGCAAGGGATTAAAGAAAATTAATTCTAGAAACTAATATTCTGGTTTGCTATAACTTAGTATATCAGGCATTTGTATTGATTTCTTTCTTGCATTTCCATGTAACATCTGAAAACTATGGTTGAGGTGTTAGTGGATTGTCACATACCTCCCAAATACAGAGTTAACCCCTTAAATAGTATTATAAATTTTTTGCTGTTTTTGGGTCACACATGGCAATGCTCAGGGGTTACTCCAAGCTTTACACTCAGGAATAACTCCTGGCAGTGCTTGTGTACCATATGGAATGCTGGGGATCAAGTCTGGGTCTGGCCGCATGTAAGGCAAATGCCCCATTGTTACAGGACACCTAAGAGCCTCTGCATCTGCCCTGGATTTCCTCCTACAGGTCACTTCATAGATAGGGGGTAGTTTAAATGTGGCAGTTTATCTGACCATATTGTGTTCTTGTTCACTTCACTTGACATCCTGTTATACATCAATTTGCTCGAGTGGGGGCCAGTAACATTTCCATTTGACCCTATCACGTGCCAGTGTAGCCCAATGGCATCTGACTGCCTCAGGAATACAAAGAGCCTCAAATGGTTCGCTCAGGGTCTTGATGAAGAAGTCTGACCATCTTTTAGGTGGGCGGCCACATGATCTTTTGACATCCTGTGGGATCCAGTCAGTAACGGCTCTAGTCCAGTGATCGTCTCCAAATCGCATTACATGTCCAGCCCATCTGATTTTCGATACCTTGGCAAACGAGACAGCATCCCTGACTCTGGAACAGCGATAGAGGTCGGAGCTCCGGATTCCTTCTTTCACTTGAGTGAGGCATGATATTCCAAGCATAGCTCTTTTGATTCCTCTTTGGGAGACCCGAATAGCATTCTCATCCTGCTTTCACAGGGCCCAGGTCTCTGAGGCATATGTTAATGCAGGGAGAACGGTGGAGTTGAAGAGATGTGCCTGGAGCTGGAGGTTCTTTGTCTTTTCCGCTATTTCTTCGATGCTTTTGAAGGCATTTCATGCTGTCTCTCTTCCTCCTGCGCAGCTCAGGTTTTAGGTCATTCATCATGTTGACTTCTCAACCTAGGTACATATAACTGCTGCATTCAGAGATGTTTGTTCCATTGAGAGCCGAATGGGGCCTCTGGAACTAGTTTGCTGAGATTCAGCTGTAGACCTATCAACATTCTTGGTCAAAGTTGGCCAGCATTTGTGCCGCTTGGCTAATGTTTGGTGTTATTAGAATGATGTCATCAGTGAAGCGAAGGTGGTTTAGTTGTGGACGCGTCTATCTTCACTCCCATTCCTTCCCATTCTAATTGTCACATGATTTTATCAAGGGTGGGTGGCGCTGAAGAGTTTTGGTGAAATGGTATCACCCTGCTGAACCCCTCTTTTGACATCAATGATCACTTCTTTATAGAATGGTGAGATCCTGGTGGTGAATCTGTTATACAGCTCATGAAGGATCTTGATGTATTGGGTTTGAATGCCATGTTTGGCTAGGGCTTCGATGACTGCTTCAGTCTCCACAGAATCAAAGGCTTTCTTTAAATCAATGAACATGAGACAGAGTGGCATCCTGAACTCCCTACACACTTCAATGAGCTTGGTTACCATATGGATATGGTCGGTTGTGTTGAATCCTTTTTGGAAGCCAGCTTGCTCATATGGTTGCCCTTCATCTAATGTTCTGCCAATCCTGTTCAGGGTGACTCGTGTAAACAGCTTGTAGATGACAGACAACAGGCAGATGGGGCGATGGTTGCCAATGTTGTGGTTGTTTCCCTTCTTGAACAGTAGAACTGTCTTGCTGGTTTTCCAATGGGAGGGCACCTTGCATTCGGACAGGTAGTGTGTGAAAAGCCAAGCCAGTGTATTGATGAGTACTGAAGGCAGATTCTTCAGGTGTTCAGGTCTGACTTTGTCTGGGCCTGGTGCTGTTCCCTTCTTTACTGACGAAATGGCCTGTTGGATTTCAGAAGGGAGAATGTTGGGAACAACATATCCATCCTGCATATATGTCGCTCAGGGTCTTGGTATGTGAGCAGGTGGATGTGGCTATTAAAGAGATCTGAGTAGAAGTCATGGATAACATTCTGCATTGCCTTTCTGGAAGTTGTGATAGATCCATCAAGACATTGGAGGGCAACTAAAATACAAAACTACTGTGAAGTAAAGACAAGACTCTTGTGAAGGCTTGGAGAAATATTTAATTGACATTAGTATAGTCTTTGGTATAGAGGAATGCCATCTCCAAAACCCCCTTCTCTACCCTATAAAGGCATTTCCACGCAGATCTTGGCTCAAGACATTAGCATCTAAAGGGCCTAGGTGAGTGCTGGGAGAAATTACCTGAGGGCATTTGACCCTGCCTGCTTCCCATAAAAGTGGGAGTTCTGAGTTGCAGGGGATAAAACCAGCCTGCTTCCTCTCTTGCTCTCTCTCTTTTTGGCTCTCTTTTGGGGCTCGCAGTCTTCTTGGGAGTCTTGTCTTTGTCCCCTCTTTTACAGGACCTTAACATGTGGTGGCTGCCATCTTGGCCTAAGAGTGGCTGGGATTCTAGCTGGGAGTCCTAAGCACAGGGTTTTTCCTATTGCTGATTTGTATGCCTGAACCTGTGATAAGTAAAGAATTTTAAAACCTGTGCCAGATTCCTGGGTTTTCATCCATTCCCGCTGGCTTCAGAGGTAGAAGGAAACTTCGCTTACCAGTATTGTTGGGGACCCTAGAGTTCCCCCAATATCTGGCATCCCTGGGTGGGCACGAACCACCAACCTTTCCGACACCCTATCCACCGGAATATCGCCCTGGCCCCATTATTGTAAAAATTTTAAGTAGTCAGTGTCAGTTGTCAGTTGTGGCTTACTGACAGTATCAAGTACAGAAACAGTCCAGAGTCTCTCTAAGTTCCTTTATTATTTCTCTAGTTGTTTTCTCACTCCACTTTAGCCCAAGAACCTCCATTTCTCTCCCAGTAGTAGTCCTCAAGCCAGCTGAACTACTGGGATTCTCCCAGCAAGCTGTCCAGCAGGCCAGCAGTTGTTGGATGACAGACCTAGCTAACTTGTGAGCTTTGCTGTTTAATCTATTTCATCCATACACTCACAGTTATTACAGGTTCTTAAGCCAGGGTTCATGTAATGAGATCTCTCTTCTGCATAAAACACTGATGGAGGGTGTGGAAGTTACAGAAGTCACCTTGACTTTGAGAACTTCTGACTTATTGCTATATGTCTACTAAGACCTCTGTGTTATCTAGATTGGGCACAGCTCCTCTTTATACCCACTGGACCCAGAGTGAGACAGTTAGAATTTACCAGGAGACTACCACCCTGGCTACGTTGAGACCACTGTTTAAGATTATAGGAAGGATCATACTAGTTTGCCCTCAAGCAGGCGAGTATGTCCTTTCAGTATACAGAGAACAAGATACTCAGAATCACCTTGGTGCTAATAATAGATAAGAATCTTGTGGTACTATCTAGATGACATAAAGCCCATGAAATTAAGATGTATTACTTTATACCAGCTGCCTCTTTTCTCTCTCTCCAGTGTTTCACATAAGAGATAATCTCATAAGAGATAATCTCATAATCTCAGATGGGATTAAACTTTGACTTAATCATTTGTTTAGTCCTGTAGTAGGATGTGGCACCTCCCACACTCTTCTACTATCTAGAGTCATTTTAGGTGATCTTTGTTGGCAATACCTGCCCTGAAGTTAGGATTACTTTTGGCTATATAAGGGGACTGATTTGAGGTACTTCCCTCTCTCCGGTGGGATCCATTTTGGTGGGACTCTTTGGTGGGATCCTCTTTAGTAGGAGACTTGGGCTCTCATGTATGCACTAAGTTCTGACCAGAGCTAGAGGTCTTCCATTTTATTGGATTGTTGTACTATTAAAAGTCTTTCGGAACTGCATTGGACTCATAAGTTTTCGCCAGTTCCTGGCGGCCTCAAAGTTAGAAGAGAACTTCTGTCCTAATACTGTTGGGGACCCCAGCAGCTCCCCAACACACACTCTCTCTTCTCCCTCTGTTAGCAAATTATCTCCCTCAAAGTCTTTTTCTAATACCTCCCTTCAAGACTCTCTTCAAACTACCTCCAAACACTGCTCTTAAGCAAGTTCAGTAAGCCCAGGCTTTCTGCTCCTCTAACTCCTGCCAGACTGAGAACCCAGTCTCAACTGACCAACTGAACTATTTTCCAACTGTTAAATATCACCTTAATTAGATATTGGTAGCCTATCCCTTTATGTCTTAAAAGGGATAAGACAGGACTTCACAGTGTTCTAGAACTTCAGGTAAAATGGTCCATTTTTGAAGGAGCAAGAGACAGAGTTCTTCTGAAAGGCCCCCACTCTCTACTATATATTGTCTGTTAAGCCAAACTAAGTACCAATTTTCTTTATAAGTTTTCCTTAACAAGCATTACTAGCTTTGGCTTCCATTCAGTATCTGAGGTAGAACTTGCAATCAAAAATACTTAGCAATTGAGGAGGTTTTCAATTCAATGCTCCAAGAACCTAAAGAAACACAGGTAAATATGTTCCAAATGTTTAGGATGGTTGATTGTATGTCTTGCACACAGAAGAACAGTATTGGTCATATTATTGAATTTTATGCTCCCTATATATAATCAGATCTGGGGCTGGAATGATACCATAGGGCACTTGCCATGCACATGGCCAATGTTGGTTTGCTCCCTAGCACCTCATACAGTCCCCTAAGTCCTGGCAAAAGTGATGTAGACAAACAGAGGGGGACCCTGCATGTCAGTGAACTGTCACCATTAGTTGTCACCTTTTGGAACCAGAAATGAAGACTTGATAAGACCCATTAACAGACAAAAGACCCTGAGGAAGCTGGATCCACCTTCTTTCACCCAGCCCTTAACCCCTCATCAATCTTCGATGACCCAGAAGAGAATTCCAGAGCATTCCGCCCAAGAAAATAAAAGCCCCCTTTGGACATGAGTCAGGGCCTCTCTCTCTGCCTTTGGAGCAGCCCACATTCTCCCTTGAGCGCATTACTCTCACCTTCCCTCATCCTTCCCCATCATAAAACCTCTATAATAAAAATCTGTTTTACTTTACTGCTCATCTATTTCTTTTTTTTTTTTTTTTTTTTTGCTTTTGGGTCACACCCGGCAATGCTCAGGGGTTACTCCTGGCTCTGCACTCAGGAATCATTCCTGGCAGTGCTCAGGGGACCATATGGGATGCCAGGAACCAAACCCTGGCCGGCATGGGCCGGCTGCGTGCAGGGTAAACACCCTACCAGCTGTGCTATCGCTCCGGCCCATATTTCTAAAAATTATTTTTCTGTGAGGAAGACAAGAACTCTGAGAAAACCCTGGGTAAGGCCTAGGACTGACTTTCCTTTCCTGCAAAGAGCAATTCCTTGCTCCAGCCTGAGTCCATGCCTCCCTGAGAAATCTCAGGTGGTGGGGATCAACTATTATGCCTAGAGATCAAGCATACATCAGGTGTGGCTTACGGCCACCTCATGGGGCTAGTGGGGCTCAGGCCCACACCTTGCAGGGGCTTATTGTAGACTTTATCAGTCTTTAGCCTGCCCAGTGGGTCCCAGCAGCAGAGGCAACTGGGGAGAAAGTGACCATCTCTCTCCCGTTCCCACCTCACAAAAGTCACCATGGGACCCACCTACATCAGAAGTAATCCCTGAGAGTAGAGTTAGGAGTAAGCCTTAACACTGCTATGTCTTTTCTTGCCTACTAGCCCCCTCAATGCCTTGCAAATAAAGAAATGTTAAATTATTAGTCTTTGGAGACTCAGAATGTGTTCTTACTTAGAAATAGGATAAAGTAGATACAACTATATAAAAATAAAATCATCCTATGTTGAAAGCATAAGTCCATGAGTACTTATAATGAGAAAGAAACACATGCCGACAGGGGCTGGGAGTTAGTATGTAACTGACATAGGTTTAATTCTCAGAAGCACATGTTTCCCCGAGTGTCACTGATTGGCCCAGGAGGGCCCCGAACATCACCAGGATTCCCCAGGCAATCTTCAGTTCCACAGAAAAGCAGAAGAATCCATGGGTCATTGCATTAAAAACACGGCCAAGAATCAATGGCAGGGCTTCCTATCTTCTGAGTTCCTACTCTTAAAAAAAATGCCTACGAGCAATCATAGTGAAGAAGTAAAAAAACTAGTGAAGATATTAGCAAACATTGAAGTCAAACTATTACAGCCAAGAATACCCGGATTTGTTAGAAACTGAGACATAGAAATATTCTTTCCTTGAATCATCAGTGGAGAGAGAGAGAGAAAGAGGAGGGAGAGAGAGACTTACCTTCTTAATTTCAACTTCTAACCTCAGTAAATCTGACATAATATATTTCTATTGTCTTTGCTGATCTGTGAAGGAGTCCATTGTTGTAGCTTTTCTAAAAGTCTATTACAAGCTTGGTGATTTAGGTAGGTTATAGGCAAATAGACCTAGAAGTGGGCAGGCTATAGTTACTAAGCTGTATTTCATAGAATTACTACTTCAGGGATCGATGATGAACGGGAAGACAGTGACAGACAGTGACTACTTCAGGGATTTCATGGGAGTCAATGTAAATATGTTTTTTGTGAATTCCAACCTTGGACACTATACTCATGGCATGCTTATGGCTAATCTCAAGCATCAAGCCAATTCCTGTTGCATGACGACTATTCAAATATTGAATCAGCTCTTTTAAGTCATGGGTTCACTAGATCACACATCATTGGGTGGTTGAGCGTAGTACAATGTTTTCATGATGCTAAAGTTCCCTGATACTAAGGCAAAACTTTGCCTATTAAAATAACTGGGTTCCCCACACACATGCCAGCACCGGTTGTTCTTGCTGTTTTGGATGTGTGCCAATCTCTGTAGTATGAGATGGTACCTCATTGTTGTTTTGATTTGCATCTCCCTGATGATTAAAGATGAAGAGCACTTTTTCATATGCCTTTTGGCCATTCAATTTTCTACTTTTTGGAAGCTTCTGTTCATTTCTTCTCCCCATTTTTGGATGGGGTTGGCTGTTTTTTTCTTGTGAAGTGCTACCAGTGCCTGATATATCCTGGATATTAACCCCTTGTCAGATGAGTATTGGGTGAATATCCTTTCCCCTCTGTGGGTTGTCTTTGTATTTTGGTCACCATTTCTTTTGAGGTACAGAAGCTTTTCAATTTTATATAGTCCCATTTGTTTATCTTTGTTTCCATTTGCTTGGTCAGTGGTGTGTCTTCTTTAAAGATACTTTTAGTTTCAATGTTGTAGAGCGTTTCTCCTATGTTTTCTTCCATGTACCTTATAGATTCATGTCTGATGTTGAGATCTATATCCATTTTGATCTGACTTTTGTGCATGGCATTGGAAGGAGGTCTAAGTTCATTTTTTTTACATTTAGCTGCCCAGTTTTCCCAGCACCATTTGTTGAAGAGGCTTTCTTTGCTCCACTTAATATTTTTTGCTCCTTTATCGAAGATTAAGTGGTTGTATTTTTGAGAGTGTCTTTCAGGATATTCAGTTCTATTCCATAGGTGTGTCTCTATACCAATACCACACTGTCTTAATTACAACTGCTCTGTAGTAGAGCTTGAGGTTGGGGAAGTGATACCTCCCATCTTCTTTTCCCCAAGAATTGCTTTAGCTATTCGTGGGGGTTTATTATTCCATACAAATTTCAGGAGTGTTTGTTCAATTTCTTTGAAGAACATCATGGGTATCTTTATAGGGACCACATTGAATCTGTATAAAGCTCTAGGGAGTATTACCATTTTGATAATGTTAATCCTTCCAATACGTGAGTAGGGAATGTGTCTCCATTTCCTCAGGTCTTCTTTTATTTCCTGAAGTAATGTTTTGTAGTTTTCTTTGTAGAGATCCTTTACATTCTTTGTCAAACTGATTCCTAGGTATTTGATTTTCTGCAGTGCAATTGTGAATGGGATAGTTTCTTTTTTTTAAATTTTTTATTATACCACCGTGAAACATACAATTACAAAGGTGTTCATAATTGGTTCTTGGTAATACAGTATACATGTACCCATCCCTCCACCAGTGCCCCATTTCCACCACCAATGTACCCCCATCCCTCCCGCCCACCCCAGGCTACCTTAATAGCAGGTACCCCATTTTCCTCTCTTTCTCTCTCTGTCTATCTCTCTGTCTCTGCATCTCTCTCCCTCTTATTTTACACATTGTGGCTAGCCCTGCAGACATTTAGAGTTTATCACTGAAGTCTCTTTGTGTATATTCAATGGTGAGTTTTAATCTGCCATTACCATTTCCCATATTTAGTAAAACACTGGTATCTATTTATGTCCTATTAATGAATGCAGTCATTCTATATCTGACCTTTTCCTTCTGACTAATTTCACTCAGTATGATAGTCTCCATGTCCATCCATTTGCAGGTAAATTTCATAATTTCATCTTTTCTGATAGCTGCATAGTATTCCATAGTGTAGATGAACCACAGTTTCTTTAGCCAGTCCTCTGTTCTTGGGCATTTAGGTTGTTTCCAGATTCTAGCTATAGTGAGTAGCGCAGAGATAAATAAAGAAGTACAGATAGTGTTTCTGCTATGTGTTTTTCGATCTCTCGGGTATATTACCAAGAATGCTATTGCTGGATCAAATGGGAGCTCAATATCTAGTTTTTGGAGGAATGCCCATATTGTTTTCCAAAAGGGCTGGACCAGTCGGCACTCCCACCAACAGTGGATGAGAGTCCCCTTTTCCCCCACATCCACGCCACCACCGGTTGTTCTTGATGTTTTGTATGTGTGCCAGTCTCTGTGATGTGAGATGGTACCTCATTGTTGTTTTGATTTGCATCTCCCTGATGATGTCCCTTTCTTCTCTTTCGCTGTTTGCATATAGGAAGGCCATTGACTTTTGGGCATTGATTTTGTACCCTGCCACTCTACTATAGGAATGTATTATTCTCATCCACTGTTGGTGGGAGTGCCGACTGGTCCAGCCCTTTTGGAAACAATATGGGCATTCCTCCGAAAACTAGACATTGAGCTCCCATTTGATCCAGCAATAGCACTCCTGGGAATATACCTGAGAGACCGAAAAACACATAGCAGAAACACTATCTGTACTTCTTTATTCATCTCTGCACTATTCACTATAGCTAGAATCTTGAAACAACCTAAATGCCCGAGAACAGAGGACTGGCTAAAGGAACTGTGGTTCATCTACACTACGGAATACTATGCAGCTGTTAGAAAAGACGAAATTATGAAATTTACCTGCAAATGGATGGACATGGAGACTATCATGCTGAGTGAAATTACTCAGGAGGAAAAGGACAGATATAGAATGACTGCATTCATTAATAGGATATAAATAGATACCAGTGTTTTACTAAGTGTGGGAAATGGTAATGGCAGATTAAAACTCACCATTAGAGTTTTAATACACAAAGAGACTTGAAGTGATAAACTCTAGATATCTGCAGGGCTAGCCACAATGTGTAAAATAAGAGGGAGAGAGATGCAGAGACAGAGAGAGAAAGAGAGGAAATGGGGCTACCTGCTATTGAGGCAGCCTGGGGGTGGGGTGGGAGGGGTGGCTTACATTGGTGGTAGAAATGGGGGAACTGGTGGAGGGATGGTTGCTGGAATACTGTATTACCAAGAACCAATTATGAACACCTTTGTAATTGTATGTCTCACTGTGATATAATAAAAAATTAAAAAATAAAAATAAAATAACTGGGCTCTCATAATATGAAGTCAATATCCAAGGACAGTTGAAACAAGGGCCAGGAGTTTGTTCCATTGTTGGAAGTCTGCTCCAACTTCTTGGGGAAAAGACAGTTGGGATAGGAAATGGACCACCATAACAAGATGGCAGTAAATGATAATTGTATAAAAACTGCATGCAAAATAGGTAGAGAAACAAACATGGTAACCTCTCAGAATCTGTATTGCAGAACATAATGCCCAGTGGAAGGTACAGAGAGGCAGGAGAAGGGAAAGTGCCTGCCCCAGAGATAGGCTTGGGCATGGGAGGGGAGGGCATTGCAGGAGGTTAAAGGACACATTGGTGGTGGGAAACTTGCACTGGTGTAGGGCTGGGTGTTGGATCATGTGTGAATGAAACACGATCATTAGCAACCTTCTAACTATATGACATGGTGGTTCAATAAAACTATAAAGGAATTAAGGCAAATGCCACCATGAAGAAAAAATAAATAAAATAAAATAACTGGGTTCTGACATTAGATTCAGGATCCTTGTTTTCATTTGGGCTCCATTTGGATAACCTGATCTTCCTTCAAATGCAAAGAAGAATATGTATTCTCTTTCTGTATGCACTGAAACTTCAGTAGCGGTGAGGTTTATATCTCAAAGGATAGCTGCATTGCTGCATGCCAAAGATTACCACACATGCACTGGCACTCTCCAATGTCTGTACGCTGTATGCTGCCAGCTATTGTGATTCATCCCCCTGACTATGCATGGGCCTCATGCTATAAAGCCAGTGGGTCTGATGGATGAGATGGCCTCTCCCAGGGGCTCTGCTGCCAGTGCTGCAATTTTGCAAGTCTAGCAAGAACTGGCTTTCATTTCAAGCACGTCTCAAGGATGGAGACTTTTTAGAGGGGAAAGCAAATGTGCAAAGGAGAAAAGATTCCAAGTGCACAGATAATAAATGGAGTTTAAAATAAGTTTTATATGCCTCCTCTACAGCACTCTGCTTCAGTCCAAAATCATTAGCCATGCCGGATTAGTGGGATTGAGTAGGGACCAAATATTTATAATAAAGAAATCCTATTTTTATTTTATTTCTTTACAATATCCTTCTCTTTATGGCTTTATTTTTGACCAGGGGAGAAGAATACTAAGCAATGCTCAGGGTTTACTCCAGGCTCAGTGCTCAGGAATCATTCCTGGAATGTTCAGGGAACCACATGGGATGATGGAGATTGAGTCTGGATCAGCTGTATGCAAGAAAAGCATCTCTTAGCCTCAAAAGCATCTCTTAGCCTCAAAAAATACTTGATTATGAACATAACTCTGTATCATTTATATTATCTTTCTAGTCCCAACATATTCATTCTAGTTATAGGAATTTTAAGCATTAATCAATACTTTAACAAAAGATGATATGTTTATATAAAATATAGGTGGCACATTGCACACTACATGGTACTTGTCTGCTATTTATGTTCATGAATTTGTTTCTTAGTCATGACAAAGCATAGCAAGTTGGCAAGATGGGGATGGATAGGTTGATGAAAAGTGGTGATTAAAGGAGCTTTTGACTCAGTGTTTGCTAGTTAAGGGCAAACACAGAAGCAGTATATTCGCCAAACTAGAGACTATATTTGGGTCCTTGTGTTTTCCACCTCAAAAAGAAAAAATAAATTACAAGTTCTTGAGCAATATTTCTCAAAGGAGTGCAGTGATGATGCCACAGGAAAGTAAGAGGTAGATAGAGAAACTGAATAACTGAGCTTCTGCCAAGATACACCCCAGTAGTGACACAGCAGTGACTTTCCCCCTCATTTTAACACTAAAAATCATGTCGAAGTGTAGACTTAGCATGTTAGTAAAAAATATGATCAATGACAGAGATGATTATATTCTTGGTATTTAGTACAAAAAATACCACTGTTATGTTCTATGATAGACAAGGAGGAGACAGACAGGCATCATATTGCTTTCTGTGACATAAGACCTCTGTAAGGTAAGAAGTACATCTTTTATGTTCATTTTCTTTTACTGGTTTGAACCAATGTTTGCGTTAATTTCCTTCTAGTTTCTACTTATGAAAGATTATAGCTAGACCCACCAATCAATGTGAAGCAAAATCACAGCTGAGCAATAGATCCAGTGTCCTCTGTCTGGTGCTATACTCACTCCATCAGGAAATACTCCACGAAACTATTTAAGTTTATGTGGTCTTAGTGATTTAATGAGGATAATAAACTATGATGATAGTACCTTAGTCTTTAATTGTGGTAGCTTTAGCCACTTGTCACTTGTCTTTCGCTATTCATCGATTTGCTCGAGTGGGTGCCAGTAACATCTCCATTTGTTGGGAATGAGGTTTTTATGGCTACTGTTTTGCCATATTGAATACGCCATGGGTAGTTTGCCAGGCTCTGCTGTGGTTCTGGGTTCACCCCACGGGGCCCAGTCCTTTTCTATGTCAGACCATCAACCATCCAGGGCCCAGGGGGCAGAGCCCTGGGTGTAGACAAGCCTTTCTCCTGCCTGCCACCTGCCGACACAGCTGGGCACCACAGCCACACTTGCAACATCTCGAGGGTAGAAGTTTTAGCCAGTCACAACATATTTTTCATGTTATAAAATAGTCATAACTTTTTTTAGATAGCAATATAAAATTATATCAGATGCTATATATTAATAAACTACATTTCTTTCCAGATTTGTAAGTCTACAAAATCATTTTGTTAATATTGTGTTCACACACAAATTTATTGTGTGTATATGGGTGTACAATTCTTTTCCCATAGTTGACCATCCCTTATTTCAAACAAGATTTCTCTTTATAGTAAACTCAGAATTGGCATTTATTTATTCAGGACTATACTGAATATAGATGAGGTAATGCATTCTAATACTTAGAAAACTACCTGGCATCTGGAAGGAGCTCAACATAGGTCATTTGTGGTTAGCCAGTTTTAGATCAGTTCTTGTTCAGCAAAGGAAAGCATTTACTGAGCATAATTTGCACTCAAAAACAAAGGTAAGAAAGAAGTCTATAACTCATTGAAGTTTGAAATCCAGAAGATTTGAGATGGAGAAGGAACCACTATGACATTGAAAATTGGAAATGATCATTCTGGGCAAGAACTGATTGCTGAAAGGAGGTAAATATATATCCATGATAACCTTTCAGCATCTGTATTGCAAACCATAGTGTCCAAAAGGATAGAGGAGTGGGAAGAGAGAATATACTGAGAGAGAGAAAGAGAAAGAGAAACAAAGAGAAAAGAAAAGGTCAATTTAAAGGAGAGAAACTGGGAACAATGGGGGTGTTAATGTACACTGATACAGGAATGGGTGTTGGAAAATTTTATGGCTGAAACCCAATCATGAACAAATCTTTAACTGTGTCGTTCATGGTGGTTCAGTAAAAGGTAAAAGATTTTTTAAAAAAGATAAGGAAGAAAGTAAAAGAATGGTATAAAGCAGGCAGATCTTATGGGAGCATCTATAGACTTTTATAATCTTCCTTCTTGTATCTTCTTGGAGTTATTATTGAGGTTATAGCATAATAGCAGTCCAAACCCACATTTCTCATTTTGCATCTTTGTGAGAGATCAAGGTGACAGGATGAAATATCAGAGCTACTACTCTGCTGAGAAGACAACTGGACCAAACAATGGAATGGGTGACCACAGAAATTACCCCACACAACTCAGATAATCATTGCCCTGTAGGAGCAGTAAATTTGTTTTATCCTTCAATAAAACTTCTCCACTCCCTGTACTTTATCTTTCATCCTCTAAACAGATACAGGAAACACAGTATCACGTTTCAATAGCATAGGCTTAGAGCCAGTGCCCTCTAATTTTGACATAAGGCCAATAGCACTACTAGTAACTGCTTAAGACAGCACATAGAAATAGATATGTAAAACTAAAGTTTCTATATCTGTATACTTTCTACTTTAAGTACTTTTGAAATATTATTGATAAATTTCAAGATTATTTATTTAAGATGTGAACATGAGTCAGTGGGTGAGCATAAACCTATAAAGCCATAGTAATAAACATGTCTACCACCTCCAAAGATGAGTTATAAGATTGCATTTTTTCTTGAGAACTAGAAAACTATATAAGCTTTTTCTAAGAGAGCATAATTCAACACACATGCCACACAGACACAGATACACCAGGCAGAGCAGAAATCAGCTTTCCCCGTTGAACCCCTTGCATTCCATGGACCATGAGAGCAGCTTCCGACCTGAATCCACTATCCCGATAGAGCCTCAGAAGAACCAAGAGAAACCCCCATACCTTGCTGGCAGCGATCTTCACCATCCACACTCCGCAGATCGTGAAACTCGCGACCCAAGAGATTAAGCCAGTCTCCAGCCCGGCTTGTCAGAAACCCAGCCTACAAGGACCCACCTGAAGAGATCCACCCTTCAGAGGAGAGTATTTCAAGCCCAGGAATGCTTGAGCCGAAGACGCAGATACAACCAGCAGAGCAGCTACCAGCTTTCCCCATTGCGGCGTGGCCAATTTACCTCTAAATTACCATGAATATTCTACCCACCCCTCTGAGAGAGCCCCACAAGGTAATGAGAGTATAGCACCCACAGGGCAGAGCCTGGCAAGCTATCTGATGTGTGTTCAATATGCCAAAACCAGTAACAAAAATGTTTATTTTCCTGACCCCAAAAGAGCCCTTAATAGGGCAGCAGTAAGAAAGGCGAACAAGCAGTGCCTGATAAAATTTCACGGCCATCCTAGGTTGCCAAAAGCGAAGAAGGACTAAAATGACTGTACTTTCAATGCACGTGCGCTGGCCAGATAGCAATTTAATTTTTATACTTTCGTATGAATTATTTTCATATAAATTTATTTGCTTCAAAAAAGCAATGAGATATTTCCTGGCACCAGTGATCCTGGGCACATATCATGAAGAATAAAAACAACCAGTGTTGGTATAGGTATGGGGAAAAGGAGCCCTCGAATACTAGTGGTGGGAATGTTGACTACCCTAACCATTTCACTTGATCACTTGATCACTTGACTTACTGTAGGTCATCGATTACTCTAGCGGGTACCAGTAACATCTCAATATGTCCTGTCACAGGTAGATAGTCCAAGGGCACTGCCCACTCCAGGAACATAAAGAGCCTCAAATCATTCCATCAAGTCATGGGATGAGGTCTATAATTGTTACTGGTATTTGACATGTCAAATATAAGACACGGGTAGCTTGACAGACTCCAGTCAACATTCCCACCATTAGTGTTCAAGAGTTACTAACCTTTAAGGAAACAATATGTATACACTTCTCAAAAAGTAAGATTTATCTTTAGTATACTTCTATTTCTTGGCATCTATTCTAAATGTTGCAAAATTCTATTCTGAAAAGACATCTACTTCTCTGCATTCATTGTTGCACTATTCACAATAGCCAATATTTAAAAACACCCCATGTGTCTAAGAATAAGATGATAGATAAAGACATGATGCTATGCATATCACGTGGCAGAGCCTGGCAAGCTACCTGTGTTGTATTTAACATGCCAAAAACCAATGACAATTACAGACCTCATTCCCATGACCTGAATGAATGTTTTGAGGCTCTTCATGCTCCTGGAGCAAGCAGATGCCCTTAGGCTACACTAGCATGCAACAGAACATATGGAGATGTTACTGGTGCCTACTCGAGCAAATTGATGAACAACGGAAAGACAAGTGATACAAGTGGTATACATATATGTGCAACTGAATATTAATCTACTATCAGAAAATAAAAATCATGCACTTTGCTGCTATGTGGATGGATCTGGAGAGTTGCATCTTAAACAAAGTCAATCAGAATGTGAGAAACAGATAGAAAATAACCTCTCCCAAATCTGGGATATAAACATCATAAAGAAATATCAAATGGGCAAAGGCAGCAGAACTGGAAAACTCATCTTCAGAAGGAAGCTTCCCATGGAATAAATGAGGATGGGAGTGAGGTGGGAATAGTTTCCCTGAAACAATGGTGAAGAAAGAAAATATTTTGGTGGTGGAATGTGTGGTGCTGGTATGTTTTATGCAAGAAACCCTACCATTAATAATATTGCAAATCATGGTGCCCAAAATGTATATTACTATATGATAATGTATATATGTATAAAATGTATATATGTACATATAAAAGTATATATATATGTATTAGCAATGAGTCAACGCTATATTATTTTCTTGTTTTTACACTTACATCAGCAAAGTTCTCAATGAAACCCCGGACTTATAAAATAACAACACAGTCAACAAGTGATAGAATTTCGAGGTTATGAAATGAAAGGAGAAAATATGTTGACTTATCTAAAATACAAAAATATTAAGCTATATACTGATATTCTTTGTCAGAATTTTCACTGCTTTCAATGTATGTGCACTATTGTTTCCCCCAAAATGAAACTAACTGACATAATGTGAGTAGTATATAATAGAAGCTTAACAAACTTAAAATTCTATCAAAAGAAATTGCAGTAAGTATTCAGCACATCTGAGAAAATTTTTTAAAAACACTTACATGGTTTCTTACCTCAAGAAATCAAAATGTATCTTGGTTTCTGTGTCTCTGACTACTTTCCAACATACATAGCCTTATTACTATATCATTGCCATAGGATTTACTCAGCGAACTCTGAAAAAATTCACCAACTTTGTAATACACACTGTTAAACAAAATGAAGAAACAAGAATTTTCCACAAATGATGACATAAACCAACACCCAAGGAAAAGTGTAATGAAAGTAGGTAGCCTGTTTGAAGTATTTAAAACAGCTTTCATAACAATATGAAATGAAGATGGAAAAATGACAATAAGCAAGGTGTGATCCATTAAAAAGTGCAGAGAAAAATGTTTAGGAGCTTTATACAATAATGCTGGATTTTAAAAATATGATAATAGAGCTAAAGATAATAATACAGGAGTCTTGCAAGTAAGTAAACAAAAAGAAATAGTTGAAAACTGTTGCATTGTCTATTATGGCATTGAAAAATATCCAAGTAGGAAAAAAAAGCTGAAAAATTATAAATATAAAAATAATGTAGAAGGGCTGGAGCGATAGCCCAGAAGGTAGGGAGTTTGCCTTGCACGCCTCCGGCCCATGCCGGTCCAGGCTCAATCCCTGGTATCCCATATGGTCCCCCCAAGCACCACCAGGAGTAATTCTTGAGTGCGGAGCCAGGAAAAACCCCTGAGCATTGCAGGGTGTGACCCAAAAAGAGCAAAAAATAAAGTGTAGATGTCCTAGAGAAGTACACCAAAATGAGCAGCATGACATTGTAAGGGACCACAAGAGACAAAAGACCAATATCACATTTTAAGAAATTAGGTAATGACTTCCCTGATTTGTCCAAAAAAACATGCACACAAGTTAAAACAAAATAAACCCAAGCATACACAGACCCTTGATGATCTAAGAATAGAATTTTGCCACAAAGAAACAAACTAGAGGGGTAATCACGGAAGACTTCAACACTCTACGGAAGAGAGAGTGTGTGCCTTGCATGCAGCTGACCCAGTTTCGACCCCTAGCACCCATATTGTCCCCTTAGCCTGCCCCAAACTAAAACATATATATGCATATATAATTTTCCATAATTATATATATATTTCCCATAACTATATATATATAATTTCCCATAAGATATAATACATAATTTCTCATAAATTACATATAGTTGTTATAGTAGTAATAGTATAGGACAGAAGGAATGGCACACAGTTTTGTAAGCAAAGCATTTTCAACAAAAATAATAAATCTACCCCAAATAGATTAACATATAGGAACAGTGTGAATGGTTCTATAGCTACACGATAAATAAAACAACTCATAATGACCAAAGCAACCTTCAATATATATCAAAGGGTTTATTATAAAATGAAATAAAACAATTTCATCTTAATATAAAGCAATGCAAGTTCATAATATGTATGAGGGCTGTGGAGAAGAGAGTGAAAGGCAGCACACAAAAATAGATGGAAGATTAATCCACTAATGGCTTATCATGGAGCTTATATACTTATTTCAAAACACCACTAAATAAACTGCAAGAAAAGTATTTTTTTAAAAGCAGGAATAGTAACTTAAAATCTAACACAAAAAGTTTCAAACATGAACAACGTTGTAATGTGTGTATCTCACAGTGGTATAATACAATATTAATTTAAAAAAAATAAAGTGTAAGATAAGGGATAAAAATAAAGAATAATAGTATAATAGCAAAAACTAAAAAGTAAATAATATATATTAATTAATACTTATATTTCAATCATTATTATAAACAATAATGGTCTAACTTTGGCAACTAAAAAGCATGGGGTGTCTGAGTGATTCAAAACTAAAAATCCATATTTTTAATGTTTATAGGAAATATATTTTAACTTCAAAGATAAATATAGGTTCAACGTAAAAGGTTAGAAAATAACAATACAAGTAAATGGCAACTTAGCAAGAGATGTGACAGTTATCTTTTGCCTGAGAGTACATTTCCAGTTTTAAAGAAGTAGGAAGAGATAATATGAATATTATTGTATGATTAAGGACATAAGACAAGAATACATTGTGCTATTAATGTTTATAATCAAACAAATAGGCATCAAATTATATCAAGTAATTATTAATAGACTTCAAGAATAATATATGCTATAGTAAGATAATAGAGAATTTTAACATGCCCCATATGAAAAGATAAAGTAAGTTTTTGCTTTGTTCGTAGCAACTATTGTTAGTGATTAGGGGTGTACCCATCAGTTCTTGGGGTCTATATTATACTTGGGCCTATTTTATGCAAAATATGTATTTAGCCTACTAATCTATCTCTCAGGCTCAGAAATAATAATTTTAAATTGTAAATGAGTACTTATGAGCTAGACATTTGCAGTATATTTCACCCCCAATAGCTGAGAGATTACATTTCCAATTTTTGACATGTAAATTTGATATGTAAATGTAAATTTAAAATTTACATTTTCAGAGTCATACAATGAAAATTTTCAAAGTTTGGCCATATTTTCCCATGAAATCATAAACTCAATGAGTTTATGAGAAAGGCAAAAAACTGAAATTATGCAAAGTAGTTTCTTTCTGATCAAAATTATAAAGTTAAAAACAACCACACAGGAAAATGAAAAATTCTTAACATGTGGAGAATCAAGATGATTCTCAGGAATAGTGGGTTGATGAGGAAATTAAACAAGGAACTAAAAATTACCTTGAGAGGCCAAAGAGATGGTACAGCATTTAAGTTCCTTGCCCTGAATTTGGTCTATCTCAATACAATACCACTACTCTGTGATCTCCTGAGCACTGCCAGGAATAACTCCTGATCAAAGAACTAATTAGCCTTGGAATGTTGCCAAAAACATTCCCAATACCTAGGGAGAAAGAAATTCAAGTTATTAGAAGCTATGTAAAATCAATTGTAAGAGTAAAGTTATGATTATTCAGGCCTTTATAAAGGAGAAAAATCACCAATATATACACTCTCACACACATATATATGTGTATATATATATATATATATATATATATATATATATACACACACATATATATATATTATAGCAATTGGAAAGAACAATAAGGGATCCCAAAATTAGTAGAAGAAAATAAATGATAAAAATCAGAAAAGAAATATATCAAATAGAATATAAAATCACAAAAGATCAAAGAAATTTAAAAGTATTTTTATACAGAGATAGAAATGCTAAACTTTGAACTAATCCTATAATGAGTTTGAAATTAAGATGGGAGTGTTACAACTGATATATTATATATACAATGCAAAATAAGAAACTGCTATAAACTACATGTCAATAAATTTTATAACCCAAAAAATGAGTGCATTGTTATAAACTTAGAACCCATCAAGACTAAAACAAGCAAGGAAAGTAGAGAAATTTAAATCGCAATTAAAAAATTCCCAATTGTAACCCAAGTATGAACATCTTTGTAATTGTATATCTCACAGTGGTATGATAAAAATATTAAATTTAAAAAAAAATTCCCAAACTAAAAACCATGAATAGATAATTTTATCATTTAATCTTTACAAACCATGAAGAACTTAAATGTAATACCTTTTGAGTGTCAAGCAAATGGAAAGAGATAGAAAACTGCCTAATGTATTACATGACAAGAACAATATACTTTTATTGAAAACCAGAAAAAGACATCACAAAAAAAGAAACCAAGACTGGAGAGATAGTACAGAAAGTAGGGTACTTGTCTTGCATGTGGCTGACCCAGGTTCTATTTCTAGCATCCAGATGGGCCCCTGAAGGTTGCAAGGAGGAATTCTGAGCGCAAAACCATGAGTAACCCCTGAACACCACTGGGTTTGGTCTCAAAACTAACTAACATAAATAAATAAAACATTTTAAAAAATGAACCCTCAGACCAATATTTCTAATGAACACAAAGATAGACATGGGGGCAGAGCTGCTACTGGCTCTCACTGTGCCCAGCCGCTCATGAGGTACCCGGGAGGGATGGTAGGTTCTAGCCCTGGACCACCACCCCAGCAGAGCCTCACAACAAGCCAGACAAACCCCAACCCATGAGGACCTCCATTTTCCACATCCGGACTTCCCCCTCGTCAGAACTCCACCCAGCAGACCAGCCTATCACAGCCCGGCTCGGCGGCCACTTGTGGCAGCGCGGTTCATCAATGAATGCTGGATTTTGAGATGACTACAAGAGTATGCTACCCGCAAGGCAGAGCCTGGCAAGCTACCCGTGTCATATTTGATATGCCAGATACCAGTAACAACTATAGACCTCATTCCCATGACCTGATGGAATGGTTTCAGGCTCTCTATGTTCCTGGAGCAAGCAGGTGCCCTTAGGCTCTACTTGCATGAGACAGGTCATATGGAGATGTTACTGGTGCCCGCTCGAGCAAATCGATGATGAACGGGAAGACAGTGATACAGTGATACAGTGAACACAGAGATCAAACATTATTAACAAATTAAAAACATTAACAAGACAATCTCAAAAATACATCCAAAGAGCCAGGAAATAGTATCATGTGGTCCCTGGAGCATCACAGGGTCGAACTCTGAAGCACCCCATGTACTACTCAGTTTGGCTATGGTGGCCCTTAGCACAACAAGAGAGGCAGGGCATCCAAGCAGCATTGCATCCTCGGACCTTTGTGCTGAGCCCACAGCACAGTTGCCCAAGAATCTCAAGCAGGGTGCCCTTTGACCTCCTAAGCACTGTTTGGATGCCCCTGCCCATTATTTTTAAACAATATTCCACTGTCAAGAGTTTATTCCAGAATCACAAGAAGGTTCGATGAAGTCAGATCATTAACTGTAATACATTCTACAAATAAAAGGAAAGAGTAAGTTAGAAATAATATCAATAAATAGAACACATGGACGTTCTTCAGTAACTATTTCTGATAATACTCACTGCTCTACCTGCGTTGGAGCTTCTTTATGTTCTTCTCTTCATACCAGACTTGGATTCCTGCCAAACCCCTCATGATCTCTATTTGTGATTAATCTCAAAAGTGTTTTTGTCTCACCTAAAATTAAGTTATAGGTATGGTTACCAGTGCCAGTGTTTCCTTGCTGAAGATGCCTAGCGAAATGCCTGTACCGCTATTCCAGAGACCTATTCCAGTGCTTGAGAAGTTTGTTCGAGTGCTCCTGAAACCTGATCCAGTGTTCCTGGTAATACATCGAACTCCTGATGATTGCTCTCCCGAGACTCATTCCTGTCTTCACTGATGCTGCTGTTCCAGAATCAGTTCTTCGGACCTTGTTTCAGAGACGTGAATTCATGGGAAATTGACTCTCACTAATTTAGGACAATACAGGCTGCAGTCAGTTATGACCAAACAGCCAGAGACATTTTACTATGAACTTAACTCGGTTCAAAATGAATTCGGACATTGGGACAACATATGATATTACCTTGTAATTGGAATTGTTCCTTTTCTGTATCACTCCCCTGTATACATTATTTAGAATACTTGAATTTTTATATTTTTGTAAACAAAAAAATGGAAAGTTGTTGGAGGACAGGTTTACCTATTCTGGGAGTTTTGTTGTTTTGCCCACTCCCAGCTTAATCTATTTAAGCCAAGGTTCATTCTAATGAGACCTCTCTTCTATATAAACACTGCTAGAGGGTATGGCAGTTACAGAAGTCACCTTGATTGAATAACTTCTGACTTATACATCTACTAAGACTTCTATGTTTTCTAGCTTGGGCACAGCTCTTCTTTATACCCACTGCACCCAGCGGGACAGTTAGAATTTACCAGGAGACTACCATCCTGGCTACGTTGAGACTATAGGAAGACTATAGGAAGGATCATACAGTTTGCTCTAAGCAGGCGAGTGTGACCCTTTCAGTACATGAGAACAAGATACTCAGAATCACCCTGGTGCAGATAATAATAAGAAGGACCTTGTGGGTACCATCTAGATTACATGAAGCTCATGAAGTTAAGATGTATTACTTTATATTAGCCCTCTCTCTCTCCAGTGTTTTACATAAGAGATAATCTCGGGATTAGTCCTTGGCTAACCTTTGTTTATACCCGCAATAGGGTGTGGCACTACACTCTGTTTAGAGTTCTTTGTTGACAGGACCCTCCCTGGATACTTTGGTATATATAAGGGGACTGACTTGAGGCCCCTTCGGCTTTGGGCCTTTTCACTTTTGGCTTTTGGCTCCTGTGGCTTTTGGCTTTTGGCTTATTGCTTTTTGGCCTTTTGCTCCTTCTTCTGGGTAGGACTCAGCTCGGGTGAGATCCTCTCTTTGGTGGTTGACTCAGGCTCTTTTGTATGGTCTAAGTTCGGACCAGAGCTAGAGTTTGTTCATTATATTGGAGTGCTGTGGAAGAGCTTTTGTACTATTAAAAGCCTTTTTGGAACTGCAAAAAAAAAAAAAAGAAAGAAATAAAATAGACCATTTTACTATAAATTTAAAGTTAATGCAAACAACAGTGGAAAAAAAGAAATCCTTTGAGTATGGTGAATAAGGCAAGATTATTCACTCTCACCACTTCCATTCAATTCAATGTGAAGGGTTTAGAAGAATAAAACTACAAAAATATACAGAAGAAATAGATACTGGAAAAGAAAATATGAACTTACGCTTTGTTGGTGACAGAATAATACATAGAGAAGCCCACTAAGACCTCATTAAAAGTGTTAAGGGGATCACTTAGCATGTGGAAGACCAGATTCAATTCCCAGCACTAGGACCACATGCTTTCTAGAGCACTCCTGGAGTGCTCATCTCCAAGCACAAGGAATATACAGGCTTAATGAAATTCTAATCAAAATCCCAATGTTATTGTTTAAAGAAATAGAGCAGAAACTAAGGTTAATATGGAATCATAAATGCTCCACACAAGAAAAGAAAAATTGCGCATCATGTTATATTACTTGAACTATAATACAAAATGACAGTAAATAAGACGATGGCACTGAAATAAAATGATACATGGGTCAATGGAATAAAATTAAAAAATCAGAAATGAAACCACATAATTATTGATAATTTGTTAGAGGATATAAAAGCATACAATAGAACTAAATATCTTCAACAAATGGTAGGGGGGAAATTGGGCAACTACATACCAAGAATGAAAGTAAATTTTCTTTATTCTAATGTTCTCTAATGCCATATACATTTCAACAAAATAGATGAAATACTGCATAACATGCAGTATTTGCATACTACAAAGCATGAAATACATTCTTGATGGCCAAACCCCTACCCTTCTACCTTGCTATAATATTCTCTTGGCAGGTCTCTGTAACTTGGCATAGCTTTCATCGACTAGCACACATTCTCTCCACTCTCACATCTAATATCTGTGTTGACAATTCATCACTATTTCTTATTTCAACTTTCCTTCACCTCCTTGACTGCAAGCTCATATCAACTACGTTTGAGTTACATTTTCAATTAGAGTCAACTGGAATCACTTTATCATTTAGACAACATTCCCCACATCTGTAACCTCAAATGTTAGGATTCCATCTCTAATCATAAATGCCCCTCCTTGAAGACTCCTTATTCCCACATTTCTACCTCGTCTAGTCAATGGCTTTATTTTGTTCTCTAAAACTCAGAGTACATGTCCTTTGTTCTAGAAAAAAATATTTTTTTCTATTCCTTTTTAAACTATACTGAACCTAGGTTATTTGATGCATCGACATGAATCCTTTATGTCTTGAGCTATTTTTAAACAAACAACCACATACCATATAATCCTTATGAAGGTTTTGACAGCCATGTGACTCATACTATCACAATTTTGTATTATTCGAAGCTAATCACATAGTGCCACCTGGGGATTTCTTTTGTGCATTTCTGGTCAAATGTTCCACATGCCCCCTTTTAATTGCATCATTAAAAATGATATGATTTTTTCATATCAGCCAAGTAGGAATATGCAGGCACTGTGATTTAATCTTAGGATGTCCCAAATGTAAGAATTTGGAGAGACAAAAATTTTTATTGCAGATAATGTTGTTTAAGCCATCATGTCTGTGATAGTTTTATAATAGCCTAAATTGGCTAAGACCTCTCTCAACCAATCATTTCAAAAATTTTTTTAAGATCTTTAATTATTGCCTTGTTTCATTTCTTTACGGAAGTGTTTGCTTCCTTCTTTTTAAGATTACAATATGAGAACATCTTTTTAAGATCAGGTGATCTGATGTATAACATTCTTTGTGTTTTTTTTTAATTTAGTGGAGGAGTTTTAGTGGGGATGTGAGGCTTTGGGGCTACATTTGGCTGTACTTAGGATTTATACTTGACTCTGCACTCAGGGATCACTCCTGACAGTTTTTGGAAAACCAAGTTCTGGTTTGTTCAGGGATCAAACCTGGCAGATCTGCATTTAAACTCTTCCATTAATTGACTGAATGATTATGTATAACATATTTCAATTTTCCAACCTTCAGTCATATGTAAATTGAGGGATTAGGACCAAAAAGTTTTCCAAAGTTTTCTTTCTACCTAAAATACTTGGTTTTTGATATATTTCTCTCTCTACATTTTTAGATTATTTGCTATGTGTTCTGAACTTTAATAACTTCTATGTAAAACTGGAAATTATACAAAAATATTATTTTAATAAGCTATATTTTACCCTAAATGCATAGATTAGTGTTGGAGCACAAATGAAATCTTTAGTCCTAACTCTGTCTCTAGCTTGCTGAATGCCCAAGATATGATAATTCTGTTTACAGATACTGTCTCAGCTTTTCTTTCTATTAAATGAAGATAATAAACAGATGAACTCTAAGGCTCCTTTGAGTTCTGTGATGCATTGTCTAGTTAAAGGAAAAGATTAAGACATCAATTAATTCAAGAAAAAAACACAGTGGTACAAAATTATCCCCCACAATCACTGAGCTGCTTCTAGTGAGGATACAGATGTTGAGTAATTTATTCAGGCACCTCTTTTAGAATGCTTGCTTGAACTCTGTGGGAGCTGAGCCAACTCTTCAGTGCTCTTCACTCAATGACTTGTCAGTTCCTCTTTTAATAGTAACATTGCACCCTCAATGAAGTGCTAAGGCATTTTTTTCCTTGCAAGATGAAAAGAGGTGGTCACGGAACTGGCACAGTTTGGGGATACAGACATCCTTCCAAATCTCTTTTCTTTAAGGAGCCAAATGATTCATTCAGGAAATGTACGAGTGCCCAGTACAGAGGAAATTAGGAAGATTATCTTCTCTAACCTCCCTTCATTTTCTCTGTTTTCGATGTTTGCATTTTTGTTGCCCTCAAAAGGTTTATTATCCAGTTGTTAAAATTTTCTTTCAGTAGTTAGTGAGTATACAATTTAGATCTAATTAATACACTGAATATCAGCATTGTGTCTTTGGGAATATATGAAATATGTACTGCTCAAAGATAAAGTGTTTACAAAAGGACTCCACCCTCTGCCTTTAAAATCTCATCACTTTCCTGACATATGTCTACTGGTTTCCTGTTGCATTGAGTTTCAGGGCCAAAAAGCTCAGCTTCAAAAGCATAGATGATCTCACATCCTTGTCTTTTCCTCTTGTTCCTGCCTTCTCGCCTCTTTGTCGCCAAAACCATGCATTCTCCTAACAGATCTTTATTGAATTTCTAAGAGACGTCACGGAGAGATGGAAATGGCATTGGACAGTGAATGGAGGAGGTGCTTAAAGTCCACATTCTGGATCCAAATGTGTTAATTGTGTGAACATGGTAAGAACTCTTTTCTTCAGTATCCCCATATGTAATGTTTTATTCATCTTCTCATAATTAGTCAATCTTGTACAATATGGCAACAAAATTAGTTGTGTAGAAATTGTTTGAAGATAGAGATTCTGGATCTTTATCTCTTTCTGCTCTAAGGCAGATGCATTACTCACAGAAGGCATTCACTATGAGTTTGCAGAAAGTGGCCTAATAGCTAAATTTGAGACTTTCAATGTACCTTCAACATTGGCTGCTGTAAGAATGAGACAAAACCATCACAGTGAGAAGTTCCTCTGTGGTTGTAAATGAATACCTGTGCACATGTATACAAAATCTGTACTTATTAATAATTATTCCTTTGGTGATTTAATAAAAGATTACTAGAAGTTTTGTGACAGTATTAATATAGGCCTTAAATCATCTAGAGATGGTTCAGTATGGAGCAAAATATTAGTGATTGTGGAAATTATAAAGGAGATCTAACAAAATGGCATCATCAAAGCTAGGTATTCCATCACACATGGGCTAATGGTAGAGATTGAAACATTTTGACACATGATGATCCAGATTTGAGCACAAAGTAATTAGTAAATAATAATTTATCAGATGAACATAATAAACTAACCACATGACTATAACATTACTGAATAAATCCTCATTTCTGACACAACTAAGCATATTGTCTTACCTGTAGCATGATCAGTGACATAGTCAGACAAAACTTAGTCCTGCCACTTTCTCCAATAGTGTCTTCAGAGAAGTCACTCATTTTTTCTTACCTTGAGTTTCCTCACTAATACTTAGAATAAACCTATAAGGGTAACATGACATAATAACAATTAAAATTAAAACATTGCCAATTAAGTAACAGAATTTAATTGATAGGGTTCTAAGGAAGAACAGGGTGGAAGAATGATAGAGTACTTATTTGCTTGTTTATTTAAACCATCATCTTACATATGTGAATGATTGATTGGCATTTAAAATCTTGTTCTTAGGGACATGTGGTGCTTCCTCAATAGAGGAGAGCAGATGTAATCTCTTAAAAAGTCAAATAGAAATTCAGAAATAAAAGTAATAGGAGATGACGTGAAGCTCCGGCATATTAAGTGCTAAAGGAATAGACAGAATATATCAAGCTGTGTTTTCACAACTCACTGCTGTGCCTGGCTCTTGGGGAGCCATAACTGTTTTAAGTAACTGGCTAGGGGTCTATAAAATGTTTAAGAGCTCTGTCCAGTCCCACACAGAGAGCTTTAAAAGTTTAAATGAACCTTATCCCAACCTCAGATTTCAGTGGAATATCCATGCAAGGATTCAGTTTAGTGTCTTTAAGAGATTAAGGAGTCTCTAGGGGCATCCATATGAGTCCCAGAATCTTGGTAGAGAAAAATACTCTGGCTCCATTTCAACACTAAATAGACAGATGCTCCAAAGTCGTCTTCCACTGACATCCAGCTCAGGTTAGATGTCCAGGCATGGTGCCAATACATCTTCTATTTGGGAAATGAGTGCTTGGACATCATCCTAACTTCCTAAAAAATGACTGCACAGCTTGAGCCGGTGCAGAAAAGAAACCATACGTAGATAATTGACACCACGGAGAGACTGACAAAGACGTGTCTGTAACAGTGATATATTCATAAAAAATTATTTATTGAGAGCTACTGGAGGTCACAAGCAGTGCTAATCCCCCTTGATGCGATGTTGCTGACAAGAATGGGCAAAGGCTTCATGAGTGAAGGAGTTGATTTCCTACTTCTTAGAGGAGGTAACAGTCTCAGAGAAGATCTAAGCCTTTACCTGAGTGGCTTGACTAATAAGTCATAGATCTCAGTCTCTAATTAAATGTTTATAATAATTTTCATGACAAGTGTTATTATAAAATGAATGATTTTTACAAGAAAAACAATTAGGTGGCTAGTCACTGTGTTCAAAATACTATATGATTTAATCATTAGAACATATCCTCTTTGGTGAACAGTCATTCTCATTTTTCTTCTTTTTTTGGGTCACATGCAGCGATGCTCAGGGGTTACTCCTGTCTTTTCACTCAGGAACTGTTCCTGGCAGTGCTCAGGGGACCATATGGGATGCCCAGGATCGAGCAGGGTTGGCCTCATACAAGGAAAAAGCCCTCCAGGCTGTGCTATCTCTCCAGCCCCTCATTTGATGGTTGAGGAAAATATGCCTTGAGATTTTTTAAAAGTATATTGCCCACGGTTATGTAGCTAGTGAGAGATTGTCTGAATCTCAGGAGGGTGTCCTTTATGCAACTTTACATTGCAATTCAAAGAGAAGGAATAATTTAATATCTCCCCAGGTAAGAGCTTTGTCATTTCAATCAAGAACTGCGTACTTATAAGGTCTATAGAATTTGTCTGATGGTGGGTGGAGGAAGTGGACTCTTTGGGCTCATCTAGGTATATAGCATGGAGTGACAGATTTACAGAAGCTCGACAATTTGAATTGATATTGGCTGTATTTTCCCAGATGGTTTGAGAATATAGAACAGCATCACCTGTCACCACTCTGGTTTTAGAACTTAGAGCCCAGATAAGGTACAGAATGATGAGATTCAAGGAATAAGTCATGGAAATGAGCATCTGGTTCACTTGCAACCTAGGACTTGCAATCAGTCCTAGATAAGAAAACCGGTAGGTTTTATTCTACCAAAACAGCATGTGAACAAAGAAGTGTAGCTAGTAACTTTTGAAAATCAATAAACTTCTGGGGTTAAAAAAGACAGTCAAGTAGGTAAGGCAGTTGTCTTGCATGCAGCCTGGATTGATCCATCCAGGATTGATCCTTGGCATCCTATGTGATCCCTGAGCCCTGCCAGGAGCGATACCACTCAGTACAGAGCCAAGAGTAAGTCCCAAGCACTGTGTCTGTGGCTCCCTCAAACACAAACCAAAAAAATCAATAAATGTCTTAAGACAATTCAGAATCCAAGCTTCTTTCAGAAGAACAAAACCTCAAGTGATCTGTGCAGCAATTCTGAAAAAAAGCTACTCCTCAAATTAGTTCTGGGCCATCTTGCAATCTGGTTCCAAGAGAAAGATGGACAGTTCTGTTTGTTGAAAGCACCCCTTGCTTACTCACTCATTAGGGTTTGTTCATATAGAAATATGAGTCTTTTACTCATAGGTTTATTTTCTACTCCTATTTTGAGCTAGTTCTACATAACTAGCTCCAGGAGAACACAGATAAATCTTTTAAAAACATATTTTAGCAAGCATAAAAATTTGACAAGGTCAGTAGTTTTTAAATTATTTTAAGCCAAGATTAGTTTTTGTAAAACAAAATTCATAAGCAGTAAGGTAGAAGGTACAATAAATTAAAAATCTAGCCATGAATTCAGTACATCACTCATTCCACTTCTGAAAACATTCTTACAGGGTACTCTGTTGAGGTATCAGGTTCCTTTAACATAGGTTTCAAGAATCTGGACCGGTTTGTAAAGTAGGCTCAGAATTAGGAGCAAGCACAAAGAGGCTACACTTCTGAATTATTTATACCTATTATTCTTCAATAGCCACATCTTTTTAAATTTTATAGTACCACTGTGAGATATACAATTACAAAACTATTCATGATTGGGTTCAGTTATACAGTTATAATCGTTATGCAACACCTATACTTCCACCTTTGCACCCTTTCCAACACCTGTTTCACCAGATTCCCTCCCAATTCCCTAGCCTGCCTCTATGACATTATAGCAGGCAGCTTTTTCCCTCTCATCTTCTTATTCTCCTCCTTCTCGTTCTTCTCTACTCCTCCTCTCCTTCTCATTTTCCTCCTCCTCCACCTCCTCCTTCTTCTTCTCCTCCTCCTTCTTCTCCTCCTCCTCATCCTCCTTCTTCTCCTTCTTCTCCTTCTCCTTCTCCTTCTTCTACTTCTCCTCCTCCTTCTTCTCCTCCTCCTCATCCTCCTTCTTCTTCTCCTTCTTCTCCTTCTTCTCCTTCTCCTTCTCCTTCTTCTTCTACTTCTCCTCCTCCTTTTCTTTCTCCTTCTCCTCCTTCTCCTTCTCCTTCTCCTTCTCCTCCTTCTCCTTCTCATGCTCCTCCTCCTTCTCCTTCTCCTTCTCCTTCTCCTTCTTCTTCCTCTTCTTCCTTTTCTTCCTCTTCTCCTTCTCCTCCTCCTCCTCCTCCTCCTCCTCTTCCTCCTCCTTCTTCTTCTTCTTCTTCTTCTTCTTCTTCTTCTTCTTCTTCTTCTTCTTCTTCTTCTTCTTCTTCTTCTCCTCCTCCTCCTCCTCCTCCTCCTTCTCCTTCTTCTTCTTCTTCTTCTTCTTCTTCTTCTTCTTCTTCTTCTTCTTCTTCTTCTTCTTCTTCTTCTTCTTCTTCTTCTTCTTCTTCTTCTTCTTCTTCTTCTTCTTCTTCTTCTTCTGCTTCTGCTCCTTTTCCTCCTCCTCCTCCTCCCCCTGTTCCTCCTCCCTCCTTCTCCTCCTCCTCCTCCTCCTTCTTCTTCTTTTTCTCCTTCTTCTTCTTCTCTCCCCTTATACACTGTGGCTTGCAATACATATATTTAGGATTATTGTGTATATCCCTTTACCTATGCTCAATTTAAGTTCTAGTCTGGAGTTACAATTTCCAACAATTGTTAGCTTACTGGCCCTTCTGCCTCTTATCTAACCTGTAATCCCCCACAAATTTGTGGTAGATTCAAACCATTCACAAGTCATCCTGGTCTCAGTTTTGCCCACTTTTTTAAAAATTTTCTTTTTAATTTTAATGGTCATGATTATTTATTGACTTATTACAATTTCTTCTTTTCTTTTTTATGAGAAAATCGTAATTCTCTTAGCACATAACCCAACAATATTTTCGTATAAAAAGTGAGTTGCAGCAGTGATAGTCCAGGATACTTACTTCCGTGCTACCAAGCTATGTTTGATCTCCGGCACTATGTATGCCTCCTCTGAACCCCTGAGCCCACCAGAAGTGATCCCTGAGTGCTGAGCCAGGAATAAATTGTGAGCTCCATTGTGAGAATCCTAAAAAAGAAAAAAAGGAAGAAAAAAAGAAAGAAAGCTAAAATCTATGGGCATAAAAATTCACTATTTATTTTGAACTCTAGAATTTCAAAGGCTGTTTAAAATCAGGTGAATTCCATCACCATCTTATCGATGCATAGACTTTCCATGGCCCCTTATCAATTTCCCATGCTTCCTTTTAACCAATTCCATCCTTAAAAAATACTGATCTACCCTGGAGGTGCTCAGGTGACCAAATGGGATGCTGGGAATCAAACCCTGGCGGCATGGGCCAACACTGTATGCTAGCTTTTTAAAAAAAATTTCCCCCTTATTTCTTACTCATTTTCCAGTATTTACTTCTCTTTTATTCCTTCCTTCTGCTCTTACTCCCTTTTTCTTGTCTGCCTATTCCAGATTATTTTTTAAATAAGCCTATTTCATAGACAGTAAAAGAAGGGGGTTGAGCCAGCTCTTTGTATTAAAATAATTATTATTGTTTAAAACAAAAAATTAAAGAAGCACATAAAAGGAAAAAAAAATGAAAAAATGGTTTAAACAGGAAGAAAATATTTAAGTGCAATGGTAATTTGGATCAATGAAATACTGCCCAATTGGGAAGTGATGCAAGTAAGCAAACTTCCTAAATTCCAGTCTCTCTCTAAAGATACTGTGTTTCCAGTTCTATCATTTTATTCCTTCAAGCTTGTGTTCCATGTTTGGCTGAGTTATACAGTAAACAAATGTCTGACAGTTTTCATATTTCTTTATGTTTTGCCTTAATAAATCCCTTAGTCTCTGATACCTTCTTGTTACTGACCTTTTTCTATTCCTGAAAGAATATTGCATTCTTTGAATTTCATTAAATGCTATTTGATTCATGAAACTTTATCTATTTTCTTAATTTTAATATCATTTACTGGGGCTGGAGTGATAGTACAGTGGGTTTGATCCTTGGCATCCCATAGGGCCCCCTGAGTACCACCAGGAGTGATTCCTGAGTGCAAGAATAACTCCTGAATATTGCCAGGTGTGACCCAAAGTACAAAAAAAAACAAACTATACGTATATATATATCAATATATATATAATTTACACATATATTTATATATATATACATATCATATATATATAATTTTACTACAGGATGGATGGTGGAATGGCAGGGTTTTTGGTTTTTGGGTTTTTTGCATTGAGATTATTAAAAGTGTATTTTAAGATTCTTTTAAATTATTTTATTGAATCATCATGCAATAGACCATTACAAATATTTTAACCTGGGCCAGAGCGATAGCACAACGGGTATGGTGTTTGCCTGGCACACAACCAACCCAGGTTCAGTCCCCGGCCTCCCAGTTGGTCCCCTGAGCACCGCCAGGAGTAATTCCTGAGCAAGAGCCAGGAGTAACCCCTGAACATTGCCAGGTGTGACCCAAAAAAGAAAAAAAAACAATTTAACCTTTATTAAGTGTTTGCATGGCAGAGCCTGGCAAGCAACCCATGTCATATTTGATATGCCAAATACCAGTAATAATTATAGACCGCATTCCCATGACCTGATGGAATGGTTTGAGGCTATTGATGTTCCTGGAGCAAGCAGATGCTCTTAGGCTACACTTGCTTGCAACAGGACATATGGAGATGTTACTGGTGCCCACTCAAGCAAATCGATGATCAATGGGAAGTCAAGTGATCAAGTTTTCTGCCCTTAGAGTTTTGTCTTTTTAAGAATGGCATATACTTGTAATTTCCTACAAATAACAAACATGTCACTATCACTATCACTATCTTCCAGTTCATCATCTATTTGATCGAGCGGGCACCAGTAATATCTCCATATGTCCTGTCTCATGCTAGTAGAGCCCAAGGGTATCTGCTTGCTCCAGAAATATAAAGAGCTTCAAACCATTATATTAGATCATGACAATGACCTAATATGATTGTTACTGGTATTTGGCATATCAAATACGGGCAGCTTGCCAGACTTGCCGTGTGGGTGGCATACTCTTTAGTCACCTCTAAATACAGCATTTATTGATGAACCTCGCTGCCGCAAGCGGCCGCATGAGCCAGGCTGTGACAGGCTCATCTGCTGCTGGGTGGAGTTCTGACGAGAGGAAAGTCCGGTTGTGTAAAATGGCTGCCCTCACGGAGTGGGGGTCATCTGGCTTGTTGCAAGGCTCTGCTGGGGTAGCAGGCCAGGGCTAGAAACCGCCATCCCTCCCAGGCACCTCGTGAGCAGCTGGGCACAGGGAGAGCAAGTAGCAGCTCTGCCCCATGTCTGTGAGTCTCTGGATCAGCATACCTGGGCCGGATTAGCATGTAGTCTTTTAAATATAGTTCCTTTAACTTAGAATGGTACATGTTAAGATTGGTCTTTGTGTTTATTGTATCAATAATACTTATTACCGTTGCAGAGTATGCCATTGTAATACTACATCACGTGTTTTTACTTATGTTTTAATAATTGTTTCTCTTGTCTTTCACCTTTTATGATAAAAAATAAAGCCATTAAAAGCATAAGCAAACTATTTTGTGTATGAACACTTTTTATTTACCTAGGAGCAAGATTTTTCACATTTCTAATATACCACTGCACGGCAGAGCCTTTCAAGCTACCAGTGTTGTATTTGAAGTGACAAAAACCAGTAACAATTATAGACCTCATTCCCATGAACTGAAGGAATGGTTTGAGGCTCTTTGTGTTCCTGGAGCGAGCAGATGCCCTTGGACTACACTAGCACATGACAGGACTTATGGAGCTGTTACTGGTGCCCACTCAAGCAAATCAATGAACAACGGGAAGACAAGTCATACAAGTGAATATATTAATTTTATAAGATTCTTTTTTGTTATTTTTCGGTCACACCTGGCAATGCTCAGGAGTTTCTCCTGGATCTGCACTCATGAATTAGTCCTGGTGGTGCTTGGGGGACCATATGGGATCCCGGGATCAAACCCAGGCCAGCATGGGCCGGCCATGTGCAAGGCAAACACCCTACCCGCTGGGCTATCGCCCGCCACAATTATAGGATATTTTAAAATTAGCTTTTAGACGTAAACTATCACTTTGCTTTCATTCCAGCAGTACATGAGAGTTTTTGATGCTCTACACCCTTCCTTCCATGACATTATTGTTAGTTTGCCTGACATATTATCATGTGGTTCAATAACCAGCACACCATATTGTCCACTAATATACTACTACAGATGTATAATAGTATATACGTGAATGAAATGTGAATTTCCATAATAACTTTATGTTGAACGTTTTTAAATACTTATTCTATATGTATATAAGCGCATTTTGTCCTGAAGCAGCTTGTCTTTGCAAGTATTGTGCATATTTGTTATATTATTGGGTAATTTATTTTCTCATCATAGTTTTTAAGAGTTTTTTATATTTATAGTATTTGCAAAAATTTTTCTCCCACTCTATTGTCTTCAGTTTTATTCTTCTAAAGGAACTTTAGGAGACTTAAGTCCTCAACTTTAAAATAATTAAGTGTATCAATTATTTCTTTCATGATGTCTATAAATATTTTCCTTTTAATTTTTTCTGAAGATTTTTTTTATTTCAAGATTCATATATTTAGCTGTATGGTTCATTTTAACCTAATATTTGTTTTCTATTTCAGTATCAATATAGAGAAACCTATTGTATACAAACATTGGTCTACGTAATGTATAGAGATAGAAAACATATATATTCTGAAATAATTCTGTATCATATATGTGATATATATATATATATATATATATATATATATATAGATTTAACTGTGTAGCAGAAAATTCTGCTACACATAAATGGAGAATTCAAAGAACTTAAGTACATGGGTGACCCTGCTTTTATCCCCAGCACAGTATATGCTCCCCTGAGCAAGCCAGGGGTAGTCAGGCATTCGCATTCAGGAGTAAGCCTTGAGCACTTCCACATGTAACCCACAAATCACTACAAATAAATGTAAATAGTAATAAGTAAATGAAAATATTACTGCCACATTTCGATAGAGCTTTGTCTAGGCATTAGAGTTCTGAATCAGAGTGTTGTTTCTCAGCCACCACTATATGGCTCCTTTGAAACTTCCAGAATACTCCAAGGAGTTGCAGTTGAAAATGATGGAAGTGAACATCCATAGCCCAAGAGTAAGGGTCAGTCAGTAGGACAGAGGTGCCACAGGGAAAAAAAATGTTCAGGGGGTTCCAGTCAGAAAATTTTTTTAAAGATAGAGCAACCCTGGGTTAGAGGATTATTAGTTCAGCTGCTTACTAGAGGAACATTTATGCTAGCTATCTTTGTAGTTGATAACAAATAAACAAAGATCATGTATGAAGTTTAACATGTAATCAGAGATACAATAATTATAAAAATAGGGGCCAGAGAAATAGTACAGAGGACAGAAAACTTGCCTTTTTTATAGCTGGTCCTGGTTTGATAACCAACATGCCATATAGACCTCTGAGCATCACCAAGAGTGATTCCTGTGTGCAGAGCCAGGAGCAACCCCTGATCATTCTAGGTGCGACACCCAAATTTTTTTTTTAAAAAAATAGAACAGTGATTCTTACAATATGGTCTACAAGATACATTTTAGCTCCAAATTAGGAATCAAGAAACAAGCAGACTAATCAAAACACTTAGTTCTTACCTACAGTCTGATTCTGACTAGCTATGCATATAAGCCATAAACTAAGAATTTCTGAACCTCAAGCTCCTTGCATGAAAAATGGGATAATTATGCCCCATCTGTCAACTACTAAAGGTACTCATGAAGATTAAATAAAATCTCTTTGTGAATGTATTTTAAGAACTCATATTGTGCCTTAAGAATATAAAAGGTCTTTGTAATTATCTGGCTGCATGAAAACAGAATGGTGAAAAGATGTTTAAAATAGCATTTGAGGTAACAGTTTGTCTTACATTTTGAAAAGTTTTACCTAAGTTATGCTAACCAATTTATGAATAACAGTTCTAGACAGTAAATAGGCTGTTCAGTCTAGAAAAACAAAGACCGTAAATAAATGTACCAGAACTGTGGGCTGAGGGGTGTGGTTTGTAGTAAAGGCCAAGGTATGCGATGTGATGCCTTGTAGGTTAAAGAAGATAATGTTAAAGTATAAACTGAAGCATATTAAAATTTTTATATTTATTTCAGAAAATATAGTTTTTTGCATAGTTTCTAAAAGTGTTTAGGAGCACTCCATCAGCAAAATCTTACAGGAAGTCTTACATGGAGAAGAAAAGCAAGGGTGATATTTGACTAGCACTTACATTGGTGCCTCATTTGGGAAAGTCAGAGCGGTTGCTTGAAAGTAGACACCTTTTCATGACTGAATGTATGCACTGTGACTTTTTAATCTTGAAGGACTTATTCCATATTTATTTTTAAGAAATAGCTTAAGATTTTATAGTCACCTTAAGATGACCAGTTTTAAACATTATTTTAACAGTAAGAATATTATCCAGACCCCAAAACTCCAGATAAACTGAGGCAAACAACTGGTTGGAAAATAGATAACCAAACACATGGAGCATGCAAAGTTCTGATGAGCAGGAAAAAAAAATCCTATTACTGTTTATTTTGTACTTATTAATTTCTGTTTCAGGTGCTGTCCTAATGACAAAGCAATGCTGCCATAAGTACATAAACTAAAGCAGTAGGACAGTCAGAGAAAAAAAATAGTGAAAAATTGCTCTCAAAGTCCCTGGACTTTTTGTGTATAAAGAAAAGTGCTGATTGTGTAAGAAGAAATTATCAGTATAAGAAAAGTGTAGGAGAGGGATTTGTGATGTTTTCTGGGAAAAGGAAAATAAATGTAATTACTGGAGAAAGCATATATGATGTGTGCAGATTACACCTACATCTGATTTAGTGACACTTAAGCTTTTTTGTTTGAGGACTTTTTAATATAAAACACTTTTAGTAAAGGTTATCAAGATCTACTAATATAATATTTTTTTTTTTGCTTTTTGGGTCACACCCAGCGATGCTCAGGGGTTTCTCCTGGCTCTGCACTCAGGAATTCCTCCTGGCGGTGCTCGGGAACATATGGGATGCCGGAGATTAAACCCAGGCCAGCATGGGCCAGCCGCATGCAAGGCAAACGCCCTACCGGCTGAGCTATCTCTCTGGCCCCAATAAAAGTTTTCTTATCTCAAGATAAGTATATGTTCACTTTCTAAAGCTATCAAATAAATATAAATAAAATTTAGATCATCAAAATACACCAAGACCATACTAAACAGTGTAAAAACAACTCTTTGAATATCCTAAATATATCAATAACTGCAATTTATCGTATTTTGCACCCTGACATTTTCATTCTAGAATACAAGGTGGATCTTTTCACACGGTTTACTTTCACATCACTATCGGCATGACACTATAGTTTGCCTGAAAAATGGCAAGGATTTTTTTTTTATTGCTGTTCAGCACTTAACATATGATTTAATTTGACAGGAACCCAACTTTTCTGAAACATAGCCTCAGAGTTACAGGAGGTTTGCCAGTTCTTCAGGAAAATTTCCATGAATCAGTGTCTACCTAAAGCAACTGTTTCCAGTCACAATAAATTATAAGGCTACCAAAACATAAAAACTGAATAAGTGTCTTTTTGATATGTATGACAGATATATGTGCTCTATACACACAATATACCTTCAAGGTTGTTTCATTCCTACCAACTACAAGGTTGATATGATTAGAAAACAGTGAAGGCACAAGGGTTAAGCACTAACTTTTCATCTATTCATTTCTTCACTCACTTCTTTAGTCATCTATTCAACAAACACTTTTGAAAGGATTCCCACGATTCAGGTTCTGGAATAACTTTGGTTTTCTGACTGGTCTGAGCCTAAGCTTAAGATTGTGTTTGAGAGGTTTTTCCTATGCTTGGACTGTGAACTTGATTCTGGAAAATTCTGTGTCATCTGGCATCAGATACTTAAAGTATTTCTGACTGAACACTTTTTCACCTAGTACCTCTCAGTCTCTGTTTTTCTCCACTGCTCCTAACATGAATCTGTCAAAATTGTCAGGCCAATAACAGCAAAAGGACATCATTGAACATCTCTTTCTTTGGAAGCAAAACTAATTATTAATTAGCATTTATATTAAAGACTATTTTTATTGCTGGTTCAGAGAAGCACCAATGCTTATGTTACTTAAACTATAATAAAATTTAATTGGGAGGGAAAATAAATAAAATAATTAAAATAATATAAAATAAAATAATTAAAATAATAAAATAAATGAAATAATTTTCCCCCCCAAAGGTTTGCCCACTTCCTAGCACCTTGAAGCTGTAGACATTTACTGCATGATCCAAGGGAGGTTTAACTTTGCAGATGTAATTACAGTTGTTAATTATCTGATTTTAGTTTATTTACTGAGAGGTTACCCCCAAAGGACTGAGCATCACCTAGGGCTCTTGGGGCCCTTGAAAGTTGCCCCTAGGGGCCCTAGGTCACTGGAGATTGGCCCTCTGAAAATTACTAAGTGGTGCTGAACTACTTCGTGTATGTATTTAATTTTTCCCATTTCATATGTATTCTTTATTATTGAATGAAAAGTTTAATTATTAAGGTATAATGTTTATGTAGTTATCTATGGTTGAGTTTGGGGATGACAATATTCCAACACCAGTTCCACCAGTGCAGTGTAATTCCTTCCAGTAATGTTCCCAGGTTCCTCTCCTCACCACTCCATTACAACCCACCCTAGTCTAACTATGTGGGAGGCACACTTTTAGGTTTTGTTATTGTAGCTTGGATCTCATTTACAGTATTGTTTGCTCTGTAGTTTAGATATATGTATATGCCACTCCTCTACATCATTGATGTGCTCAAGGCCCCTGATTCTTCTCTCTGTCTCCTTTTACTTGCCTCCCTGCCCCCACTCAGTTTCTTTCATTCATTATCCTCTTCATTTCTATGACCGAGGGCGAAAGGTTTTCAGGGTATCCAATTTCTGACCTTGCATTTCCTCCATTTCCTCCTCCGGGTTTTTGTATCTCAGGTAAGAGATTATCTAGTAATTGTCCTTCTTCTGACATAAAACTCATTGCAATTTGGGTGGAATTGATAAACATGTTAATCAAAGTGAGCCAGAAGATGAAGAATTGCTTTTTCTTTAAGGAAGTCCAGAGAAAAGTGGATTTTCTTTTGCCTTCCTTTTTATCCTTTTTTATTGTTAGTGGGGAGGACTTAGTTCATATGTGGAAGTACTTAGAGTGAATTCCTGGATCTGTGCTCAGGGATTAGTCCTGGAAAAGCTCATGGGACTATATTTAGTGCTGGGAGTCAAAACTAGTATGACGATGTGCAAGACTATACTATTTCTCCAGCCCCTGAAGAATGTGTTTTCTTGCTTCTATATTAAACTCAAGTTCCTTGTCTTGTGGCTCTGTTAGGTTTTTAAACTTATAAATTATTTTTTATGTTGCATCACTCTGACACTCCACACCCAACTTATAAAGAATCAAGAATATACTGAGCTCAGTTACACAATTCATGACAATCTCCCCAATCTAAAATCTAAAATCTCACTGTGACACTGAACCAAGCACCTGGGTCACCACCAGTGATGATAGGTCTTACGGTACAGTTCTGGTGATTTTGTGCTCAGTTATGTTGTAGTATCACTTGTGGGCAAGACTAACATTTACCAGGCAGAGTTTGGGATGCTGGGGAGTATGGGGTCACTTGATCACTTGCTCACTTGAATCCCGTTATTCATTGATTTGCTCGAGCGGGTGCCAGTAACATTACCATTGGACCCTATCACGTGCCAATGTAACCCAATGGCATCTGGTTGATTCAGGAATATGAAGAGCCTCAAACCGTTCCTTCAGGGTCTTAACAAGGAACTCCTGACCATCTTGTAGGTGGGCGGCCACGTGATCTTTTGACATCCCGTGGGATCCAGTCGGTAATGGCTCTAGTCCAGCGGTTGTCTCCAAATCGCATTACATGTCCAGCCCATCTGATTTTCGATGTCTTGGCAAACGAGACAGCGTCCCTGATTCTGGAATAGCGACGGAGGTCAGAACTCCGGATTCCTTCTCTCACTTGAGTGAGATGTGATATTCCAAGCATAGCTCTTTCGATGCCTCTCTGGGAGACCTGAATAGCATTCTCATCCTGCTTTCGTAGGGCCCAGGTCTCTGAGGCGTATGTTAATGCAGGGAGAACGGTAGAGTCGAAGAGATGTGCCCGGAGCCGTAGGTTCTTTGTCCTTTTAGCTATTTCTTCGATGCCTTTGAAGGCATTCCATGCTGCTCTCTTCCTCCTGCGCAGCTCAGGTTTTAGGTCGTTCATCATGTTGACTTCTCGACCTAGGTACACATAACTGCTGCATTCAGAGATGTTTGTTCCATTGAGAGTGAATGGGGCCTCTGGAACTAGTTCATTTCTCATGAACATAGTTTTCTTCAGATTCAGCTGTAGACCTACCTTTCCACATTCTCGGTCAAAGTCAGCCAGCATTTGTGCCGCTTGGCTAATGTTTGGTGTTATTAGAACGATGTCATCAGCGAAGCGGAGATGGTGTAGTTGCCGACCATCTATCTTCACTCCCATTCCTTCCCATTCTAATTGTCTCATGATGTTCTCGAGGGTGGCACTGAAGAGTTTTGGTGAGATGGTATACCCCTGTCGAACCCCTCTTTTGACATCAATGATCACTTCTTTGTAGAATGGTGAGATCCTGGTGGTGAATCTGTAATACAGCTCACGAAGGATCTTGATGTATTGGGTTTGAACACCCTGTTTGACTAGGGCTTCGATGACTGCTTCAGTCTCCACAGAATCAAAGGCTTTCTGTAAATCAATGAACGTGAGACAGAGTGGCATTTTTGTACTCCCTACAAACCTCAATGAGCTTGGTTACTGTGTGGATATGGTCGATTGTGCTGAATCCTTTCCGGAAACCTGCTTGCTCGCATGGTTGTCCTTCATCTAGTGTTCTGCTAATCCTGTTCAGGATGACTCGTGTAAACAGCTTGTAGATGACAGACAACAGGCAGATGGGGCGATAGTTGCCGATGTCATGAATGTCTCCCCTTCTTGAACAGTAGAACTGTCCTGCTGGTTTTCCATTGGGAGGGCACCTTGCATTCGGACAGGTAGCGTGTGAAGAGCCGAGCTAGTGTATTGATGAGTACTGACGGCAGATTCTTCAGATGTTCGGGTCTGACTTTGTCTGGGCCTGGTGCTGTTCCCTTCTTTACCGATGAGATGGCATGTCGGATTTCAGAAGGGAGAAAGTTGGGAATGACATATCCATCCTGTGGAATTTGGTATGTGGGCAGGTGGATGTGGCTATCAAAGAGATTTGAGTAGAAGTCCTGGATAATCTTCTCCATTGCCTTTCTGGAAGATGTGATAGATCCATCAGGGCGTCGGAGGGCAGTCATCTTGGTCTTATAGTTGGCGAAGGACAGTGGGCAGTGCAAATACTTTTCCCGGCTTCTGCTGCATCTTCCAGTATTTCTGCTCTTCTGTCTTTGAGGTCTGCTTTTATCGCTTCTCTGCACTGTTTAGCAAGTTTGGACGTTAGCATTTGGTCTCCCTGAGGCTCGCGCCTTGCCACGTTGGCGAATGAGCTCAAGAGTTTCTGAAGACAGGCGTCCGTTTGTGTCTTTCTCTCTCGGCATTCTTCGCACAATCATGGAGGTGCTGAACCAGTCGGTTGTATTCTTCATCGATGTCATCAATGATGGTATCTTCCCCATGTTGCTGCAATGGTGCTAAAGAGTTCCCAGTTGGTGGTCGTTCTGGGAGTTCTCTTCTTAAACTTTACAGCTTTTTCTCCCCGTTGCAGGAAGTAGAATTTTGCACGAAGGAGACGGTGGTCCGATCCTGTCTGGAATTTTGGGACGACAGCAACATCGGTCAGACAAAACCGTAGATTGAAGATGATGTGGTCAATTTCATTGTGGAACTGTCCGCCAGAGAGATTCCCATGTCCAACGTTTCGCTTCAGCCTTCTGAAACTGTGAGTTCCCATGAATAGTCTTGGTGGACATGATGTACTCAGATAGTCTCTCACCCTGTTCGTTCCATTCTAGGCCATGGGTCCCGATGTGGAGTTCTTCAGCCGATCTTCTCGATCCTATCTTGGCATTAAAATCACCGACTGTGATCTTGTAGAAGGTGTGATCTTTTTTTATAGAACTCCTCCAATTCCATGTAGAATTTCTCAATTTCATCTTCTTTGTATGTGGATGTTGGTGCATAGACAATGAAGATAGAAATTGCTGGCAGTGGGCCACATCTCCTCAAGTGTAATAGTCCTATTCGGTTTGTTAGGCATTCAAATGAATCAATGTTGACAGCCATCTTCATGTTGACAATGACACCAACGCCACTGACTCCTCTTTTCATCACATGTTCCAAGGAACAATTCTTCTCTGGTGTCAAATACAGCATGATGCGACTGACGCCTCCTCGTCTCAGTCAGACCAATGATGTCGCATTTGATCTTTCTTGCTTGCAGCATCAGATCCTCAATATATGCTTCCGATGCCAGTGTACGTGCATTGAAAGTACAGACAGTCATTTTAGTCCTTCTTCATTTTGGCAGCCTAGAACTGCCGTGAAATTTTATCAGGCACTGCTTGTTTGCCTTTCTTACTGCTGCCGTATTAAGGGCTCTTTTGGGGTCAGGAAAATAAACATTTTTTGTTACTGGATTTGGCATATCGAACACGCATCGGACAACTTGCCAGGCTCTGCCATGCAGGGAGTATGGGGTATAGTACACAATTTAGGGAGATTGAAATCAACTCATTATACATGGTAGGCATGAACTCCACTATTTGAGCCATCTCCCTGGCCCTCAAATTTAGGACTTTTTTTTGCTTTTTTGGGTCACACCCAGCAATGCTCAGAGATTACTCGTGGCTCTTCACTCAGGAATTACTCCTGGCAGTGCTTTGGGGACCATATGAGATGCCGGGGATCGAACCCAGGTAGGCTGCATGCAAAGCAAATGCCCTACCCACTGTGCTATTGCTCCGGCCCCTCAAATTTAGGACTTTGTAACTGGAAATGCAATAACAAACTTTCATTAGCTTGAGGCTCAACATTTATGTTAATTCAACGTGACAACAATTGAATGGAGCTAATCTTATAAATTACTGAGTATATTTTTTGTTTCTTAAGCATAAATTCTTATAAAATTGAACATTTTTTCTATTAAGATACTCATTTATTTTAATTCCTTTATTCTATGAATAGTAAATATTACTTAGATGTTAGATGATAATCTCACCTTGAATTATTTAAATTTTAATGACTGTAGTCATAAGTTTTATAGAACACAAATCAATTAAATAATATTTATGGGAAGATATTGCAAGAGTGTTTATTGTATTTGCCTCTATTTTTTATTCTGTTCCTATTCCTCTGTACATAAAACATTATTTACAGACTTATGAATATCAATAAGTGATAGTGGTGGGGAGTTAAAGCTTATATTATGTTTTTATCCTATCCTTGTTAAGTATTTTAGTTTGTTTAAAACTAGGTCCCTAGTCCAGCTCTATACTACAATATTCCTTATGTAAGTCATTTGTCACTTGTCTTCCCATTGTTCATCTATTTGCTTGAGCGGGTGCCAGTAATGTTCCATTCTTTGGGAATAAGATCCATTATTGTTACTGTTTTTGGCATATCGAATATGACATTGGTAGCTCAGCAGGCTCTGCCATGGTTCTGGGTACACCCAAGGTGGCCCAGTCAAAAAAAAAAAAAAAAGACTGGGCCTCATGTAAGTAAGAGAAACAATTATAATACTTAACACTCAGGATTATATGAATTAAATCAAACAACCTGAGCATTCAGCATCATCTCTGGAATTTAAAAATTCAATTTCTATCATTTTGACTGTTAATATTATCAGAATGAAGAATTTTAATGCAATTTAAAGATTTGTATAAAAATGATGTGGACAAATGTTGCCTTGATTAAAAATGTTGCTCTGTTACAGAAATTGCTCCTACCATTAGCTTGCTCTTATTCTGTCTCATTTTTTTTGAAACCTAATCTTAAAATTTAAGATAGTCTTGTTATCAATGTCCTAGTTAGTCAAATAACTGATGTCAAACTAAAGCAAGTTTAGTTTCAGATACTTAAAGAGTGTCTGAAACTCTTTACTCAATTAAGCTGTCTACTTTTGTTGAAAGGTACTATGGCGTTTTTCAGGATTCTTGAATCCCTTATCCTAAAAATAATCAAATCCCCTTATTTGTATTATACCTTCCCTATCTGATATAAAAAATCTGAAGTTACAAACTTGACCCCTGAATTCTTGCTTTGATATGGACATGTTACTGGTACCTACTCGAGCAAATCAGTGAATAACGGGAAGACAAGTGACAAGTGACAACTTTTATGCCTTGACCTTGAGTTTGAAAGCTGCTTTGGAAGAATGGTAGAACAATGATATGATCTCTACTTTGGCAGAGCAATTCCATTAATGATACAAAGAATGGATTCTCTATAAAGAAAATAATTATATATTAGATTCAGCATCATAAGAAAGAAAAGTTTTTCATTAGTCATTCAGCTTTTAAATATGTACCACCTTGTATTAGGTTTCTTTCACCCCCTATGATTAGGTTAGACTTAATGATACAAGAAGGTTTTCTTGAGTCAGTGTCCATCTTTCAAGGAACAAAAGGGAGAAACAAGAAATCCACTACACCTTTTAAGGAAAATCAGACATAGTAACACAGAATATTCCATTTGTAGTTAAATAAAATTTCTCTATATCTTCATAATTTACTAAAAGAGGTGTAGAAGATATAGTCCTTTACCCGTTAACTATATGAGCTCTACATGAAGAAAAAGCTCTATAGAACTTTGAAGGTCCTCTAACTAAGGAGACAGTATCAAAGTTACTATATCTTAAAACACTTTCAATGGTTCTTCTAGACACATTAATTTATCCAAGAAAACATATTTTTCATAAAACATTAAAAATAAGGGAATTTATTCATATTATATCTTTTTTCTTTAAAAGTACTACAAGAAAATTGTTAAAAATATTTTAAAAAATAGGTCTTGGATATAAGGCATCCAGGAGGGTGGCAGGTTAGGGCCCTGGCCTGCCACACCACTATAGAACCTTGGAAGACGTCAGAGGAACCACCACACCATGATGGAAGTCATTTTCAAAGTCCAGATTCCACAACTAGTGAGAGCTCCACCTAAGAAAGAAGCCAATTTCAAGCCTTACTCATCAGAGTCCTACCCAAGAGAGAAGCTTATTTAAAGTCCAGGTATGCTAGACACAGAGTCTAAAGTCACAGGTCATCTGTGAAGATAAAGCCGGGTCTCTTTCCCCTACCTCTGTCCCATCCAGGAGGCCTAGTAGACCCACTCACGGAACTGCTCCCAGGCTATCAGTCATGAATCAGAGACACAGATACCTGGGGCAGAGCTGCTACTGGCTCTCCCCATTGTGAACAGCTGCTTTGCGGCCACGTGGTACATCAGTCAATGTAAAAACTAAGAGCGCCCGCTCAGCAGAGCCTGGCAAGCTACCTGTGTCATATTTGGTATGTCAAAAACAGTAACAGTTATAAACTTCATTCTCATGACCTGAACGAATGGTTTGAGACTCTTCATGTACCGGAGAGAGCAGAGTCCCATGGGCTATACTAGCAACAACAGGGACAAATGGAGACGTTACTGGTGCCAGCTCAAGCAAATTGATGAGCAACAGGAAGACAAGTGATACAAGTGACACAAACTCTGGGATTGAAATGGTTTGCAAAACTATGTGAATGTTATTTTCCTCTTCAGTTAAAAAATCCCAACTCCATATACTATTCATGTTTAAAATTTTGTGTTTTCATTCAAAAAGTGTTATAGCTCATAAATACATACTCCACACACTGACCTTATAAACTTTATTTTGTTTAAATACCTTTAATAGTATGCAGTCTTTCAATATTTGATCGAGGTCAACTATAATACTATCTTGCTAAGGTACAACTTTGTCCTGTGTCGTATTTCATATTTCTTGATCATTTATTTGTTCAACTTTCTACTTCTTGTGGAAGACAGTTTCATAATATATCATGGTCTAATGAAATTACTTTAATATTTCCATGCTTAATATCATATCAACTAGATCTCTTTGTTATTTATCAGGTAAACAAGTCAAAGAGAATACCTCATCTACTTATGAATGTAAAAATCTATTTTTCATATTTTTTAGAATCAATTTTATTAAGAACAAAAAAAAATTTTACATGTACCTGCCCAGTTTTCCCAGCACCACTTGTTGAAGAGGCTTTTTTTTGCTCCATTTCATACTTTTTGCTCCTTTATCAAAGATCAGTTATTCATGTATTTGAGGTTGGTTGTCAGAATACTCCTCTCTCTAATACCATGTACAAAAATCAGATCAAAATGGATTAAAGATCTCAATATCAGACCTGAATCCATAAAGTATATTGAAGAAAACATGGGAAAATCCCTCCACGACATTGAAGCTAAGGACATCTTTAAAGAAGAAACACCACTAACAAAACAATTAAAAGAAAAGATTATCATATGGGACAACATGAAGCTCAAAAGTTTCTGCACCTCAAAAGAACAACGACCAAGATACAAAGACAGTCTGTCACAGAATGAGAAATAATATTCACCCAATACCCATCTAATAAGGGGTTAATATCCAGGATATATCAAGCACTGGTTGAACTTTACTAGGAGAAAACAGTCAACCCCATCAAAAAATGGGGAGACAAAATGAACAGAAACTTCGACAAGGAAGAAGTTCGAATGGCCAAAAGACATATGAAAAAATGCTCATCATCATTAGTCATCAGAGAGATGCAAATCAAAACAACAATGAGATATCATCTCACACCACAGAGTCTGGCACATATCCTGAAAAGCAAAAACAACAAATGCTGGCAAGGATGCGGGGGAAAAAGGAACTCTCATCCATTGTTGGTGGGAATGTCCACTAGTACAGCCTTTCTGGAAAACAATATGAACATTCCTCCAAAGACTAGACATTGAGCTCCCATTTGACCCAGCCATACCACTCCTGGGAATATATCCTGGAAAGCAAAAAATATGCAGCGGAAAACACCATTCCTACTTTTATGTTCATAGCAGCATTATTCACAATAGCTAGAATCTGGAAACAACCAGAATGTCCGAGAATCAATGACTGGATAAAGAAACTTTGGTACATCTACACAATGGAGTACTATACAGCTGTCAGAAAAAATGAAGTTATGAAATTTGCCTATAAATGGATGGACATGGAGGGGATCATGTTGAGTGAAATTAGCAAGAGAGACAGAAATAGAATGACTGCATTTATTTGTATGACATATGTGTGTGTGTGTGTGTACATAATATGATACCAAAATCTAAGGTCAGGTGAAGCATGGAACAAGAGTTCTTGTCAAAGGTGGAAATTATCACAAATGTGTGGGAGTCAGAGGCTAAGTAAGACAGAGAATGGAACAGTGTGCTAACAATTGTTGAAAGTGCTAATACCAACCTAGAACTGAGCATTAAATTCAGGCAAAAAGATACACATGACAGCCTCTTAATGTATGTATTGTAATCCACAATGTTGAACGGAAGGAAAAGAGAAAGAGAGAGTGAGAAAGAGAAAGAGAAAGCATTCAAGAATCTGCCACAGAGGCAGGCTGGGGGAGGAGGGAGGGAATCTGGGACATTGGTGGTGGGAAATGGGCACTGGTGGAGGGATAGGTGCTGGAGCATTGTATGACCAAAACCCCAAATATGAACATCTTATGGTTGTATAATAAAATATTTTAAAAAATTAAAAAATAAATAAAAACAAACTTGAATTTTGTTCCGTACTGACCTATGTAAATATAATTCAATTTTTCTCTTAGATTCTATATCAATTTGAATCTGTGATAAACATGTTTTACTAGTCTGGTAACTGTGGAACAAACTGGATTATTACTTACCAAAATTCTTCAGTTTTCCCATTGAGCAGACAAATTCCTTTTTCCAGATTCTCTGGGGGTATAGCCATGTGATGACAGGTAAGAAGCATATGTAATTTTATAAGAACCTCTTCCTTATTTGGCAGAACATGCATGGATGCATTTCCCCTTCCGTTTTGGAGATATTGGAAATGCAATATTATAGATTGTTGTAGCTGCACAATGGATTAAGTTTGTATCCTTGAATAACCATTAAGAAGATGCCGTGAAATACATTTATTTTATTAAAAAATTGGTCTTTTTTTAAATTAGTAGCTATGACCTCTGAATTGATTTAGTTAAACTAATTAAGAAAGAAAATCTAAGTCATACATATTGCATGACAATGGTCATTCACTTTGCTTGAAATCAAATATGTTTGACTTGCAGAATTAATTTAGAAATAATGTTAGCAGATCAAACTTTAGATTTTGATCTTGTATTGCAGGTAGGACATTTACCCTAAATAGTATGGACAACCTGTTGAATTCTATCTCTAAAATCCAAACTATTTTACAGAAAATTTGACAATTCTAAAAAATATTGTACACTATTAAATTATCTTATATCTGACTGTGATTATGAAAATTGATAGATAATTATTGCCAGGCAAAAGTGATCCTTGTTTCATGCTAATGACTTTCTTTTTAAATTATTGCATATTTTAATAAATATGTTAATTTACTTAGTATTATTTCATTTTTTTTAGTTTTGCTCTTGAATTTGTGGCTATTTTCTTAGTTATTTGTAAACAATAACAGTAAGATAAAACATATTGATGTTAATACATCATAAAATTAAATTTTACTTATTATATGCTGACTACAGCAGTCTCATTTTTGTTCATTTTAAATGTAGATTATAATTTAATCACAATAAATCCTTTTAAATTAAAACTTAGTAAAATTAGTATATTTTTCCTTACTAGACTTAATCCTAATTTCTTAGGATGCTCTTGATTTTTTATCTTTACATTTAATATCTTTAAGCATCAAAAATAAGTACAAAGTAAATGAGCTAGGATGTACATAGATGAATATTTTTACATAAAAAGTTACATAGTTTTCCAAATGAACTTCACTAAATATTATCGAGAAAAATTAGATACTTTCATTGTGCTTAAATTTATAATGTGTCTACATCAACAGAGAGATAAAACACACATATCACTACTTTCTTTTTTTTCAATATTATATCTTCTAAAAATATAATTTTATACAAACTATTTTTTATTTTATACAAACTATTTTTTATTTTTCTTTTCTAATTGCACAATTATTTCACATACAGTTTAAGCCAATTTTCACTTCCAAAATATTTTTTCATTGACTATTACTTTATAAAACATAGCTAAAAATGTTAAACATTATAACAAAAGCAATTTTTTTCTTTGTAACCTGATTTTAGTAGGTGATATTTTTTGTTTTATTGAAATAGTACTACCTCTGAGAAATATTGTTTAGAGTTAGTGACCTGAGGCTTTCATTACTTAAGCTTAAGCTTGATGATTTTTAGATTTTTTTTTTATGTTTTGTCATTTTTTGTTACTTCTGAATGATTTTGAGGGGCGAAAATACGTAAACACACATTTACTCTTTACGTTTCCTGAAATCCATGTTCTTTTGTAAATCTGTTTGAAGCATTCATTATTCCTGACATCCTTTACAAGAAATAATTAGATGGATAGCTCACAGACTGTTTGGGGATACCAAACAGGAAGCACATTTATGTTTAAAGCTGAACTCACCCACGTAATTATATTTATGTCAACCTGCAAAAGGAGAGTTTCTTAATTATTATTATTGATGACTTCTACAGAGGATTTCCTGAGAAGTCCACATATGTTCTGAATCAATTGCGTTGTCTCCAGTTAGTCCCAAAATACCATGACTGAACCAAAATCAGGGAGCCAAGTTAGATACTGGATTCATGGATAATTAATCTCCTTCAGGGAAAATAAGTAACACACAGTGACAAGACTGAGAGGTGGTGCTTTGAGCCACAGGAGCCTCAGGAATATGATTTCTCCTTGTGAAAGAAGCAAAGTGGAGCAACTGTAGGTTGTGTGTTTCTGCCCTCTCAGTGCGAAGAAACTGGATGCATTTGGTTCCTTTTACTAGAAGATATCAACATATTTGGCCCATGACCTCTATTTGCCTGAGAACAGCCAAACAAAGGTCCATGTGGAACATGAGGTTGCCTAAATCTGGAAGAATTCTGTGATAGAAAGTTAATTTAGTACCTGAAAACCAGGAAAGATCAAGTTCTCAATAAGTCATGGCCTTGTGCTAGATGAACTGTGGGAAGTTCAAAAGAATCAGCACACAGTTTCTTTTCTCATTGATTTTTTTTTTGTTTCAGCTGAAATATAGCTTGATTCAAGCTAAAGGGTTTCTGGTAAGCATTCCCTAAAGCATGCAGTGCCACAAATGTATAAAATGAGAATAAGACACTGCATATGAACATCAGTGGGAAACAGAATAAAATAGGTCTGTATCAGAATTAAGAAAAAATATGAAAACAATAACAGATAATTGCAAATAGCATAACTGCATGAATTGCAATAAAAAAGAAAGTATAAAAATCTATAAGGCAAGATAACCTCATTTGTGTGCAGTAATTATATGTACCCTAAAAACATGATACATGGATATCTTAATGGATGTGTAAGAGTTGAGTAGGCAGGGACCAGAGTGATAGTCCAGTGGGTAGGGCGTTTGCCTTGCATGAGGGGCGGGCCTGTGCCGGCCTGGGTTTGATCCCCGGCATCCCATATGGTCTCCCGAGCACCGCCGGAGTAATTCCTGAGTGCAGAGCCAGGAGAAACCCCTGAGCATTGCTGGGTGTGACCCAAAAAAGCAAAAACAAAAAAAAAAGAGTTGGGTAGGCAAAAAAAAAAAAAAATTAAAAGGATATTCTAGTCAGTATAAACATAAGGTAATTAATAAACATTAACACTTATGATGGAACTGCAGGCTAGCTATAATCTTTTGGAATTTAATACACACTTATTGGCTTACCCACAAAATACCCCAAATGCAAAATATTGAGGTTATCTGTAAGTTTTTCCTTATAGCATGGTGTGGAGGCATAGATGTATGAGATGAGAAGAGTTGATAAGAGTTAGCTTATGTGGCACAATCAAACATTTGAACTCAAGTTCATGCCAACATAACAACAATACTCAAGTTAGTATGATGAGGATAAGTGAAGTTGTTCAAAAGAGTAGATGCTTATTTAAGAATTTCCTTATTTTATATGGAAAATGGGAAATAAAATCATTTTACTCCATTCTATGAGATTATTTTGAAAGTTAAAAATGAGTCTATAAAAATGGAAACATAGATTCTAAGACTACGTGAGAGGAGAGTTGAAAAGGAAAAAGAGTTTCGTTTTTTCTAGTTTTTCATTATCAAGTTTTTGCAGGGAGAACTAGAGGCCAGATATCCTAAGAAGTTAATCTTATCTTCTCCAAATTTAGCTGTAGCCCAGACTCATTACTTGAAGGAGGACAAAAGTGTTTGCCTATTTAGGTTTCAGAACTTTCCTCTGAAGATTAGAAAAGAAAGGATGGACCCAGCAGAACTTGCCCCACCCCTGCAATCCCTCCACACCTCCCAGCAATCCTGGCTCCACCCCCCAACTCAGGTGTGTCTGATTTTCTGTGCACAACTCACACAACCCCCTAGTCTGAAGCCCGGAAAAGACAAAGGATCTGAACTCTCCGCAGGTCTCACATCCCAAAATTAAAAACCATGCAGAAACATGCACTAGCATATGCGCTGAGGTACTTAGTGTATATCCTATATACACTATAAGGTCTATCCTGTGAACATAGACCTTAACATTTCACCTCTCACAAAACTCTGCAACAGCCATAGACACCCCTAACGGTACTGCCTGTCCACACAAGAACACACAATTTACAACCTGCAAAGGTCGCAATAGTAAAACAATGCAGAATTCCACCAAGCTCAGTAAGTGAAATCTCTAGTACAGATGAGCCAAGCAATAACGATGAGCTATGTAACCTCTCAGATAAGGAATTTCAAAGGGAACTGTTAAGGATACATAAGGAACTCAAAAAGCAATGGAACACAAGGCCAATAAAATACAAGAGGACATAAGAGCATAAATTAGAAGATGCAGATAAAAAGGAATTTAGAAAGTTTAATATGAACTTTAACAGTGTAGTAGTAGTAGTCATCATCGTTCCGTATAGTCGTCGTCATTGTAGTCATAGCCGTGGTAGTAGTAGTAATGCAGCAGCACGAGCAGTAGCACCAGCTGTAGTGGACTTTTGGTATCTTCATCTAGAGATACTTGGAGGTTGCTTCTATCTCTATTGACAGGGAGTTCCTCTGTGTGGGGCTTGTGCACCATGCAGTGCTGGGAATCTAAACCAGGAATCTCGCATGCAAAACCTGCACAGAGCTTTCACTCAGGGTGTGATTTTTTATCATTTAAACACAAAAGCATACCTGAGATCACAGAGATGATGCAATTAGTAAGGCAGTTGCCATGCATGTGGCCAACCTGGGTTCAATCCCTAGCATCCCATATGGTTCCCTAAGAACTAGCAGAAGTGATCCTGAGCACAGACTCAGGAGTCAGCTCTGAGCACTGCTGGGTTGCCCCTCAACACACATACACTAATACAGATTATTATTAGGCAAGCTGAAAATCCCTTTTAGCTGGTGAATAAAATCAGCAAAAAATATTGTAAAAAGTTCAAAAAAACTTTTACAAGGTTTTCCTGTAATTCTTCTAACTGATGAACAAAGTGAATTTTCATACCTCATACTGTTGTTGATAGAATTTTATCTAGATATTTTCTCCTGGTAGAGCAAGCAGATGCCCTTGGGCTACTCTCGCTCTCTACAGGACATATGGAGATGTTACTGGTGCCTGCTCAAGCAAATCGATGAACAACGGGAAGACAAGTGATACAAGTGAAATGGTCACATTAATTTTTGTTGAAATCCTACAGTTTGTGAATTGTTGTACATAATCTAAATTCCGTGCCACACTCCTGTCCACAGGTCACAGCAGCAGCAGGCCCAGAAGGACACAGGGCAGTTATCCAAAGCATTGTCTGTATTTGTATAAGTGAAAAATATATTTTTCTATCAATTCACATTGTTTTGCACACTTAAAAATAATATGGTTCCAAGTTGGGACTGAAAGTCACTAAGGATTTTATTTCTCCTTGCTTTTCAGCTAATATTTTGCATAAGGCTATTTAGTTTCCAAGGATTCAATTTTCTTGTATCTACAGTAAGGGATCTATTATCTTTTTAATATTGATTTTCCCATCAGTAATATATCAGTACCTAATTTGAGTTATGCACATCAAGGCTGAAAGCAAGCAAATTCCCTCCCTATCACCTCCCCAGCTACCCAATCAGCTAAAGCCAAGCCTGGCAATCAGCTAGGTGACAGATGTCACAGCCAGGTCTCCCTGAAACCCAGTATGTGAAACTCAGCTAAGATTTTCCATATGTTCTCACCCACAGAGAGAGGAGAAAAACAAACACAACGTAAGGAAAACTTTAGCATTTTAACTCGGAACCTGATTGGGAAATGTATGGAGTTTTAAGATTCTTTTCAAATGAGATGGAGTGGCTGACAGCCAAGAAAGTAAAATATTCAGCAGACATAATATGGAGAAGACAGACCCAAGGGGGAAAAGAACTGAAGCAAAAATATTTGAAAATAACAATGTGGGCCAACATCTGAGGAAAAGATGATACACACATAAAAACATTTTCTGCCCTAATGGGTATTTCATATAGAAAACGTAACAATTACTGGTATTTGCTCAACATCCCTTCTTAAAAGTTCAAAATACTAGACAGTCACAGCAGACTTCAAAAGCAGCTTTAGTGAATTCTAATAAATACGGGATGTACTGATGTGGAATTCAGCCTTCTCAGGGGTATTACTGTACAGAGGAAATGCTTTCAGCATGAACATTCTGGAGGCACTAAATTGTAGTATGATCCAGGATTTCTGCTCAGGAAGAGAAGCTCATATGATCTCAGTAAAGCCGTTTCCTTTCCCTCCCATCCCCTAGCCATTTTCTCTTAAAAAGTCAAATGGTACAAAGGAGATCTCTACGTCATGGCCCAAGTGATGATCATTGAAAGGGGAAACACTTGTTTCAAAACACATTGAGAGAGACATGTCTTGATGCTCTGTGAACCTACCTGCTATGATAGTTTTATTTTTTTCAACACCGTCATTATGGACGAATTTGAGCTGACAAGCAGCTATCTTATGCTATAAAAGTGTTATATGGTAACACTCACTGACCACTAACCCATGTTGGTAATCCTATAAGTTACTTCCTTAAATCATCCCTCCATTTTTAGAAGTCATTCAACTGTGTTGTACTGAAGAGGAAATGGAGGCTCAAAAAAAGAAACTCAAGTCTAAGTGCAATTTTGAGGTAGACAACATTCCTATTGGGTTCTGGATTGAAGGAAAATTTCGTCTATTTTCAATACTAGTGTTGGGGGGAAAAATAACCAAAATTATATGAAATTCCTTGAATTTATCATTTTGTCTCTCATCCTTATGATCTTTGTCAATGGTTTTTGTGCCTATGATTGGAAAAATATCTTCAGGAACACCTCCACTGTCTGCTCAATTCTCACTGTAAGAATCCTTCAGCCACTTTTAGAGAGAATTGCTTTAGGCATCCCTACAGTTTTGAGTGTACAAACTGACATTGCAATCACAGGTTTGCTTCCACAACACAGTAATATCTAAGTTTTCTGTCAAGAGCAGGACATTATAGTGTTGCTGCTTCCTCAATTCTGGGACATACAAAGCAGGAGGGAGGTGTTCATTATGACCTCATGACAGGAGGAGGGAGGAGGAGGAGGAGCGTTCAGTAGGAGGAAAGATGCGGGGGCACTGGGGTGGTGGAGGGGACATGGAAAAGACAGGAAAGAGAGAAGAGAAAGAATAGCAGAAGGTGCAGGAGATAGGAGATTAAAAAGAGAGGAGAAACAAAAAATAGAAGGAAGAGTGAAAAAACTAAATATCTATTAAAGCATGATAAATAATCCTAACTTTAATGACTAATTTAATAATCATTTTTGTTTTCTCAGTTTGGAGTTCAGGAATTTTGAGATCACTTAATGTAGGACTCCTGGATCAAAGTCTCTGAGGCATTAGAGTGGGTATCTGAAGACCAGTTACCTGAAAACTCATCAGAGTTTAGAGGAGTCATTTCCACAATCAATGATATATTACCCTTGATTGTCAGAATAAATCTTATGCTCATTTTATTGACTGAAAAATTCTTGCGGTACTTCTGCAAAATAGTTCTTAAGGATATATATGTGCATATTCTTTGGAGAAACTGCTCAATTTGACTCACAGTATCTCAATCTACTAACTGAATTATCTGGTTAATTTTCTGAGTTTTCTTTAGTTCCTTTTTTTATGATGTAGGTCTAATATTGTCCACTAGATATCTTTGAGATTGTATATCATAGCATTTATAAAATATCTTGGGAAATTCCTGAAACATAGATGGTGCTATGTGCATAACTATTTTTATCTCATATTGAAAATATGTATGAATATATATATATATATATATATATATCCATAAGGACACTTAAAAGGTCTACTACACCAAAGTGACAAGCAAGCAAGCAAGCATCTAGGTATGCGAGAATGCTTGGTGATTGTAGTCACATATAATGAAACACTTAGTTTTCGACTGTTTATTTGAGTTTCTAATTTAAAATATTTCAATCTACTTAATCATTATAGCATAATGTTTCTTGACATTTCTCGCATTAGGATCTTTTGCAGAGCTATTACAAACACCTCTGTGTGAAACCCTTCCTAAGAAATTCCCACTGGATTTTCCTGGAGTCCTTTATCAGTTATTGCTGGATTATTTTAATGGTTAGCCAGCTGGAGGAAGCGCTGATCTATATAATTCTCACTAAGAACATATGAAAGCACTGAAATCTGAAATCTGTGATTCCAAACTTTTCTCAAAGCCTCCCTCATGTTTATTTACTTTTTAACTAATATTTATTTAAGCAACCCAAAGTGAAGCTGTGCTGGAAACTAGATGCTGAGTAATATTAACTAATAGTTATTAGCATTCCATAGTTTACAAAAACATGTTTAATTTCACTAGTTCTTTGATCTTCAAAGCAACTTTATAAGATAAATTGGAGCAAATGTTAACTCTTGTCTCATGAATGAGCAACCTGAAGCTCTAAGAAGCAAAACAAATGTTGCAAGAAATTATGTAAAATGCAGCAGAGGCAGGATTTCAAAGCAACTTTTCTCATTTTAACGTCTTTTGTCCATTTGTGCACACACACAGAGTTCTTTATACTCTCTGCCCTCTCACAAGTCATGAAATGAAATAAAATAATGAAAAGATAAAGAAATATCAAAAAAAATTAACAAAACTAACTCTTGGATTTAGTGAATTTTTCAGATGGAAAGGGAAGGGAAAATTGGCAAAAGTTTTTTTTAATAGGATGACATTACAGTGAGGTGAGGTTTATATATATATATATTTTATATATATTTTATATATATATATATATATATATACAGAGGTGTGAAGCTGTGTTTCTGGATTTCTATTTATTATAACTAAGGTAACAAAATACAAACAAGAATAAAATTAAATGAGCTGAAGTAGAGATATCAAAAATTCCTAAACCATACAATGACCACATAACAACTATAAAAGTCTAGCTTCATATTGCGAAAGTCATTTTATTCATTTTCTTTTCTTATCAGTGTCCTTCATTTTCAGTTACTGGTAATGATCCTCAATCCATAAATCTTGGCCTCATGTTTTGGGAAGATAATTATTTTGGATGCATAATGGCTTACTCATTTTTCTCACAAATGGAATAACAACAGGGTCCTCATATTCAAAGGGTTTAGCTTCCTCTTACCAGAAAAAATAAGGAACACAGGTGAAGGGCAAGCAATGTGGCATTATTTGTGTGTGCATATATGTTTGTGTATATGACTCAACACATTACCACAATGTTCATGAACTTTATTCTGGAGATCAGAAATAAAAAATTGAGCATCAATAACAGTGTTACCCTACCAAAATCTCTCAAGTAAAAAAGCTTTTCTTCTCTGTTCCAGCTCACCTTTTCCATTACTACTGCACCACCAAAACAAATACATCTCTCTGTCTTCACATGGTCACCTTATTTATCTAGACATTAGTTTGCCCATTTGGGGGCAAACCTTTTTTTTTTTGTTTCTTTTTTGGACCATACAGAACTGTGTTTAGGGCTTACTCCTGGCTTTCTGCTCAGGAGTCACTCCTGACTGTGCTAAGCGACCGCATGCAGTCAAAGATTAAACCAGGATCTACTGCTGCATTCGAGGCAGATATTTACCCTGTACTGTCTCTCTGACCTCCAATTTTGCTGTCTTAAGCTTTCAATGCCATTTTGCCAGCCCAACTACCAGAACATCATTAGACCTCTAACACTGTCAAAGGTGCTTTCCACCTCCCCCAATTTGAAGCATCTGTTCATTACATTGTTGTGAATATATTGTTTGTTCACTTAGAATTCGCTAACCCCTTTTGTTGTTTATTAATAATATTTTTTGTGTGTAATCATCTAGTATTAATTTTGTCTCTCATCTCACTTAGCAAGACTTCTCCCCATGTCCATCCAAGTTGCAGTAAACTGAAAACTTTCTTCTTTTCCCATAGCAAAGTATTAGAATAATTTGCATAATACTACAATTTTTTCTGTTTCATTTACATTTGTGGGCACACTCAGCTGTGTTCCAGGCTCACTCCTAGTTCTGTGGTAGGAAGCAGGGGAGTGTATGAAGTGGGAGGAGTTGAACCCTTGCCAGTCATGTGTAAAGTATACCCGCTATACTCTAGTCCCTATACCAAAATTTCTTATCCACTTATCTGCTTTTGGCATTTGAGTGCTCTCTAGGTCTCAGTTATTGTGAATAACTTTGCAATGAAGAAAATGTGCATATGTTTTTGTTAATTAGTAAGAGTTCTTGGAGTAGATGCTCGAAGGGAGAAGTTAGAGGCTCAAATAAAAAGTCTGTTTCTTATGACATAAAGTCTTTTTAATTGTCTGCATGTTGTTTAACATAAAGCCTAATCCAGATCCAGACAGCAGTTCCACCAAGAAAGAATGAGGGTCCCTTTTACACTACTTCCCCAACCCACACTGGTCGCTTCCTTTTGGAAGAAGGCTGGTCTTACTGGTGTGAAATAGCATCTAATTGCTATTTTGATGATGTGCAATTCCTGAAATCAATGATGATGACCACATTTTTATATTCCTGTATTTGACCTAGGTAACTCATATAACCTCATTTCCAAATCTATTTGGAAAATAGATTTAAAAATATATTATATTCCCAAATGCTGGGTGAACAAGCATATCTCTTGGGGGCCACGTCTATAACATAGTTTTTATTTTTACATTGTTTTGTCTGCTTCCAGCCTGGATGATACTAGCATGTAGTGTGTGCCAAGGGGAATGAATTACCTCAATTATTTTTAAATTTATTTGTCCCTAGCCTTTTTGTGCTCTCTTATATTCTTGCTGTTTTTCAAGTGATGGCTTAGAATTTTCTGAAGAGACAATTACATCATCTGCATAAATGTTAATTTTGTTCCCTCTCTTCCAATTCATAACCACATTTGACATTCATTTTTTTGAGACATGGTTCTCAAAAAGCAAATTATCTTCAGAGATGGTGTAGGAGTTATTGCTAACAGTTAAAGGAAATCAAATTTGTTGAGGCACAGGAACAAAGTAAGGCTGTCAGGGGTAATTCAGGTCACAGACATAAAGAGCTGTGATGTCTTAAAAATTAATCCCTCCCTTTATTTCGCCTATGCTTATACCAAAGTTCAGACACCTGAAGTGACTTGACAAGGACTATCCAACTAAAAAGAATCAGTAACAGAAAAAAATAAAGCTTTCCTGTCAATCTATGATAGATACAATGTCATTATATTCATTTCTGCTAGGCACTGTTATTTACAGTACTGCCAATAATAGGGTTTCATGAATACAACGGTCCACCCCCAATTCCCCACCTAGTGTGTGTTTCTCTCCATTATTGCCTCAGAGTCTCACTCCCTACTGTTCCCTCCCTTTCCCCACCATGGTAAACTCCTCTCTGTAAACCAGTTCTCCAAGAAGATACAACCCTATCAGTAATAGAGATAATACTGTGTGTCGGTGTCAAGTATAGACCGCAGGGCACAGAGACACAGTACATTTGTTCTAGCCCTTTGAGCTACCTTCAAGCTCTCAATTGTTTTTAAGTTACAGCCTATCTGGGCATGCAAAACCCTGGAAGACCAGGAGCTGTCGCCACTGCAGATTCTCTGTTTTATCTCTCTTACAGATTTTTGGGTATTGTATAATTCCTTGAATCTGCCAGAGTATTCAACATACTTATTTTCTTTCCCTGGCTTGGAAATGCTCTTGTCCTCACTAATACTCTTATTTTCACTAGTCTCACCTACTTAACTTTACTCTTTGCCTTAGAGAATATGGACATCACTTTCTACCCAAGATTAGATTAAGTTTCCATATTTTGCACTATTTGTTGGGAAGGGGTAAAGGTTGGGCCGTCACCAGCTGTGCTCAGGGCTTACTCCTGGCTGTTTACTCAGTAATCACCTCTGGTAGTTCTCAGGATATCATATGTGATGCTGGAAACCAAACAGGGATCAGCCAAATGCAATGCAAGCAACATAGTGTCCATGCTAGCTCTCTGTACCCTTTTGATTTTCACTCTTATTGGAAGTTTAAGATTCAATCTTATAACAATAGATATATTTAATTTTAAAAAATTTGTAAAGAGATAATACATAGGGAAACTGCAGGGGCAGCAGTTCCTGGTCATTCAGGGTTTTGCATCCAGATAGGCTGTAACTTAAAAACAGTTGAGAGCTTGAAGGTAGCTCAAAGGACTAGAACATATGTACTGTGTATCTATGCCCTGCGGTCTATACTTGACACCACCACACAGTATAATCCCTATTACTGATAGGGTTGCATCTTCCTGGAGAACTGGTTTACAGAGATGAGTTTATCATGGGCTGGATATGTAATGCGACTTGGAGACGATACTGGACTAGAGCCATTACCAACCGGATCCCACAGGACGTCAAAAGATCTCGTGGCCGCCCACCTATAAGATGGTTAGATTTCTTCATCAAGTCCTGAACGAATGGTTTGAGGCTCTTCATATTCCTGGAGGAAGCAGATGCCATTGGGCTATACTGTCATGTGACAGTGACAAATGGAAACGTTACTAGTGCCTTCTCAAGCAAATTGATGAGTAACAGAATGTTAAGTGATCAAGTGATCAATAATTTATTTTATGTAATTTATCATTGTCTTTCTTACTAAATTGTAAACTGTGTGAAAGTGAGAATCACAACTGATTTGTTATTTGGCTCATAATATCTTCACTTCATTTGTCAATTGTCTTCCCATTCATGATCGATTTGCTCAAGCAGGCACCACTAACATCTCCATATGTCCTGTCACATGCTAGTAGAGCCCAAGGGCATCTGCTTGCTCCAGGAACATAAATAGCCTCAAACCATTCAATCAGGTCATGGGAATGTGGTATATAATTGTTACTGGTATTTGGCATATCAAATACGACAAGGGTAGCTTTCAGGGCTCTGCCATGTGGGTGGGATACTCTTGTAGTCACCTTTGATCTACAGCATTTATTGATGAACCACGAGGCCACAAGCAGCCACGCAAGCCAGGCTGTGATCACCTCTTCTGTTGGGTGGAGTTCTGACAAGAGGGGAGTCTGGCTGTGGAAAATAAATGGTGGCCCTCATGGTGGGGGTTCCTCTGGCTTCTTCCATGCCTCTGCTGGGATGGCGGGTCAGGGCTAGAACCCACCATCCCTCCCTTCTCAAGAAGCCAGAGGAACCCCCACACCATGAGGGCTGTCATTTTCCACATCCGGACTCCCTCTCATCAGAACTCCACCCAACAGTAGAGGTGATCACAGCCCAGCTCATGGAGACCCACCCTGCAGCAGTCTTTTTTCAAGCCCACCCCAAGTATCCTGATCCAGAGACTCACATACATGGGCAGAACTGCTATCGGCTCTCCCTGGGCCCAGCTGATCATGAGGCACCTGGGAGGGATGGCGGGTTCTAGCCCTGGCCTGCCACCCCAGCAGAGCCTCACAATAAGCCAGAGGTACCTCCACACTATGAGGGTCACCATTTTCCACATCCGGACCCCCTCTCCTCAGAGCTCCACCCAGCAGAAGACCTGATCACACCCCAGCTCATCAGTGACCCAACCTGCAGCAGTCTTTTCAAGGCAAGCCCAGGTATGCCCATCCAGAGACACACACACACACATGGGGCAGAGCTACTACTTACTCTCCCTGTGTCCAGTTGATCACGAGGTGCTCATAATATCTATTTAACTTTAAAAACAGTTGAATGAATGAAGCATTCATTTATATGCTTATTCAATGGCAATATAGCATTTAAATTTTTAGACCTTTAAAATATTCCATTCCTTTCCTTTTCTGCTTTTGCCTGTATAGTGCCTAATCCTGTATTTTCTCACTTCTAATCACCTATGGGATAGAGGTACCTTTTATTTTAAAGCATGATGTAACACAATATAAAATATGCACCCATATATACCTAATATTTTATATGCGCAAAAATATATAAAAGATAGTGAGGCACAATCAATTGTGATTCTACACATGATGTATGTGGTCATTGGCTAGTGACCTTTTTGCTATATATGAATTATCAATTTAACAGCTAGTACTATGATATATATCCTTTATAAGAGACATTATTTCAATTATTATCCCCTTATTATATGCAAAGAATATCATTTTTCTAAGGTATGGCATAAAATGAGGTGAAGAACAAAAAGTTTAATTCCCTTCATTGTTTCAAATGTTTCATAGAATCTTAGCTATATTCTAAAACTAGCTTAAGCCTTGAAAGTTTGCAAAATTGAGAATAATCTGACACCCTACGTTAACTCAATTACATATTGTTCTTGCTTCTTATTTGTTTATATTAAAAGTACTAAAATGAAACCAATTTCTATAAAGGCAATAGAATACAGTAATTACTTCATGAAGAATTACTTTCAGGAAGCACAGAAAATGACTGTGTTCTCACTGTCTCTTACAAAACATTAATTCTCAGGCACAATTTGCATGGCATGAAGGAAAACAAAATTCCATCCCAGACATCAGGTTCTTATCCTTTAGCAATGTGTGTCAAATGTACCCATGATGGACTCTTGAAGTGTAATGTTTCTTCCCTTCTAGTTTCTCTAACAACTGTACATTGCTTACTGAGTAGCACCAGATTTCCAGACCTAAAAAGTTATGCATATTACTTTGTTCTGAATTTATTATATAGCCAAAGAACCATATGGGATATGTTAACAAATATTAACAATAATTCCTCATTATGTTGGATTAGCCATTTCCACATGGAGGACATTTCATCTTTAAATATAAATGCATAATAGAAAAGAAGGGAGATAAATTGAATATAGTCTATCCAATGGGATGAGAAAGAGATGGGGAGCAAAAAGACTGTATCAGGTCTCTGATTAAAAAGAAACAACAGGAGGAAGCTTGTAACTAGGAACTGATAGGTACACATCAGAAAGCTGCATCGCACGCCTAGAAAATTATCATGTTGAAAATGGTTTAACCTTATTGATGTTCAGTTGGAGGAAATTATTTAATGGATAAAATCTATAGCATCAAAAGTTTTGTTTTGGCTTTTTTTCTAGAAAATAAGTGTGAGTGAGTGTGTGTGTGTTTGTGTGTGCGTGCGTGTGTGTGTGTATGACAGAGTGGTGCTAGTAGGGGCCACAATTTGGCTGTGCTCATGGCTTACTCCTGTGCCTAGGAAACATTCCTGGAAAAGCTCAGGGGAAACATATGCAGTGGCCAAGAATGAACCATTATTGTTTGCATGCATAAGTTCCTTACCTGCTATACTATCTCTCCAGCCTTGCAGAAAGATATCCTTAAGGGCAATACTATTAAAGTTTTCACAGATGGGTCTAGGAGGTGCAAGTACAACAACCCACCTGGGACAATGTGAGCAGCTCTTTTCTGGAACTGTGTGAAAGCTTTCTGTTTCCTACAGGAGAATGTTCTGTATCAGTGATACCCAACCACAGCCTGTCACTTGTCTTCCCGTTGTTCATCGATTTGCTTGAGCAGCCACCAGTAACATCTCCATATGTCCTGTCACATGCTGAGTGTAGCCTAAGGGCATCTGCTTGCTCCAGGAACATAAAGAGCCTCAAACCATTCCATCAGGTCATGGGAATGAGGTCTATAATTGTTACTGGTATTTGGCATATCAAATATGACACAGGTAGCTTGCCAGGCTCAGCCATGCATGTGGAATACTCTTGTAGTCTCCTCTCAAAACCACAGCCTGTCAGGGACGAAAACACAGAAGAAGGCCAGCATCTGGATCGCCTTTCTGATTGAGACTTTCTTACTGCTTATGAACTTTTAGAAAAGTGTTTGTGCTCTAGCAGTTTTTATGATCACCACTGAGGATAGTTGATTTTGTTTTGTATTTATTTTGCTTTTAGTATCATTTTCACCTTATAGAACTGTGATATGCTTGATGTGTTTTAATTCATTCAGGGTATTTTTTTAATTTCCAAAAAAATAATTTTTTAATTTTTTTTATTTCTGGAATTACTTTGAATTTTTTAAATTTCTGAGTAGATCAGCAAGAGCTCCATGAACTCATCTCCTGTGTTCTTTTGGTCATTCGAATTGAAGAGCCTCTTTACTCGGCATACAATATCCCAACCTTATCTACTTCCTTTCCTCAGACTGCAATCTGCTATTTTTCCAAGGAATCCTGATTTCTTATAGTCAGAAAGAGATGTAGCTGAGAATAATATCTTATTTATATATGCTTTAAACATAGATGTTTGAGTAAGGATTCACTGGAAAATTTAAAAAAAAACTTTACAGTAAAAAGTCTGAAATATTGACAATCTCGATGATTTTAAATCTCTTGTTCAATGAGTTTTCATAATGTAATTAAACCTTAAATACGATCTTAAAGTAATTGAAAACAATTCTGCTAGCAAACAAACATTTTTTCCTCTGTGCATCCTCCCTCTCAATTTTTTTTAAAGCATTGAAAAATTTTCAGATTTAGGGACCAAATTTACACAGTTAACTTCTGCAAAAGCTAACGAAGTTTGAGATGCTTTGTAAAGAAATAACCTTCCTCTATCACCCTCACCCTGACTCTCCCCCAACGCCGCTGCACACAAACACTAAAATACCATTTGGTTACATATAGTTTAGAAAGGCATAGTATTACCCCAAGTAATAAAATAATATATATCTATCATCATCATTTTAATATTTGTATATTTTTTATATTTTAGGCATAGCAGATGTATTTATCACAAAGAATACACCCTTTTCATGACTCTCAACTAAATGGTTTCTCATTATCCTTAATTCCATGACATTTCGTAATGTTGGTGTTATATATCTAAACTTCTTTATATATTTTAATCTTTATTTATATTTCATTTATATAAAAAGTCTGTGGCAGGTAGGGTGCTTGCTTGCATGCAGCTGACTTATGCTTGGTCTCGCACTCCTTATGGTCCTATAAACTTGCCAACCTGTGTGTCCCCTAAAACCAACCAAACCCAAAGAAAAAATTAATTCTTTTGTTTATGCCTTTACTTTGGGATAGCTTTACACCAGAAATATAATCCACTGATACCTGTAATCCTTTTGCTTATGTGTTAATTATTGACTTGCATTCCATCCTACAAAAAATACCATAATTGGTAGTAGTAATATTCATAGTCTCAGATTGGGAGTTTTTTTTTATTAATTGGGGTGCTATGTTGTACAATATTGCCAATGATGTGTACATTATTCCAACACCACACATCACCAATATGCCCATTTCCCATCCCCAATGCCTCTCTTTTAACACCTCCACACTCAGTTCTGTGTATCATTTCTCCTGTTGCATTGCCTTTGCCTCTGTTGTTATCTTACCATGTATCTTTAAGTCCTTTATGTGAGAGAGACTTTTCTCTATCTTTCCCTTTCCTATCGGAATACTTAAATTCCATTCAATCTGTCATATCACAGTATTACAAGCACCAGCATCTCACATCATCTTTCCAGGAGATATTTCCTCAGTCTCATTTAGTGGCCTTACAGGGTCAATTTTTGTGATGTTCGGTCCTGCTGTGTGGGCCCAATTGTCCATTGATCGGGTAAGAGTTTCAATGCTGCTTGTGCCCAACTGCCTTCTAGGGCTACCCCAGCATACTTGGGGGCCAAACTTGCTTTTGTGAATGCAAGGCCTATGATACAGTCCTTCAAGCTTCCCCCAACCCTTCTGTCACATGTCCTTTTAAAAATGTATTTACCTATTTAGAAGATAGACTTGATGATACTCAAGGTCTGCTCCCAGCATTGTGCTCAGGGCTCTTTCCTTGGTGCTTAGGGTTGGTTCTATTCCAGAGAAAGAACCAGGGTATCTCCCCTGACCTTCACATGTTCTTAAATGAGTTTTATATACCTGCCAGTAAGCTTTTATAGGGTGTACTTAGGAAAGAAATCCCTAGGCCACACAACACAGATCCTTGATTTTATTGTATGTTGCAGAATTATTTCCAATGTATTTCTGCCATATTTTATTCCTACCAAAGGTAGAGTTCCACAGCAACATCCCTCTAAGACTGACTAATTTAATACTGCTAAAATATTATTATTCTTCCGTAAGTAAAATCCTACTGTATTATTTGAGAGTTATTGGGTTTCTAGCAAAGTTGAAGATACTTCATGCATTGTATACAGAGTGTACATAGATTTTCTCATTTGTAAATTCAAAGTTAGTATACTTTTCAGACTCTTGTTGTCTGTTTTATCTTACTGATATGTGTATATTCATTTTGCATTTTAACCATTTGATGCTTATTAGTGTTCTAGTAAAGTATACTGACAAAAATAGGCAGTTACAACTTTTTTACAGGACCTAAAAAAACTCCCATAAAGAAGTGTAAACTTTTCTTATAACTTCTAACAACTCTTTCCATATTTCCTTATGTTTTATTTTGACAATTATTTATCATTAATTTATACAGGTTTTGTATTTTCTAATTGCTATTTGCAAATTTGCCTTACTGAATAATCAATGAACTTAAGTAGAAAGTTGAAAACTTGAAAGCACTAAACAGAAAGGAACATGCTTTCTATCTTTTCCTTTCTACTAGTGGATTTTTGTCATTTTATCTAATTATTATATTACTCTAATTATAGTCTTTACTGTTATCTAGTTAGGAGATGTTCAATTTTAATTCTTTATAATTAATATTTTCCTTTGTCGGCTAGCTTACAAGCAGATGTCCCTGGATTCTAAAGTAGCACTTTAGTTGTTTTTTGGTATTCATTGTTATATATATTAACTGAATTTAATTCTACTTTAGCATGCTGGTAAGCCTTTTACTCCTCTGGGTAAGTAGAAAAAAAATGGGTATTTTTTGGAAAATAATTCTATTTCACTACTTAATATTACCTGTGGCATAAAGATATTCTTTGTCAAGTAAAGCAATTCCATTTTCTCAAATTTTAAGAACTTTATTACAATATTTTACTTGAATTCATTGCATAGATATTATGTTGAAGAAAATACCCAGATAAAAATCTTGAGTTAAAGGGCCAGGGAGATAGCACAGTGGGCAAAGTGACTGTTTTGCATGCAGCCAACCCAGTTCAATCCTGGGCATCCCATATGTCTTTCATGTACTACCATGACTGATCTCTGAGCCCAGAGCCAGGAATAAATCCTGAACACCTCTGGATCTTCCCCTCCCAAAACAAAACAAAACCAAAAGTTTAATCATTACCAGTATCAGTCACAGCTATTAAATATGCTGTCAGTTTATCCTGCAATTTATTCGATATATTTAGTGTTAATTTTGCAAAGTTATACTCATTAGATAAACCCCAAATATATTGACTTTTGTGGCCTATTCCTGGTTAATATATTTGACTATCATCCTCCTAATTATCAAGAATGATTATTATATCTTTTGATTGTATTGGACATGGCCTTCTAATTTTGGGGGTTTTATTTCTGATATCCTAAGAAAATTAGCTTATATAGGTTAAATGAAAGTTATGAAATTTTGAAATTCAATGAATATTATGAAAATAATATTATGAAAATACCAAAAACACAATAGCTAAAGTAAAGATAATAAATGGAAAATTATACTAGCTTTTATAGAAGTGCCAAATTTTAACTAGTTAAATAACTTCTCAAGGTTCATACTTGTCAGTTAGTTGGGATTTTGATACAGATCTAACAAAGAAAACCCAAAATTCAAAATTTTAATTTCCCAACATGCCAAGAAACAAGTTATCAATACTCTGGTGTTATCAATACTCTATGTTATGAACAAAGGAGTCCTGGAATTATTATTCACATGATTCATAGTCATGTCTAGTTATTTATATATTTAATACTTGAATTTGACCAAAGCATTTAAACTTCATATGCCTCACTTTATCTGATGATGAGAATGTTAATAATTACATATATTCTCACATCATTTGAAAATAAATGTCCAATAACATAGTGCATCTCTAGATAGAATAAAATCACTTGCGACTTGTCTTTGTGGTTCACCATTTTCCTCAAACGGGTGCCAGTAACTGACATTTGTTGGGAATGAGATCCATTTTTGTTACTGTTTCTGGCATATTGAATTCACCACAGTAGCTTGCCAGTCTCTGCCGTGGAGGTAGAATAAAATATATTTTATATATTCATATACATATATTTGTCTTTTCTCTTTGTCTTAGCTTGAGGAGGAACTGAATTTAAAAATTAGTTGAGTGGCAGAATTCTTTAGTTCCACTCAACTCACTCCAGTCTCTACCTGAAATATGGGTGGAATTTTCAAAAGTTCCTGGATAAATATTCATCTTGGGAAAAAACTTTTCCAAAACTGAAATCTCCAATCCTTATTCTTGCAATGGTTGAGAAGATTTTTGGCAGACAGAATGAGTTTCCTATAGTTGAAGCTTCCTATAGAGGTCTCAGACTAATTGATCCTATGGTCTAAAATAAAAATAATATATGCAGACTTTGGCTTTAAGAGACTTACCCTTAGTGTTATAACAAGAATACTTCTTGTTTTTATATATAACCATTTGGAAAATTCCTGTTAGTGTCAAATATCTATAGTTTGGAAATTTGGCCTAAGAGTAGCAATGGTTGTTGCAGTCAGCCATTTATTTTTTTTCAATGGATACTGAAACACTGGAAATGGTTGTTATACTATTTCTTAAAGAAAAGTTCTAGGACATTTCAATTTCTTGTGGAATAAAGCCCCTTTCTCTGACTTCCATGTAATAATACATATTCATTTCAAAAGATTTTTCCTGACCACCCACTTTAAAGTAGTTGCCAACTCCAGCAGTCACTTTCTGTAAAGGCCCAGCTAGTATTTTTTGGCTTTGTGGGTCATTTGGTCTTTCTTATAACTACTTAGCTCTGCCTTTGTAGTGTGAAAGCAGCAAAAGACAACATGTCAACAATGAGTGTGGCCACAATCCAGAAATCTTTATTTATAGAAACTGAAATTTGAATTTCCTGTTCGTTTCATGTGTCACAAAAATACTATTCTACGTTTGATATTTTCCAAAGATTTAAAAAAAAAGTGAAAACAATTCTTGCCTTGCAGTCTAGACAAAACCAGGCAGTGAGCTATATTTAGTCAGAAACTTATAGTTTGAGATTTCTGTTCTACAAAACTGCTTTATTAAACATTTACATCAATACTATTTAAAAATATACCCTTATGTATTTATATTGCTTCTATATTGTCACATTATAAAACCTAAGCTCTCTTTCTGTAAAATCAAGGGCAATGTCTCTCAATACAACCTAGACGATGCCATCAAAATAGTAATATGCACTGAATGTATAATTGTGCAGTTTCCAGTTAAGTTAGTGTTGGATGACAGATTTAGCTAATCTGGGAACCTTGGTGTTTTGCCCTCTCACAGCTTAATCTATTTAAGCCAAGGTTCATTCTAATGAGACCTCTCTTATAAGTAAACACTGTTAGAGGGTGTGGCAGTTACAGAAGTCACCTTGACTGAGTAACTTCTTTTTTTAAATTTTTTTATTTTTACAATTACAAAGATATACAATTAAAAAGTTCATATTTGGGTTTTGGTCATACAGTGTTCCAGCACCCATCCCGCCACCAGTGCCCATCTCCCACCACCAACGTCCCCGGCTCCCTCCCCCCCTCCCCAGCCCCTCCTCCATGGCAGGTTCTTTATTTCCATTTCTCTCTCTTTCTCTTTTCCTTTCCCTCCAGACTATGGATTACAGAACATACATTAAAGGGTTGTCATGTGTATCTTTTTGCCTCTATTTAATTGACTGAATAACTTCTGACTTATACATCTATTAAGACTTCTATGTTTTCTAGATTAGGCACAGCTCCTCTTTATACCCACTGCACCCAGCGTGGGACAGTTAGAATTTACCAGGAGACTACCACCCTGGCTATGTTGAGACTATAGGAAGGCTATAGGAAGGATCATACTAGTTTGCTTTCAAGCAGGCGAGTGTAACCCTTTCAGTATACGGAGAAAAAGATACTCAGAATCACCCTGGTGCAGATAATAAATAAGAAGGACCTTGTTGGTACCATCTAGATTACATGAAGCTCATGAAATGAAGATGTATTACTTTTATATCAGCTCTCTCTCTCTCTCTCTCTCTCTCTCTCTCTCTCTTTCTCTCTAGTGTTTTACATAAGAGATAATCTCAGGATTAGTCCTTGGTGTAATCTTTGTTTATACCTGCAATAGGGTGTGGCACCGCCCCTTCTACATTCTGTTTAGAGTTCTATGTTGACATGACCCTCCCTGTTGGATTACTTTGGTGTATATAAGGAGACCGCTTTTGGCTCCTGGCTTTTGGCTCCTCGGCTTTTGGCTCCTGTGGCCATTGGCTTTTGGCTTTTGGCTCCTTCTTTTGTGTAGGACTCCTCCTCGGGTGAGCTCCTCTCTCTTTGGTGGGAGACTTAGGCTCTTTTGTATGGTCTAAGTTCTGACTAGAGCTAGAGTTCTTTCATTATATTGGGTTGCAGTGGTAGAGATTTTTGTACTATTAAAAGCCTTTTGAAATTGCAATGGACTCGTGAGTTTTCTTTCATCTGTTCCCCTGGCAACCTCGGAGGTAGAAGAGAATTTCTGTCCTGACAATGTCGGGGACCCTGGCAGCATCCCCAACAGTTAGTTTCTCTAAATGCAGCAACTAAATTATCATGAAAAACATATTGAATTACTTAAGTGATTTGTATGTTTCAAATTTTAGGTGCTATGATATAAAATACTGTTGATGATAGGATTTCATATTACAATCAATGTTCTAACATTACACCCTTCACATGAGTGATTCTTCCCTACTTCACTTACTTCCCTCACCCCAGCACCTTCCACATCCTCCACTGTGTAAACTCGGATATGTAGATCTGCTCTCAGTCTCCATATTCTTTGTTATTTCTTTTATAATCCTCCTCATATCTAAGAGAGATCATTCTTTGTCTGGACGCTCTGCCTTACTTCACTCTTGAAACACAACATTAAGCAGCATGAAACTCTCAGAGACATCCAGGTAGCCACAAATCGCATTTTTTATCTTCTCTTACAGTCAATTAGTATTGCATGTATATCTGAATTATTTTTTTCTTTATCAAGTTATTTTTTTTTGGACACTGGGGTTGTTTCCAGACTTTTTCTAATGTTTATAGTGCCATAATGAACTTAAACAAATGTCTCTTCTGAGTATTTTTGAGATCCCCGAGATTATGCCAAGTAGTTAAATGCTTGGGTCATATTAAAGTTCAATTATTAGTTTTTTGAGTGTAGTCCATATCATTTTTCCAAAAAAGTTTCAAACCAGTCGATATTCCAAACAACAATGTACATGAATCCGTTTTTGTCTCCACACTCATGCCAAAACTTAACATTGGTAGCTTTAGTGTTTGTGTGCTTTTTGTTTGAGGCCACAAACACAACCAAATTGGCTCAGGACTTGCTTCTGGCTCCGTAATTCAAGTGGGCTTGAAAAACCATATTTCATGCCAACGAATAAACTGGATCAACCAGTAAACACTTTGCATACTGTTCCATTGCTCTGGCCCTGTTTTTTGTTCTTTTTTGTGCTGTGTGACAGTCTCATTGCTGTAAGGTGATATCTCATTGTTCTGATTTGCATTTCCCTGGTAATTTGTCTATAGTAATGGAGGCAACAAGTGAAGGTAGTGAAAAACTACAAACTTTCACCTTTCCAGGAGTGATCCCTGAGTGCAAAGCTAGGAGTAAGCACTGACTACAGCCAGTTCTGGCACCAAAACAAACACAAAAGCACTACTGTTTTAAAATTAATTTCTAGGGAAGTAAAGTATATCAAGGAGAGCATAGATAATAGTTTATTTAATATTTGAAAATTGTTACGTGGATATATTAAAAGTTATCATCACAAGAGAGAGAGGCAGGCTAGGGAGGGGGGGGAGGAATTGCAGACATTGGTGGTGGGAAATGGGCACAGGTTAGGGGATGGATGCTGGAACACTGTATGACCAAAAACCCAAACATGAACATCTTTTTAATTGTATATCTCACAGTTATATAATAACATATTTTTAAAAATTGTGATATGAAACAATATATATATTAATTAAATTTATCACGATAGTAACTTTCAGTACAACTTAATTCAAAACAGTGTGTTGTGCACCTCAAACTGATAATTACATGTTAATTTTAACTAATAAATCACTAGATCACTAGATCACTAGACATCCCGTTCATCAATTTGCTCGAGTGGGCGCCAGTAACATTTCCATTTGACCCTATCACGTGCCAGTGTAGACCAATGGCATGTGCTTGCTTCCAGGAATATGAAGAAACTAAAAATAGTAAAAATTATTAGTATAATAAATTGTATTTAAAACTAAAATAACATTTCAATAATAAGATAAAAAACTTTTAATAACAAAATTAATAGCATGTGCCATAGAATTTTATGAAGAAGAAACAATATAGAAAATCATTGTACAACTGTGGACCTTGGGAAAACACACTGCTTCATCAGTTAATGTTTGTAATTTGAATAAGTTATAAGTTTTTTCTAAGGTGCTTTTTTTTGCATTACAAAAAAGAGAAAGGTGATGGCATCAATATTCTATGAATGATGTTGGAGCTTTTTAGGTTTCCATTTTCCTACCCAAGTCCACTTCCCAGTCCTTTCCACTCTGTTCTGGTACATCTAAGAACTGCATCTGTGGTACGGTTATGTCTTGTTCTCTATATTAAAGGCAAGCTTTTATCAGTTGGAAGAAGGAAAAGAATGAATGCAGAATATATAAGCTCTTGCCTTGTTTTCAAGTTTCAAAACTTGCTGTGTTCCCGGAAGAAACTATCTGCTCAAAGAGTATAAGCATGACTTATTTGCATGACATAGATATATACACCTATATGATACCAATACCCAAGATCAGGCAAACATGGATCAGGAGGTCTTATCAGGTGAAAATTACACAAATGTGTGGGAGTCAGAGGTTAGGTAAGACAAAAAGGGAACAGAGTGCTAAGAATTGTCAAACGTGCTTATTCCAACCTAAAACAGCATTAAGTACAGGCAGTAAGATACACATGATGACTTCTAAATGTATGTATGTATTGCAATCCACAATGTGTAAGAGAAGGAAGAGAGAGAGATAGAGAAAGAAAAAGAGAAAGAGAAAATAAACTGGCCATAGCGGTAGGCTAGGGAATGGGGAGGGAATTGGGGACGTTGGTGGTGGGAAATGGGCACTGGTGGAGGGAGGGGTGCTGGAACACTGTAAGACATAACTAAAATATGAACATCATTGTAATTGTATATCTCACGATGATATAATAAAAATATTACATTAAAAAAAAGAGTATAAGCATGTTTATATTGTGTGATGCACTTAACAAGAACCTCCATTTGAATAAAAATATTCCCATTATTAGCTCTATGTTACTACATTATTCCACATGATTTCTTAAACCAACAACATTCAAAATAGTCTCTTTATTAGAAAGTCTCAAATAATCAAATTTATTTTATTTTATTTATTTATTTTATTTTATTTTATTCTCTATATCAATACAGATGATATAGAGAGAAATAAAATACAGACATAACTATATAAAGTAGATATGTCTATATTTTATATAGATAGGTATATAAAATGCATTTATACATATATAAGATACATATATAGATAATATTTTATATAGATATGTCTATAAAGATAAATAATAGAACATACAATTGACAGGGAAATGGTAATGGTAGACAGAGATTGATATATAGATAGAAGATAGATAGATGATAGATAGATGATAGATAGATGATAGGTGATAGATGGATGATAGATAGATGATAGATAGATAGATAGATAGATAGATAGGTAATACATAGTTTATGCAATAATTAGAACCATACTAGGCTCATGGTAAGTGCTCTTGCAGTGCTAAAAGGATACTCCACTTACCTACATTAAATTTAATTGAGAAAAAACTTCTGAGGCTGGAGTAGTACAGAGGGTAGGGAATTTAATTAATTAATTAATTAAATTTAATTGAGAAAAAACTTCTGAGGCTGGAGTAGTACAGAGAGTAGGGAAGAGGATAACACAGAGGGTGCAGAGCCAGGAGTAACCCCTGATCATCATTGGACGTGACCCAAAGAAAACCTTCAGATTGACCTATGCTCGCCATAGATCATATACCAATTAGTATGAAACCTAAACTAAACCCCAACACCATGTGGCTCTAAAGCTCCATTAGGCAGACCACCGAACTGTCAGTTGGACTGGGCATCTACTGACACCTTTAGTACAACTGTGGGTGGCCCCATTTAAAATTATATAAGACTTTAGCTCATGTGTCTAGTTAAATAGGTATTCAATGTCTAGTACATAAAAAAATAGTGACCAGACAAGTTAGATGTTATATGAAACTCACCAGAGATTCTCACAGCATCTGTAAGGCAAGTAAAGATAAATAACAAACAGATAAGAACAAGTAACAAACAAATATGAGTAGGTTCTATATTTATAGCATTCCTTCAGGACCTGGTAACTTTGGATGCTCATAAGCAAAGGAGGAAAAAGAGGCAGCTATCTGTGAAGTACATCAGCCAGTGCAAAGCCGGGAATTCTGTTGCTTTGAAGAGAAAACTGGAATTTCCCCAAAGTCTGATTCATAGAATGAATTCCTATGACATTCTGAAGTGGGGGTAGCTTGGGGAGGAGGACATTAATTTCATTCATGCTCAAGTAGCTTTTAATTTCAAAAGGTTAAAAAATTTTAAATGCCTGGTATATATTTCAAGCAGTGGAAATGTAGAGTTATAAAAAAACTTAGATTCAGTTTTCAGCTTCCTTCTTAGGTCATTCCTAGTTGAAGCAAAATAATACTTCACCATATCCACTGTAAAAAAACTATTTTTCTCCTTGATTTATTGGACTTCTAATTTTTTTTTATTTTTAAAACTACAAAGATATACAATTAAAAGTTCATATTTGGGTTTTGGTCAAACAGTGTTGCAGCACCCATCCCGCCACCAGTGCCCATCTCCCACCACCAACGTACCCGAAGGGTTGTCATGTGTATCTTTTTGCCTCTATTTAATGCTCAGTTCTAGGTTGGCATTAGTACCCTCAACAATTGTTAGCACACTGTTCCATTTTCTGTCTTACCTACCCTCTGAATCCCACATGTTTGTGATAATTTCCACCTTTGACAGGACCTCCTGATATATGTTTCACTTGACCTCGGATATCGGTATCATAATATGTACCTATATATTTATGTTATGCAGATAAATGCAGTCATTCTGTATCTGTCTCTCTACTTCTGGCTAATTTCGCTCAACATAATCTTCTCCATGTCCATCCATTTGTAGGCAAATTTTATAACTTCATTTTTCCTAACAGCTGCATAGTATTACATTGTGTAGATGTACCAAAGCTTCTTTATCCAGTCATCGATTTTCGGGCACTCTGGTTGCTTCCAGATTCTGGCTATTGTGAATAATGCTGCTATGAACATAAAAGTAGGGATGGTGTTTCCGCTGCATATTTTTGGCTTCCCAGAGTAGATTCCCAGGAATGGTAACGCTGGGTCAAATGGGAGTTCAATTTCTAGTCTTTGGAGGAAAGTCCATATTGTTTTCCAGAAAGGCTGTACCAGCCGGCATTCCCACCAACAATGGATGAGTGTCCCCTTTTTCCCCACACCCACGCCAGCACTTGTTGTTCTTGTTCTTTTGAATATGTGCCAGTCTCTGTGGTGTAAAGTGGTATCTCATTGTTGTTTTGATTTGCATCTCTCTGATGATTAGTGATGATGAGCATTTTTTCATATGTTTTTTGGCCATTCGAATTTCTTCCTTGCTGAAGTTTCTGTTCATTTCTTCTCCCCATTTTTTGATGGGGTTGTTTGTTTTCTTCTTGTAAAGTTCTACCAGTGCCTGATATATCCTGGATATTAACCCCTTATCAGATCGGTACTGGGTGAATATTCTTTCCCATTCTGTGGACTGCTTTTGTATTTTAGTCACTGTTTCTTTGGAGGTACAGAAACTTTTTAGTTTCATGTAGTCCCATATGTTTATCTTTTCTTCTAGTTGCTTTGTTAGTGATGTTATATCTTTGAAGATGCCTTTAGCTTCAATGTCATGGAGGGTTTTTCCTATATTTTCTTCAATGTACTTTATGGATTCAAGTCTGATATTGAGATCTTTAATCCACTTTGATCTGATTTTTTCTGCATGGTGTTAGACACAGGTCCAAATTCATTTTTTACATGTCGCTGCCCAGTTTTCCCAACACCACTTATTGAAGAGGCTTTCCTTACTCCATTGTAGACTCGTTGCACCTTTATCAAAGATTAAATGATGATGTGTTTGAGGTTGGGTGTCAGGATACTCAATTCTATTCCATAGGTCCACGGGTCTGTTTTTATTCCAATACCATGCTGTTTTAATTACTACTGCCTTGTAGTACAGTTTGAAGTTGGGTAAGGTGATGCCTCCCATCTTCTTTTTCCCGAGGATTGCTTTAGCTATCCTTGGGGTTTATCGTTCCATACAAATTTCAGGATTGTTTGGTCAATTTCCTTGAAGAATGTCATGGGTATCCTTATAGGGACTGCATTGAATCTGTACAGAGCTCTAGGGAGTATTACCATTTTGACAATGTTGATTCTCCCCATCCATGAGCAGGGAATGTGTTTCCATTTCCTTGTGTCCTCTTTTATTTCTTGGAGCAGTGTCTTGTAGTTTTCTTTACACAGGTCCATTACACACTTGGGTTAGTTGATTCCTAGGTATTTGATTTTCTGTGGCACAATTGTGAATGGAATTGTTTCCTTAATATCCCTTTCTTCTCTTTCGTTATTTGTATATAGGAAAGCCACCCGACTTTTGCGTGTTGATTTTGTTTCCTGCCACTCTACTATATGTGTCTATTGTTTCTAGGAGTTTTTTTGTAGAGAGTTTTTGGGTTCTCTAGGTATAATATCGTGTCATCTGCAAATAATGATAGCTTGACTTCTTCCTTGCCTATCTGGATGCCCTTGATGTCCTTTTTCTTCTCTGATTGCTATGGCAAGTACTTCCAGTACTATATTGAATAAAAGAGGTGAGAGTGGGCAACCTTGTCTTGTCCCTGATCTCAGGGGAAGGCTTTCAACTTTTCCCCATTGAGAATGATGCTCGCTGTGGGCTTTTGGTAGATGGCTGTAACTATCTTGAGGAAAGTCCCTTCAATTCCCATTTTCTGGAGGGTTTTAATCATGAATGGGTGCTGGATCTTGTCAAATGCTTTCTCTGCGTCTATTGATAGGATCATATGGTTTTTATTTTTTCCTTTATTGATATGATGTATTATGTTGATTGACTTGCGAAAGTTGAACCATCCTTGCATACCGGGATGAATCCTACTTGGTCATGATGTATAATCTTCTTGATGAGTCTTTGGATTCTGTTGGCTAGTATTTTGTTGAAGATCTTAGCATCCGTGTTCATCAGGGATATTGGTCATCAGGGATATTGGTCTGTAATGCTGAGCCACAAAGCATACCTCAATAAAATTAAAAAGATAGAAATTGTGTCAGCTATCTTTTCAGACCATGATGCACTGAAAATGGAAGTTAACCATACACAGAAACAGGGAGTCAAACCAAACACCTGGAAACTGAACAGCTCACTCCTGAACAACAAATGGGTCATAGAAGAAATCAAACAAGAAATCCAAAGATTTCTGGAAACAAATGAAAATGAAGACACCAACTATAAGAACTTGTGGGACACGGCAAAAGCCGTGTTAAGAGGGAAGTTTATAGCTCTGCAAGCATTCATCAGGAAACAAGAAAGGGCCCACATAAATAACCTGACTACACAGCTGAAGACATTAGAGAAAGACCAACAAAAGGAGCCCAACCCAGGCAGAAAAAAGGAAATAATAAAACTTAGAGAGGAAATCAATGAGTTGGAAACCAAAAAACAATCCAAAAGATTAATGAAACCAAGAACTGGTTTTTTGAAAAAATAAACAAGATTGACAAACCATTGGCAAGACTTGTAAGGACAGGGAAAGAGAGAACCCAAATAAACAGAATCAGAAATAAAAAGGGTGACATCACAACAGAAACCACAGAAATTCAAAAGATCATCAGAGATTACTTTGAGAGCCTGTATGCCGTGAAACATGAGAATCTAGAAGAAATGGATCAATTTCTGAAGTCCTATAACCTCCCACGGCTGAAACAAGAAGACCTCCAATACCTGAATAAGCCTATCACCATCGAGGAAATAGAAACAGTAATTAAAAGTCTTCCCAAACACAAAAGCCCAGGTCCAGACGGATTCCCTAGTGAATTCTACCAAACCTTTAAGGAGGACCTACTGCCTGTCCTGTTCAAGCTCTTCCAGGAAATAGAAGAAACAGAAACACTCCCAAACAGCTTCTACGAGGCACATATCACCCTGATACCCAAAGCAGGGAGAGACAACACAATGGACTTCTAATTTTGAGGTAAATAAAAAGATTATGTTGAAAGCAATAATTCCTTTTATACAAAATTATTTATGCTTTTGTCTATACGATATTTATATTAAAGTTGTTGGTCACATGCAATGCAAGTGCCTTACCCTCTGTGCTATCTCTAGAGCCCCTTTATCTTAATTTTAAAATTTACTACATCTAGGTGAACATTTCTGTATGTTATAAATTAGAAAACCACCATAGCATTTTTCAGTAGTTCATGCCACTACCATTCATTTAATATTCTGATTTTAATACATTTATTCAGAACTTCGATATTCAGATAGATCATTTAAATATCTTGCATTACTTGGGTCTTCTGCAACACTCATGTTTCTTTGATATTTTTATGTATAAAGAAGCATCAAATCTATTATATATTAATGTTTTATTATCCGCTCTATTAATGTTAAAAATTTCCTACAACCATTTCCAGTGTTCCAGTATCCGATAGTCCAGTGGGTAGGGCGTTTGCCTTGCAAGCGGCCGGCCCATGTCAGCCCAGGTTCGATCCCGGCATCCTATATGATCCCCCGAGCACAGCCAGGAGAAATTCATGAGGGCAGAGCCAGGAGAAACCCCTGAGCATTGTCGGGTGTGACCCAAAAAAAAAAAAAAAATCCTACCTGTTCAATTTCTGAAAGTGACTGATATGGCCCCCTGGATGCCCTGAGCCAAACCACGGAAGCAGTACTAGACTAGGGTGCAACTGGACAGGATTTTCTGATTTTTTCTTAAAGCAGATAAGTTTCTGGAGAGGACTCATTCTCTCTCTCTTTTTTTTTTTTGTCTTCTTTCCAAAGGGTGTGTTAGGCAAAAGAAGTTTGGGACCCTCTGGAAAGCATGGATTTGTTAGTTTTAATTTCACACAAACAAAACTAGGACATTTTTACTGAGACACATGAATTCTTATGAATTCAAATTGTGTCTTACATGGTTTTCAGTTCAATTTCACTGTTATTTTTATATACCATTAGTATATTTTTATGCATACTAATATAAATCTAGCTCACTTCCACTTTTGGGGAATTTATTGTTCCTTTGTCTTTTTATCCAAAAAATTTTAATGTCTATGACTTTTGTTTAATGTCTTTTTCTTAAAATGCTTTAAGCACATTTAATTTGAAAAGAGTAGAGTTAACAAAGTTTATCATTATTTTTAAATTCTCCCTGTAAAATCCCTTCATTATTTCTAACATTTTTTTGTAGTTGGCAATTTGGAATTTTCCAAGCTAATGAAAATTTGTTGATGTATGAAATTTAAATTGAAAACATTGCTTCTTATTTATAACACATATCCATTTAACTTGTCTCAATTCATCCAAAGACTTTCCTATAGAATTTTGGTAATGGGAGTAAGAAGTAGCATTCATGCTTTATTTCTGAATTTAATGGGAGAATGTTTCATTAATATGTATGTTGCAAATTAGGTATTAATCCATTCCAATTTATTTTTATGTATTTTATTATACCACCGTGAGATATACAAATAAAAAGATATACAATTAAAAAGTTCATATTTGGGTTTTGGTCATACAGTGTTCCAGCACCCGTTTCTCCACCAGTGCCCATCTCCCACCACCAACGTCCCAGGTTCCCTCCCCTTCCCCAGCCCACCTCCATGGCAGGTTCTTTATTTCTTTCCCTTTCTCTCTCTTTCTCTTTTCCTTCCCTTCCAGACTATGGATTACAGAACATACATTAAAAGGTTGTCATGTGTATCCTTTTGCCTCTATTTAATGCTCAGTTCTAGGTTGGCATTAGTACCCTCGACAATTATTAGCACACTGTTCCAGACTGGCACATATTCAAAAGAGCATTCCAATTTATTAAATATCTTAATAAAAATGATACTGGGGGCCTGCGCGATAGTCCAGTGGGTAGGGCATTTGCCTTGCATGCGACCGGCCTGTGCTGGCCCAGGTTCCATCCTCGGCATCCCATATGATTCCCGAGCACCGCCAGGAGTAAATCCTGAGTGCAGAGCCAGGAGTAACCCTGAGCATTGCTAGGTGTGACCCAAAAAAGCAAAAAAAAAAAGAATGATACTAGGTTGGAAAAGATAGTAGAATGGATAGGGTGTTTGCCTTGCACACTACCTAGTTTCATTCCCCCACACTCTATATGGTCCCACAGGCCTGCCAGGCATGAATTCTGAGTGCAAAGCCACAATTAATACCTAAGGACTACTGGGAGTGGCAAAACAACAAAACAAAAAAAATGAGTGATATTGACTTTTATTAAAGATTTGTTCAGCAAAAACAGCAGATATAATAATATGGCCTCTGCCTTGACCTGAAACTAATATGAAATTGATATTGAATCTTTGGGAATTGAGTATATATCAATAGTTTCTTCTCAATCTACATAAGCTTCTAAATTTTATTTACTAGCTTTTATTAGAAACCTGGCATTAATAGTCATGAATTAAATGTATTTATTATCTTCTCTTGTCTTTTATTTATAGTTTTTGTCAGGGTATGTCTATATTTGTAAAAAAGACAAAAACCTCATAACCTTTTTGCTTTTCAAATAACAAATATTGTATACTTGTTACTATGTTCCTTAGCTTATATTGAAAACATAACCTTTATTATATATTTAAAGAAATGATGTGTTTTTTTCTTTCCTTCTTAATTCTAACAAATACATTTCGCATAGGTATGCATATTGTTAATAATGTATGTTTGTCATTCATCTTGCTCTATTGACCACATTCTTGGTCTACACATACATGGAAGAACACAAAAAATATTCAAATTGCTTTGCCTTTTCAAAAGCTTTAACCCAATGTACATATTCATAAAGAATTAAAGTTTAGGGGCTGGAGCCATAGTCCAGCATGTAGGGCGTTTATCTTGCATGCGGCCAACCCAGTTCCTATCCCCGGCATCCCATATGGTCCCCCATGCAGTGCCAGGAGTAATTCCTGGGAGCAGAGCCAGGCGTGACCCCTGATCATCACTGGGTGTGACCCAAAAAAAAAAAAGAATTAAAGTATGAAAACAACATTAATCTCAAAATTAGTAAGACTATAAGGACACATAAGGTCTCCCCATTAGAAAGCAGAGGGTTAGTTTTTACTGAGTTCCTCCACACATTTGCACACAGGTGTGCAAACAGCAATATAAATTTGAGGAATGAAATCAGTTCTTTAATCATAATATTTATCTTTTATAATGTAATTATCATCTGAAAATTTGTAGATCAGGATTATTTATCTGAAACATTTTTTCATCCTTGCTACAGTATACATTCAAAATTATTTTTATTATTTTTGACACTTTCAAATTTTATTTTAATAAAATTTTATTTCAAATTTCAGTTTTATCAAATATATTGAAACACATTTCTGTATTTTTTATTTCCATAATATTGAAGTGTTTTAGTCTGTTTATGATTTTCACTCAGTTCAAAAATTTTACTTTATATTAATAAAATTATTTTCCTTGTTTGATTTTGTTTTTTCCTTAAGAAGTACAAATAATTTATGTTATGCTTTTAAAATGTAGTTTATAGAAAAACTATAATTTCTAGTTTTTAGATAAACTCACAAAACTAAGATGCAAAAATGATTATAGGTATTGATAAATCAGTAATAGTGATCACTAGTATTATTTATTACTATTTCTTTAACTGATTACTTTTTTTTCGATTTAATTTTATTTTATCATCCCCCCCAAATATTATAACACCATCCTAGATATACAATTGAAAGATGCCCATGTAGAGTTCCGGTTCCACAGTGTTCCAACACCCATCCCTCCACCCAAACCCATCCCCCATCACCAATGTTCCCACCTCCCTCCCCCTCCATCAACTACTTGGTGGGTTCTGCATGTCGTCCCTCTCCTCTCTATCTCTCCCTCCCGCCAAACCCTCCTGCTCCTCGTGAAATGCAGTGCATCAAAAGACATCACTGTTTCTACCATTATAATGGACCGCGCTGCCACAAGCGGCCATGCGACCTGGTCTTGAACTGGTTTCGCCTCCACTAATCTGGTCGTGAGGCAGCTTCCCAGCGTCCGGACAGCGAAAATGGTGGCTAGTGTGATGGGTGAGTCTCATCCGGCTGCTTCCGGGATGCCCCAGAGGTGAAGGGCCCACTCCCAAAACCGTCTGCCCTCCTGGGGGTCCCCTATTCAGCTGGGCCCGGGCGAGCCGAGTTCCAACCTCCCCAGCTGCTTGTGACCCTCTTCATGTTATGGCCGATGGCCCCCCGGGCAGCTCCTGGGTGGGACCACCAGGCTCGACAAAATGGAGAGGGGAATGGCCGAACCCTGACTCCATCTGATGAACTCCCAGTGATTCCCGCTTCTGGGAGCCGCCCACCTGGGCTCGAACTGGCCTTGCTCTGTCAATCTGGTCGTGAGGCAGTTTCCCAGCATCCGGACAGCGAAAATGGTGGCCAGTGTGATGGGCGAGTCTCATCCGGCTGCTTCCGGGACCCCCCAGAGGTGACGGGCCCACTCCCAAATCCCGTCTGCCCTCGTGGGGTCCCCTATTCATCTGGGCCCGGGCGAGCCGAAGTTCCAACCTCCCCAGCCGCATGTGAGCCTCTTCATGTTATGGCCGATGGCCCCCAGGCAGCTCCTGGGGGGGGCCACAGGCTTGACAAAATGGAGAGGGGAATGGCTGAACCCTGACTCCATCTGACGAATTCCCAGTGATTCCCGCTTCTGGGAACCGCCTACCTGGGCTTGAACTGGTTTTGCTCTGTTAATCTGGTAGTGAGGCAGTTCCCAGCGTACAGACAGCAAAAATGGTGGCTAGTGTGATGGGCGAGTCTCATCCGGCTGCTTCCGGGACCCCCAGAGGTGCCGGGCCCATCGTCTGGATTCTTAAGAGGCTCTGCTGGGGTGGCGGGCCAGGACTAGAATCCATCATGTCTCCCGGGAGCCTCGTGAGCGGAGGGTTTCTGATCAGGCTCAGGCCAGGACTTGCGCAGAATATGTACTGTGGACCCAGGTTGAATGCCGTAGAAGTCAAGAGTCTGGTCATCTTTGAGTTTTCGGCCACAGTAGATCAGATCAATCAGCTCAGGGTCCGGAACAGACTCCTGGAGTTTGCCAGCAATAAGCTGCTTCAGGAACGAAATACTGTAACCCCCAAGTGAGTATTCTCCCAGCTCGGTCTCGGGCAACCGAAGAATGGACTTTGGGGCAAGTGGCTGGTCAGCCAGCTTCACCGCCAGGTGCCAATCTGAGAGAGACATCCTCTCTCTTTCTCGCTCTCTCTTTTCTCCCGGGTCCGGCGACTCGGAAAGCTCAAGTCACGGCCCAAGGTCACAGAGAGGCAGCCGCGGTGCGGGACACTATCTGGCGACCCCCCCACCGCTCCCATGGAACCAGCTAAGCGGCAAACACCGTTTGCACCTGCGGACCTGCGCCCCTCACCAGTCCCAGCGGAAGGAACCCGGCTGCAGCGCTGCCGGTGTAAACACTCACTCCCTTTAACTGATTACTTTTAGGACATTTTCCTGTCTTTTATGTTTTGCAATTTCACAAAGGTATTAATACATAGCTATGTCTTTTAAATCCTGTATAATTCACTTTGTCCAATAAGAAAAATTGAAACTTCTTTTGTTTCAGATGTTTTAGTCACTTTTATTTTAATAAATATATATTATTTTGTTTCCTATAGTAAGTCATTTTCTATTTGGTTTTTCTTTTCTTTGAGAGGACACTTTCTCCTACAATATTCTATATAAGTAAGCTTTTTGTCAACTTAAATAAGTTATAAAATTTCATCAAGTATGGATTTGGGTTTTCTCATAAAAATTTTGCAATAATTTTTGTAACAGAATTTTCTAACAATGAAATTTTGTATATACACAGGTGGGGTGATAATACAAGATATTCAGTTAAAAATAGGTATCTTTCCACTAGGTTTTTAAATTGCTAGTCTCCATATCTATAGTCTCAGCTATTGTAATCTTTATGCAATACTTAATATTTATTGAAATTTGAAAGGGGACAAAAATATTTTATAAATTCAATTGATTTTATTAAAAAGCCTTTACTACCTTCTGAACTAAAACATCTTTATGAAATTTGAAAATTTCAAACAAATATTTGAAAATTCTTCTCTATGTAAGGTTCTAAAACCAGTCTCTTTTCTATTTGAATGAATAAATGGCTTATTAGAACATTAAGTGGCTTTATAACAGGCCAAGCTTCTTTTTTGTTCTCACCAATATTTTGATAACAATTAAGAAGTAAATTTTCCAGGAATCAAACACCCAAGAATTATAGGAAAAATAATTGCTCCATTGAAAAGCTGTAAAAATGCAATGTCTTAACGATATAAATAAGGGCCGCAAGAAAATGACAATTGATCATCATTAAGGTTTTATTATAAAGTAGGCACATTACATTGAATTTCCAATTAACTTTCACAACCAGAATAAGCGCTTTTTCATATCCATCTGTACATGCAAATCTTGAACAGAAGTTAGCCCCTCTCCATGAATGTATCTACTATTCCTTTTTGCTCAATCCACTGTTTAAGCATCATTCTTCATCTAATTCTTCAACAGATGTTTATTTAATACACAGTTTGGTGTATCTTCAAATTGCTTTAGATAGACCATAAATAAGAATTCTACATGTGGACTGGATGTGTTTTAAATGAAAGTAAACAAGTTAGTGAATAATGAAATCACTGATAAATTGGTACTGATTTAAAAAGGAAAAAATACATAATGGGCTTAGAGAGATGAAGTAAAGGCTATTTTAGAGCACAGGACTTTACCTGTGCTGAGTGAGAGCAGATTCCAAACCAGAATAAGAAAGGTTCAGTTGTTCAGTGATTAGGGGGAAAACTTTCAAGCAAAGGAAATATGATATGAAAACACTTGAAATTAGAAAAGAACATTTCTTCACTAAGGAACAAATTTGAGATTATTCTGATTGCAACAGTAGAAACTTAAGGGATAGAATAGCCTGAAATAAGAGAGACACAGCACATAAGGATCAATGGTTACTGACTAGAGACTCAAAAATTATTCTCATAACATGTTGAAATCGTGGAAGATTTTGTATCTATTACATGATAGGATCAATATTTTGCAAAATTACAGTTTCTGCTGTTTCGAGAATGGAAGGTTTATTGGTAGATAGAAAGGGAATATGTGTAATTTTAATATGGGTAAATATTTTTAAAATATGGTTGTTTTGGCAGAGAGGACTTGTTTATACTTCACCCTGATAAGTTAAGGCCACTGATTTGCTACAGATCCTATTTTCAGATGGCTTGCCACATGCCATTGAATTAGGATTAGGTTTGAATTCAATGGGAATTCATCTGTACTTAGGATTCATAATCCTAGATCTTTCTCAACTTAAAACTCCTGAAAGTCCTTACAGTATAATGTTCTAGTTTCAGAGATTAGCATTCATTCCTCCATGTCCTCATATTTGATTGTGCAATGCAAAATCTCTAATATGATATGTCTAGTCAATTTAATTGAAATAGAAATTTAGTTCTAAAATCACTATAACTGCATTTCTAGTGGCCAATATGGTCAATTACACCTGCGTTAGTCAACAGAGATCAACATTTCTTGAATTTTGGAATGCTCTATTATACTGTACTCATCTAGTAACTCTTAATGATCTATTCAAATTAACATAGATGAATCTTGACTCCATAACTTGATGGCAGAAGTGTCAGGTTACAGTATGAGAGAGTAACTGGGATGGAAAATATTTTGTTGCCATATTTGGGAAATAGAATTAGTTGCATCATCCATTAAAATAAATAAAAATGAGGCTGAGGACCTACATCAACTGGTAAGATATATTACAACTTAAAATATGCATACCTTGTGACCTAGAAATTATACTTTTTAGTGTGTGCTGAATAGCAATGTTGTATCACACATAGGTTAAGAATTAGAATGTTAGTACAACTATCCCCAAATAGGAAATCATCCAAAATTTCCAACAGCATAAGTGTTAAGTAATAAGCTTGATCTTTCTTAATTTTAATTAACTATGTGTCCTTTTATCATTGAAAAATAAACATTAGTTTTCCTAACTTATAGTAAGAGCAATTCTATTCATAGAATTTGTTGTAAAGAATAAGATTTCATAAACGAAGGCATCTATGATATAGTTAACTCTCAAATACTTCTCATAACTACCATAGTCACTAGCCACACATAAGGTCTTCATACATCTGTATTGACCTAGTGAATTCAAGTACCATTTGACTTACCCATTTATTTTTTAATTGATGCCTACTATTGCTAGAGATGGATGTTCAGCTTTATCAGAAATGATACCTCTTTGAAGGCAATGCTGATTTATAAATGAATGTGGATACATAAGTGACTCTATTTCCCTTTGATATATGTAGAAATCTACCAATGCAACTCAAATTGATGTTTCCCTTTTCCTATATGTAGAAATTTCCTTAAGCAACTCAAGCTGATATTCTATCCTGTATTTTATAAATGCCACAACTCCCCATAAAACTCTTTCTTAATTATTGAATCCACACTTGGCAAAGATAATATTGGAATCTTAGAAAAGTAAAAGAGAGTAAGAATGATTGTGGATTTAATAGCATACAGTTGCCCACATCTGGTTTGAAAATTACAGCTGGAAATCTCTTGAGAAAATGACACCCACATGAAATTCCAGTGCTTCAGGTTTCAGTGAGGTTTTAGCAAGGGACAGAGACCACAAGTATGACCTTTCTGTTGGTATTTGGGAGCCTTCACTTTAATTCCAAACCAAAAGCAGGAAACTCAGTGCTTGCTAAGCAAGAAAAGGAAATAGTTTTGAAAAAAAATCTCCAGTTTTAGGCTGGTATGAGGAGAGTTCTTTTGACTTGTGTCTTTCATTCTTGCTAATGATCCCAACTCGACTAAAAGGAAGTGCTCTCTTCATCGGTGTATCACAAAAATATTCTAAATAACTATGATATGGTTCAATGAAATCCAGGCATATCTGTCTAATTGTAAGGTCTATTCTCTATATTAACATTGCTTTTTTTGTTTGGCTTGGGATTACAGAGATAGATAAGACATAAGGATGAAGATAATACCATTGTAAATTTAAAATACATGGTTCAAAGTTTAAAGAATTTGAGTCCATAATCAGTTTAAGAAAAAATGCTATTGTATATATAATTTTGGAGGTGGGGATGTTGTACCACAAGATACAGTGCTTAGGGGCAATTCCTGGCTCTGCTCAGAAAAGATCTTAGCTACTTCTTTGGTAAGTGTATGTGATGCAAGCAAATGGACAGGTTTCAGTAGTAAGTCAGGCAACTTTAACCTCTGTACTACATCTCTGACCCCGATTTTAAAATATCTTTTCTATTTCAGTTGACCAAGTAATTTTGCATGTAAGAACCATAATAGAACAGCACATAAAGACATCACAGTTAAAGAGAATAGTATGAGCAAAAATATTATGAAATTGTATATTGTAGATCACTAGCACCTTTGCTTGGAACAAAGGAATGTACTGGAAGAAAAGCAGCAAGGTAAATAAAACTAAAATTACTTAAACAGCAATTATGCTAAGACCTGTGCTAAGTTCCTCATTTGTGTCATTCATGTCCCTCAGTCAGGGAGACAGTTTATTGCAAAGGCTCAAGCAACTACTAATATATAAAGGTAGAATTCAAAGTTCACACTTAATGCAAGGCCAGAGAAATATCCAGCAGGATATTTCTGTATATCCTGGTATGGCTGTATATCCTGGCATTTATGTATATCTAAGGTAAGGCTGTATTACCTTGCATGTGATCAACCGGGCTTCAACCCCCCATCATCCCATATGTTTGTCTGAGCCCTTCAGTAGTGACTACTGAGCACAGATCAAGGAGTAACTGCTGAGCATTGCCTGGTATGGCCCAAAAACAAGCAAAGGAGTTGTACTGAGTCTTTCCAAAAATAACACATGCTGGATTACAGAAGATAATGCCTGATATGTAATTTAGGGTACACAACATGGTAAAGAATCTTAAATACAAAGCGAAGTATGCAACTAATTTTTTGGAGCAAGTCTGAAACTTGATTCTAATGTGATTGACCACTGACACACCAGATGAACAAAGAGTGTGTTTAACCAGGCTACAGATGAGGAACAGACATAATTCTAGATTCTGGATGAGTCTATTCCTTCATTTGAAAAATGATTAGCCATAGTTTATATGAACTATCTATGATTTTCATTATTCTAATTAGAAATCTGGGGCAGATGACTAAGCAAGGTCACCACTGGAGTCAAAACCAGATTTTAATGGATTCAAAAGTTGCTTGTATTCATTCTGTCCCTGTTCATGTCGCCACCATGCATATACCTAATTACTAAACCTCTCTCCTAGCATCAGTTTTTATTTGTCGTATAAACTTAGAAATTATGAAAACTAATGCCCGGTCTCTATTTGCAACAATGTTTCTATTTAGATACAGATATCAAAAGATCCTACTCGGACCAGAGATACAATGCAGTCAACCCAGATTTGATCCCTGGTACTATCAGTGGTTTCTGGCACAGAGCTAGGAGTAAGCCTTAAGCACAGCTGGGTGTGACACTCTGTAACAAAATATTCCTTTTGTCATTTTATAATTAAATTTTTATATTTGTATGACTATATGATTAGGAATACAATTTGATGCATCTTCAAAATATACACATTCTTATATCATAGATATGCTTAAATATTCATCTTCATATATTGTTTTTATTTTTGGTGGATTCCACTTTATAAGAAAGATCATTTTATAAAATAACTCAAGTTGGAGAGTTAGTCCAAGGTATTAGAGTCTGTGCTTCACATATTGGAAAACTGGCTCTAGATACCACCACTGCGTGGTCCCAGGAGCAATGCAAGGAGTCACCTCTGAGCACTAAGCCAGGACTGACGCAAGATCATCAGATGTGGTCCCTTAAATTTTTTGAAAAGCACTCTACAAAACATATATGATTTTGTGTATGTATCTTTCTCCTTGATCTATATTTAGGCCATAATTGATTGATTTTAGCTTTCAAATGCTTGCTTGCTCTGAGGACAGTCAAAAGTGACTGGCCTAAAAGTCTAATTGACTGAAATGATCAGTTTTACCACAGTTCACTACACTCACTCAGAAAACTGTTCTGAGTGGCAATTTGAAAGAGCCGTTCTTTGAAATTGGCCTTTTCTAAGTATTCTTTGCAATTACAGTTGGGTCATAAATACAACAGGTTAAACTAAGGCAGCTGAGAAATTATAGAGGTGAAAAATTACAAGGATATGATCTTTCCATTCAGGCATGTAAAGATTTAATCTCCAAGATTAAAAACCCAGAACCTAGTGATTATGTCAAGATAACAGCTGGAGGATGCCTTGGGACTGGGTTCCCAGGGTGTTTGCAGGGGACTGGGGATGTGGCCTACAGAGGCAGGTGTTTCACAGGGGAAGCACAGAGGAGCCCTTTTACCAGCAGCAGACCAGCTGTGAGCTTATCTGTGGCATCTTGCTTTCAAGGAACGGTTCCCTAGTGTCTGCTGAAGAGATGAACCTCCAACGAGGGAACTACGCTGTATATTGACAGGGAAAAAAAAAAGACAAAAAAACATGAGAGAAAACAGTTTTGAAGGTTTCCTCTATAAAAGAATCTCTAGCTATAAGATAGATATAGACAATATTAAAGTGTCAACTTTTGAGGGCACAAGACATTTTTTCTTAGCTCTTGGCTCCTTAAAATACTGCTAATACTCACAATAAAATGCACAAGAAAAAGAGAAAATGTCACTGGGCTCTCTAATCCTTGTCCATTATCTCAAATAATAAATATTCACTTTTCAATATAACTGCTATGTCTTTTTGTTCGTTTGCTTTTATGTTGGAGCCACTCCTGGCTGTGCTAAGGGCTCCCTCCTGGCGGGACTCAGGGCATCATAAGGAGTGCTGGGGATTCAACCTGTTTCACCACTTTTAAGGCAAGTTCCCTAATCCTGTCCTATTGTGATAGCCCTCTGCTATGGCTCTTGATGCTATACCCTATTGTATCAATTACCACTCTACTGCTCTCTCATTTTTTAATATTTACCTTTTTATTGGAACACATTGGTTTATATAACTGTAGGATGTATGACTATAATTTCACACATCTTTGAAATATATGTCATTACACTGCAGTCACCCAATGAACCCATATACCTCTGCCATAGTCTATGGTGTCCCCTCCCTATGTTTATCTCATGGCCCCTCTTTCTCCTGTAAAGTCATTTCTGTGTTCTGAGTCCAGTGGTTTGCTTCCATGTGTTTTTGTCTGTTTGTTTGCATCATTTTATTGCCCACTAATGAATGACATGCTATGTCACATGTCTTTCTCTTTCTGACATATTACATTTAGCATAATCTCCTCCAGTTCCATTCATGTTGTTGCAAAAGGCAAGATTCCTTCTTTTTTTTCCCTTCTGACTGGCTAGTATTCCTCTGGGTTTCCTTATCAGTTATCAAATAACCTGACATTGGAAACTTCAGTTATTTTGATCTCAGCTGCTGTAAATAACAGTGCAATGAAATAAGTATCCAAGTATTGTTTCAAACTCATGCTTTTAAATTCAAACCTTTATATAGGTATCTACAATGGAAATATTTTTTATTACATGCAGTTTTATTTTAATAGAGACATTTTTTAAGTCTAGGTTTCTCTAACTTAGTGTACATACATGATTCTGTTTGACCATGATAAGATGCGCTTTAAAGAAGTTAGTGAAAACCTTTAAGAGTAAATAATAGTCATCACATACTTCTTACATGACAGTTCTAGGGCCCATAGGCACAAGTCCTAAAAAGAGTTAAGCAGAAGCTAAAGTGCCATTTATGACCCAGCTTGTAAGTCTCCTAATGTTATGTCTGTAGCATGCTATTCTTCATAAATACATTCTCAGTTCAAGGGGAAGGAACAGCAGTATTACCTCTTAATAGGGGTGAAGAGAGGGAACGAATTTGGAAGCACATCAGAGACTACGGTACTGCTGAAAACATTTTAGTATAACATGATTTGCCACCAAAGGGGAGCATAAATAACTATTTTAAGACATTTACTAAAAAGAAGGATAGAAAGATAAGAAAGAAAAAGAAGCAGGATCAAAGTCAATTTTCTCAAACCTCACTTTGTAGATGGGATCATTTGGAAACAAATTCAGGCTTAAGAATTGGCTTAAGACTTTGCATTTTTAACAACTTTGATGATGATCAGAAATCATCAAACTACAGTCTACAAACCGAAAGATGCCTGTTCATGAAAGTCCATAAGGTAAAAAAGAGATTGTAAATTCTTAAAAGTCTGTAAAAAACCAATAATTTGTGGCCAATGTAAGTTTGCATTTCAGCATCTACAAATGAAATGTTATTGAATAGAAGTGTTGTCTTTCATGTAAACATTTTCCTGGATGTTTTTATGCTATTACAAGCAAAGATATAGCATGGTCCACAAAACCTAAACTATTTGCTATCTCAGTCTTACTGAAAGGATTTGCCAACCTCTAGAATAGTGTCTCTCTCTCTTTTAGAGACCTTTGTGTTCATGCCTATATTCACAATTAGAGTCGCTTAAAAATAAACTAGCTGTACTCAGAACTTACTCCTGACCCCAAACTCAAGGATCACTCCTGGTGAAACTCATGTAGTATATGTGCTGCTGAGGATAAAACCCTGGTCAGTTGCATGCAAGAAAAGTGTCTTATCCACTGTGTTATGTTCCTGGTATCTTCAGTGAATATACTTATTAATGAATGGATGTTTTTCCATTTTCCTTTTACCTACCAATATCAAACCATCTTTGACTTCAAAATAATCTGAGCGAATATCTCTTGCTTCCTAATTTTAGAATATAGTGGTTTAGGGAAATTAGATTTTTGGCATAACCTACAGTTGTATTTCAAGGAAAATTAAGGAATTTTTTTAAACACTGGCAGGAGCAGAATTAGAGAATAAGAAGGTTTAATATACCCAGAAAGTATGGCCATGTTTCCAGGTGAGATTGGGGTGGAAGATTGCTGTGAGATGTGTTGCAGATAAGCAGATGGATTTAGACTGGATCTTCTGGGTTAGAGCTTCTTTTGTCCCCCAGAAGTCTATTTTTTTAGGATTTCATATAGTTGATAATCAAGGACGGAAGGCTTCAATAAGCCTAGAAAGAAAATCTCACCTCTTCTGTCGACAATTATGCTATATTTATATTAATTTTAAAATTTAGAGTCTGTCTTGCAGCGGTCGGCTGTGGTGGCTGGAGCTCAGGGCCACACCCACTGGGCCCGGAGGCTGGGGACTGAGTGGAGGTCCTCAATCCTTGCTCCTAGTCCAGCAGGCGCGTCCGCCTGCACGCGGCGAGCGGCCCTAGGAGCCATGTAGAAGACAGAGACTCCAGATTGAAAGCTGCGCCTCATGGTGAGCGGCCCTATGGAGTTCCTGGGGGGAAAGTAAAAGGCTCTGCCAGCGTCCTGTCGTGTCCTACAGAGCTCCTCGGCCCGCCCGCCATGCAGGCAGCAGCGCCTGCTGAACTTGGAGCAAGGGTCGAGGGCCTCCACTCAGTCCCCAGCCTCCGGGCCCAGTGGGTGTGGCCCTGAGCTACAGCCACCACAGTCAACCACTGCAAGACAGACTCCAGATCCAAGGCTGCGCAGGCGCGTATTGGCTCTGCCACCACGGTTTAATCTTTGACTCAATGTATTGTAGCACCAAGTCCTTGCAGGGTCTTTCTCACTTGTACACTTCAACAATCATTCTATTTGCATCAAACTGGAGAGGTTATGGGGAATGACAAATTATGATGTCACACTAGAACTCCCTATTAAATAATCAGATAGATACATCATACATTATTAGTATTCGTAGGAGAAGCCATATAGTGTAGTAGAAGAGAGATTGGGAAATACAGGGACATAGACAAAGAGATGCATATAAAATGTGCCTGCAATGGGGGCAGGCAGGGTTTGGGTGGTGTGTTTGGGAATTGGGTGGTGGGAATTGGCACTGGTGAAGGGATGGATTCTGGACACTGTATTGTAGAGACCCAATTATGAACATCCTTGTAATTCTATATATCACATGATATAATAAGAATTGGGGAAGATGAAGGAGCGACAGAGAGAGACAGAGAGAAGGGAGCGAAGGAAGAAATGCCTGCTCAGGAGATGGGAGAGGGGGAATGTGGGGACATTGGTGGTGGGAATGGGGCACTGGTGAAGGGATGGGTGCTGGAACAATATATGACTGAGACCCAATTATGAACATCTTTGTAATGTTGTTCCCATGGTGGTAAAATAAAAAAATTTAATAAAAATAAGAAATAAAAAATAAAAAACTACCTATATACAAAAAATAAAAAAATAAAATTTAGACGATGATATACTTGTTTACATATTTGAAGCTTTTCTACATTATTTAAGTCAAGATTTAGTATATAGAAAATTATAAATTTAAAAATGACATAATAAGCCACAAATAAGGCATGAATAAGAACACTGAATTATAACTTACAGATATTCACATGACCAACACTTCAAAATTGAAGAAACTTCACTGGAGGAAACAAAACCTATCTCAGCAAAAGCCCAGGTTTTCTCTCTGAGAAGTCCCTGCAACTGAGAAGGCAGCAATAACAAAGTCACAGATTAAACAATGTGCAATTATCAATTTTTCTAGAGAAAGAAATTTGTGCCTCGAGTTCTTTTTATTTATGCCTGCACATACCAGAGAAGGTGACATTATTCCAGATTGACAGTTGGGACAATTGAAGAAGTAATCACTTTATGCAGATCGAGAGGGAGAATTTTAGCAGCCCTTCATTAAGCCTTTACTATACAGGCTAAATGATAAAGTTGCAAACTGCATACCTGCTGTAGAAAGACATGCTGGGAAGGAAATGACCAATGTAGTGTGGTAATGATAAGGACTCTGACTCCAAGTTAAGAGCAACATCATTCTATCATTTTGTCCTAATTAAAATGGAGAGTGGATTAGAAACTGCAAGCTGTATCACAAAGAAACATAAATTGATAGTTAGGCTGGTTGCAAAGACTTGGTTTCTATGTTAGAATGTACTAGCTTTGAATAGGTTCTTTTAAATGCACCAGCACAGAACAAAGTGTAACGGCTTAGAGGTTTTTTCTTTCTATTTTTTCCTGCTTTTTGTGTCTCTAGAAAAAAATACTTAAGGAAAATGTCTTTAGGGAAACTCACCAGTTGACATTGAGTCAATTTAAAAAAGATTGATAGACATATGCTTTCTGGATACTATCCAAAATTATTCTCTCTCCATCATTTATTTGTACTCAGCATATAAATGTTGTCAATCTCTTTTAAAAGATACTCACTAGTTTTTTTAAAATATTTTTAAAGGTGACTTGTGACAAAAATATTCAAAAGGGCAAACGCATAATTTTATTTATTGTAGCACTTAACTAAGATGCCCCTCAAAGTGTTGCAGGTGTGGCTGAGGTGCCTGGCTGCATCAGCAGGTGGCGGACAGGAGATAGGCTTGTCCACACCCAGGGCTCTGCCCCATGGGCCCTGGATGGTTGATGGTCTGACATAGAAAAAGACTGGTCTCCCTGGGATGAACCCAAAGCCACAGCAGAGTTTGGAAAGCTACCCTGGTGTACTCAATATGCCAAAAGCAGTAACAACAATGGACCTCATACCCAACAAATGGAGATGTTACTGGTGCCCACTCAAGCAAATCAATGAACAATGGGAAGACAAGTGATATAAGTGATGGAGTCATTCTAAGTGTCCAATGACAGATGAATGGATTATAAAGATGCAGCATATATGTACAATATAGTATGCAGCTTTAAGAAATGATAAAAAAAATTATCATTTGCTGCTTCCAGATACATACAGATAGCTGTATGTATCTGGAAGACATCCTATTGAGTGAAGTGGGCCAAAAAATAACAAACACAGGATGAACTCACTTATCTGTGATATATAGAATAAGCTTAACAAGAAAATGTAATGTATTAAATGATCATTTTTGACCCACACTACATGGAGTTTAAGAACAGAAACAGAAAAAAATTGAGGGGAGAAGGAAGAAGATGAGAAAGGGGAGTAATGAAGGAACTGTGTCAGGGTCTTTGAGTATACAAGTAACATGGGGAATTAGTATAGCTGTATATACAATACTATGGACTCAACAATGAAAACATAAGATACAAATTATAATCATCAAACTTTAAAATGTGCCAATCCTGGTAGCAGATTTGGAAAGGGGTGCAGGAAATCTGGGAACAATGGTGGAGGGAAGTTAACACTGGTGGTAGGATTAGTATTAGACCATTATATTCCTAAAACTTAACTTTTTTATAACTGTGTAAGTCACAGTTATTTAGTTAAATTAAAAATTATAAAAAACAAATTTAAATAATAAACTTAAGTAAACAGCAGGTAGCTAAAATATGGGAAGAAAAGTGTCCTGAAATATTAGTACATGGAGTATTGTCAAAAGTCAGATTTAGAATTACTATAAGTTTACTATAAAATATTAACTTACTATATACACTTAATACAAACAGATAACTGTATGCATTTTGTAGATTTTGAGTTACTATATAACTTTAGATATAGCTATGTATGTGCATTTAAGCTATTAATTAAATCAAAATATATTTATTCCATTACTCAGAGAAGAAACAGAATCAGAGAGAGATCAATTCAGTAGCTGTTTTAGAAACTTTCTTTCCCATTTCCAATAACACTTCTTAAATAAAAAATGGTCTACCCATATTCAGTTAATAATTGGTTCCTACAAATCACTTCATACAATGTTCACGACTAAGATTACTATGAAAAACTGCAGTAGGCAGCTATAAATAAGAAAGTGAAGGTTATGGAGAGCTGCCACATTGCTAAATGGTTTAAATCCTAACACTTCTTCAAATTTGTGGGCAGTTATTCTGAAGTTTTATTCATGTGAACCCTGGCAAAGCATCCATATCATTCCCTTAGTAGTCTTAAGGGAATTAAAGCTCTGGAGAGTTGGAATAAAGAGTAAAACGCTGACTCAAAATACCTTTGGGCTCATTCTTGTGACAACTAGGGCTAGCATTAGGGTTTTGAGGGCTAGATTATCTTTCAAAGTTTCTCTGGAGATATGAAGCATTTCTCACAAACAATAAGGAGGAACTCACGGGATATAGAGGGTTAACGAAGAAGGCTAAGCTCCGCTGCATGAGAGAAAATAGGAAACAAAAAGCTAAGAGAGTCTGTGAGTGGGGAAGTAAAGTCCAACTTTAATTTTTTAGAAATAATTTATTGCATTATAGTCTAAATAATATCATTCTAATAGTGTTGATACAATGGTACTAGACTGGTAGTTTTGTTGGTGGTAAAGGCTTTCTTGATAGCACCTAAGTCATAGGGGCCTAAGGACTAATGTCCCAAATGGGCTAATTTTTGTCCATAGTGGGTTCCTCTTTCTTATACCTGAGTGACTAATAAAAAGGTATCTTTTTAATACCTTAACAGTTATTTTTAAACAATGCCTTCCCCTTTGATTTTCAATAGACATTAAATTACATTTGCCCAATAGACAAATATTGAAACATCCATTTTTAAATAGAAACCTTCTACAAAGAGGCAATATAACTAATACAAAAGTCAAAATAATACATGGAATTGGTTGGACAAAGGCCAAGCAGTTCAAATTCTATTCTGCCATCTTTAAGGTACCTGCTTTGATGGTGGACAAGCCTTACTCTTATCCTGTTTCTTGCCATATGGAAAGACAAAAAAGTGAAACATATATGTATAAGATATGCTTAATACATCTGTTGAATAAAGAGGTTCTCATAGTTAAGTCATAGTGAGTTAACATGTAAAGATGTCATCCAATGAAGACAGCAAACCTCTCTTTCTACAGATGGCAAGTGGAAAAAAAAGCTGTGACTTTGAAATAAGTCACTGAAAGAAGGTTTTCTTATAACCTGTGTTCAATACTAGAGGTTGAGCACTAAAAAGCAGAAACATCTGAATTTGTCTTGCTTTTCATCAAAATGTGCTCAAGATTTGAAAGAAAAACATGGTTTCTGAAACAAATCTTTGATAAATGGTTAAACTCCAGGAGTCAGGCATTAATCAGTTCTCCACTCAAAGAGACACAAACACTCCTAACATCTTAAAGGGCACCTCAACTGAGCAAGCGTCCACAGAAGGGAGAGGAACAGACTCAAAGAATAGTTAGTATTCTAGCCATCAAGCAAGTTTCCATTTAATAAGGAATACCAATAAGAGTTGACTCTTAGAATATCCACGATCATCTGCATCCTCCTCATCCTGGGAAGGTGTTTGTCTTCAGCACAGTGACAGATGTCACAACTCTAGATAGTCATTACAACTCTAAACATTTAAACTATGCTCAATTTTATCATGATATCTGATCTGCAGGTCCTAGTTTCCTGGATGGATTCCTTAAGTATCAAAAATGATAAAAAGTTACCAGTCATTGTGTTAAGAAACATTGAACCAACTCTGCAGAGATTTATGTGTGTGAAAGGTGTGCACTTTGGTTTTTGTGTATACTATATTACTATAAATGATGGGTAACATAAATCAGTAATAATATATATGGTATATATATATATCTTATATAGCCAGTTGATTTACAATCAATGTTTTTAGTGATTTTGCTGAACTCTTTTCATTCTAGCTAACATAAGTTTACAACTTAGAAATGAAAGTTCTCTTTCATTTAGGATAGTGGTAAATCACTGACCTCAGCTGTCACAGACAGACATAGACAAGTAAAAGTGAAAGAAATAGAAGCTTATTGGGGTGTGCTCCCTTGTGGACCATAATCTCTGGTGAGGCTGGGGTAGAGCCCAGCCTTGGGGGAGACTAAGCTGGATTTTTAAATTGTCTTGGGCCAGGAAAGGGAACCAAGACTATTGAATTGGTGTGTTGGTCTAACGTCTGTTATCTCTAGGGGAATCTATGTGGCATAGAATAGAATGTGACCTGGTACTTTCCTGGCCCCAGGTGGGCCATGATCTTGTCTTCCGTACTAAGGGCAAGGTGATCTCTTATTCTGGAAATGTCACTGTCTCATCAGCTGTTTGCCATTTGGTCTTAGTCACCATTTTGTCTAAGAAAATCTCACAGTAAACAGAGATACAAATCAAACAACAGAAACATGTCAAAATGTAATTTTAACTGGATGAATGACTTTTTTTTTCTGAGGTGCGTGGTAATTTTCAAATACTGGAATATCATTCTTTAAAATTTTTGTGCAACTTACTTGTAATGTCAATGGGTATCACATACATTTGAGGACACCCAGCAGTACTCAGGACTTTCTACTGGCTTTATACTCAGTGATCATGTCATGACTCAGTAGACCATGGGTGCTGCAGGAGAATCTGATTAAAGTAGCTGGATGCAAGGCAAGAGCAGTGACCCATGTTCTCTCTCATGTCCTATACAACATACTTGTAAGACTTGTAAGATTAATCTGTATTAACAATTTTACTACATTTATGTATTAACAAAATCAAAACTTGATAAACCAAGTTATGCTTTACTACATTCCTAATATCCATAGTGTAAGTATTACCACCTGGTAGATAGTAAATTATGTATTTAACCTCACACAATGGGAAGCTGGCAAAAATAAATGAGAGTAACCCAGTAATTTCTATTTCTATTATACAGATAAATAAGTATCATTAATGCATGTATGAATCCAAATTAATAAAATAATTAGAACATTATTATTATATCTGAATACTAATTATTTTCCTGTAGTGTATTTAAATTGAATTTTATAGTTTATCAATGGCAGCTGTATTTTAAATTGGTTCACAAATTTATAAAATTGATACATAAGCCATGAGTCATCTCCAGTACTGTACTGCTTATATTTGATTTAATTTTTTTTTATTTTTATAGATATGGTGCTTAGACTTGGGGAGAATAGAGAGTAGCCAATATTAATTTCACAGCATTGCACTTAGTGAATTAAATGATGGACTGATTCTCACTAGTATCTCTGACCCTTTTAGTACTCCTAACTAGGATGTACCAATCCTTATATTTTATAAAAAGATGTCCTAAGTAATGAAATTGTTATAAAAAAAAAGCTCCCTTGGCCATATTCTTAGAGAATGCTGATTTTAGGATAAGGTCCTTCCCAAGATCTTTCACATATACATTGTATACAGTTCTAAACATGTTCTAACTCATACCAGTAGGCCTAGCAAGAAGCCAGAGCAACCCACACATCATGCAGTCAGTCATTCTCAACATCCAGACTCCATAGTTCCTCAGAGCTCCATCCAAGAGAAAACCTGATCTTCCCCCCTTTAAGTTTCATCAGTAAATGCTCTAGATGAGAGCCTTCTACTGAGAGTATACCACCTACATGGCAAAGCCTGGCAAGCTACCTGTGTTTTATTTACTTGTTATGCCAAAAACTAGTAACAATTATGGACCTCAGTTCCATGACCTGAAGAATGGTTTCGGGCTCCTCCTGTCTCTGGAGGAAGCAGATGCCCTTAGGTTACACTTGCTTGTGACAGGACTAATGGGGATGTTACTAGTGCCCACTCAAGCAAATCGATGAACAATGGGAAAACAGTGATAAAAAAAGATATTTTTTATTCCATCCATAGATTTAACATAGTAGGTGTACTTATGAAGTTCTCTATGAATAATAATTATCCCTAGTGACAGAAATAAATGAGAGTGAGGGAGATTAATCTAAATTTCGCATTATAAGTCTTCAGATGACTTGGACGATTCTCACATCTACTACAATCATCATTCTACTGTGCACCATAAATTCACAAAAATTTGGTTTTAAATTATACGTTGCTTGATGCTAGTCATATGCCATTTTTTAAAAAGAAAAGTTTTCCTCTTTCTCTGACCATCAATAAATAATAAAAGTGTCATGATTTACAGTTTGTTTTCATTTTGCTTTTGTTAGACTATCCACACCAAGAAATTAGGTTCAAGTCTGAGTGCTGTATTTTAAGAATTGCATTGGAAAATCAGAAGGTGTTGAAAGAAGTTATTAATGATAAGAGATCTGAAAGATACTATAGCTTGAAAGAAAATTGAAGGAAGTATTCTTATGCATCCTAGAAAAAATCTTAATTCAACGGGAAAATAAGATAAACCTTATATTTAACTTTTTGACCATGGTTGTATTTTATTCTCTTTAAGCTAAAAGGCACACACAGACAGACTGTGGCAGAAACACCATTTTCTCTCCCTTTAAATTGAAGTTAAAAGCTCCCACCATTCTACCACAGAGAGATGAGTTAGTTCTTGACAAGAAGCTGTTAGGTAGAGAGCACCTCTTCCAACATTATACAAATCCACTAGATGAGAAATGCTCCCTCAAGAATGGGGCCTGGTAAAAATGCTTAGAAGTAGTCTTGGCTGAGCAGGGCCCTTATGATTCCATTTATCAGTGATGGTGGTGGCAATGTTTGAAGTGGCTTCCTTCAGCCTTGGCAGGAGCTCAGAGAGCCACCAACGTAGGAGGAACTGCCACCCACAGCCTCCATGAGGCTCCTCACGGCGAGGCAATCTGCAGCTGGCCTTGTTGAGACAAGGCTGCTTCAGGGAAAGAAGGAGAAACCCACTGACTCATGGTTTTGGCCACTTCCAAATGATTAGGAATTTCCTGAACCAGGAACTGTAAATATAACTTTTCCTTCTGGGATAAGAAAAAGTCACAAGTATTTTTTGTAAGTCAGAGCAAGAAAGCATTCACTGCCATCAAGGTTTAAGGATATTACATATGTCGGCTATATTTATTTCCATTAGGTTATACCCTTTCATTTTCTATTATGTTCACTGGATGGTGACTTTTTAAAAAATTTTATCAAAGCACTGTGATTTATAGTTATTCATAGTTGAGTTTTAGACATATTCCAGCCCTAATCCCACCACCAATGTAACTTCCCTCCACCAGTGTCCCCAGGTTCCCTCCCATAACCGGCTCACTCCAGCCTGCACTCCTGAGAAGCACCATTTTAGGTTCATTTGTTGAAGTGTGGGATTCATGATTTTAGTGTTGCTGACTCTGTGGTTTGAATATTTGGCTCTATCATTCTTTAACACTGCCACTGGATCTCTTGGCCTGCTTCCTGTTGTTTCTCATCTGCATTTCTCACTCTATTTCTTTATGGCCAGTGGTGACCTGGGCACCACCACCCTCCATCTTTTTTTTTTTTTTTTGCTTTTTGTGTCACACCCGGCAATGCTAAGGGGTTACTCCCAGCTCTGCACTCAGGAATTCTCCTGGCGGTGCTCTGGGGACCATATGGGATGCCGGGATAGAACCCTGGCTGGCACAGGCCGGTAGCATGCAAGGCAAACGCCCCACCCGCTCCGGTCCCCCTCCGTCCTTTTTAACCATTGTATTTCCTCATCCATTAATTCAAAATACCACATATAAGTGATATCATAGAATGGTGATTTCTTAAAGACAGTGAGTGGGTTTCCTAGTTATCAAGCTGTCAGTCGACTTTAGCCAGTTGGAGATTCTGGTATGATACATAAAGGACTTAAAAATCAACCTGCCTGTTACTGCAGTCCTGTTCTTATAAGTAACATTGCTTTGGCTAAGTCTGTTTTTCAGTAGTCTAATCCCTATCAAACATTTATTACCATGAAGCAAATTTCCATGAAGCAAATTAAACCAATCAAATTTGTTCCAGATTTAGAACTTGATTCAACTTTTCTAGTTATTTGAATCAAAAACTAAGTGATACAGAGATGTAGAAAGATCTGAAACTCTTGGATGTTTGTATTAGAACCTTGAAAGAAAAAAAAGAAAAGTTTAATGAATCCAAAAATATTATCAGTGGTGAACTAACTCTATATTTTTATAATCTAGCCTTAGATTACTTAAATTTTGTGATGTACCTGCATTCACTGAAAGAAAATCATCACAGAAGAAATTGGAGCTTAGGGGTCGGAGCAATGGTCCAGCAGGTAGGGCGCTTGCCTTGCATGTGGCCTGCCCATGCCGGCCCAGGTTCGATCCCGGCATCCCATATGGTCCCCCGAGCACCATCAGGAGTAATTCCTGAGTGCAGAGCCAGGAGAAACCCCTGAGCATTGCAAGGTGTGACCCAAAAAGAGAAAAAAAAAGAAAGAAATTGGAGCTTAGAGCATGTAAATAACTTCCGAGGACCAGAGAGATAACAGGGCATTTGAAGCTTGCTGTGCATGTGGCCCATCCAACTTTGATCACAGGCCCTTCAAGAATGCCAGGAGTGATACCTGAGCAAAGAGCCAGTAGTAAAACTGAATAGAGCCAAGGATGGCTCAAAGCAATACAACCTCCAAATAAATAAATACTTTGCCAATGTTACACAACTAGTAAATAAACAACATGGCATCATATTCAGGAATATTTGCAATAAACCACACATCCTTCATAGAGAAACCATTTAGTAGTCAGATCCTGTATAAGAAAAACTCAAAGTTGTTTTTAAAAGCTGAATAAATTCATGGAAGATGTTACACAAAAATGTTACAAAAAATGATGCAAACACAAAATTAAGTGCAATTTGGAAAATCGTTCTGACCAACAGAATTATATTTGTTCAATTGTATAATCTTCAGAAAGAAACTAATTCTCAATAAAATGAAGAGATTCTCAATAAAATGAAGCCATGCTCACTTGCAAAAGATTTTTCATTCTGATTTTGAATTTGTATCTTACTTTTCACTATTGCTTTTTCTTATAAGACTAACCAGAATAACCAGATAAGGAAGAAGTCATGTAGTGGCAACAGTATGTTGTACTGTATGGTGTCTACTGTAGATTGAATGTGCGTTTCGTCCCAAAATGCAAGTTTTGAAAACCTAGTGCACAAAGTCATGATACTACAAGGCGGGTCTTGTGGAATGGTCTCATACATGGTACGAAGTTTCCTTTTAAAAATGAATCCACTTGCTTTAATTTGCTATTTCTATCTTTGAGAGTTATTTTAAAAATAAGTTTATTTAAATATACATTTCTCAAAAAGAGATATACAAATTAAGTCCACTTAAAGAAAATTTATGTGGCCATTAAGTCCAATTAAAGAAAATTTTAAAAAATAAATGAAAAAACAATTTCTGGTTTCATAAATTGCTCAGTCCCCACCAATGATCACATCACACTAAATGATGAATATGTGTAAACATATTAATAATAATCTACTAGTATCTTAGGTGTAGATGTATGTATTTACTTATATTTTTTCTAAAACATGGCAAAAAATCCAAGAATACAGAGTAATCCTTGAAGTGCTCTGGAGTAAGCCCAAGTTCAGATCCTATTGGTACTATTTTCAGTCTCCAGAATCTCAGACAATTTGTTTGACCATTCCATGTCCTTACTTATAAACCGAGTAATAACAGTGCTTATTTTGTGCATTATTGTTCTTGAATGTGTCTCAGGCCTCAGAGACCTGAGCCCTACTAAAGTAGGATGAGAATGCTATTCGGGTCTCCCAAAGAGGAATCGAAAGAGCTATGCTTGGAATATCACGCCTCACTCAAGTGAGAGAAAGAATCTGGAGTTCCCACCTCCATCAACAATCCAGAGTAAGGGACACTATCTCATTGGCCAAGGCATAGAAGATCAGATGGGCTGGACATGTAATGCGATTTGGAGACGACCACTGGACTAGAGCCGTTACCGATTGGATTCCACAAGACATCAAAAGATCACGTGGCCGCCCACCTACAAGATGGTCAAATTTCTTCGTCAAGATCCTGAAATGAACGGTTTGAGGCTCTTTATGTTCCTGAAGAAACCAGATGTCATTGGGCTACATTGTTGCATGATAAGGTCAAATGGAAACAAACGTTACTGGCGCCTGCTCAAGCAAATCGACGGATAACAGGATGTCAAGTGATCAAGTGATCAAGTGAATGTGTCTCAGAGTATACATGGCTCACCTTAGACTGTTACTGCTTTAGTGGTTATGATTTCTCTTCTAACAGTCACTGGAATTAACCTGAAACCATAGAGAGGGGGTAAATACAAATGCCTCTCTCTTTTCCTGTCTACATGTGATAGTTAATGGCCCCTGCTATTCATAGCTCTCATTTCTCTCCCAACAACAAATTCCTAGAATTAGATGCATCCTGATCAACAACAACTAGTGTTTCTAGGATAATTTCACTCTGAATGAATCTACATAGGAGGAACAATGGGGCCAATTGTGTTTCACTTCCATATTCCATTTTTCACTCTTCTTGTCCCCAAAAAGAGAGTCTTATCCATAACATTTCTGAAATTTTTATTTTCGCCTCTGTTGATCAAGCAATATGTCAGAAACTTTTGGAAATTTTCTTTAGTGTATCTCTGAACTACAGCAAAGCATATGATGGTTGATCAAAGCAGTTCTAATCCACTCAGGGAAGAGTGAAGAAAGTGTTATAGATAGAAAGGCGGAGGAAGGGGCAGCATTGCCTGTGGAGCATGGAGGAGAAACATGAAGAGTGAAGACAAGCAGATTCAGTTCGAGAAACAATCTCATCACCCATCACTGGCCTTCTGAGCTACACCTCCCCTACCTTCACCCTTCCCCCAAAGGAACCAATATGACACTGGAGAGAAAAGCCTCATAACTTCTGTTATTTGCAGTCTCTGTACTTTCATCTTTTATGATCGGAATGAGACAAGTTTGATAGCGATACATGCTCTGAGCTTGACCCAGAATGGTAAGTTATAGACAATCATAATTTAGTTGCAGTGCACAGACAATTATCTGTGCATGGAAGATGGTATCTGGAACATGAAGAAGAAAATCAAAGATGAGGGCACTGAAGCAATATTACAGTTGGTGAGGAGCTTTCCTTGCATGGGGCCACAGCCAGGTTTGATCTCTGACATCCCATCTGATCCCTGTGCACCACCAGGAGTAATTCCTGAGTACAGAGCCTAAGAATGGTGTGAGTGCCCCAGTCCACCCTCCGCCCCAAAAAGAAAATAAAATCAGGGTTGCCATCAGTGGACTTTACCCCAACCCTTCCACTGAGAACAGGTATTTCTTTAGGCCTCTCTTATGTCAGTGTTTTAATTGAATAAATTAGTGTAACCTGGATAACTTGAACCCAACTCTATGAAATATTTGTTTTTAGCTACTGCATATAAATATTTATGTTAATAGGGTTGGCTATGATACACTGGAGGTAAGAATTATACTTGACTGTAGATGAGGGACAATATTTAAAAACTGATTTTTAAATCAGTCTCTCAGCAGAGTACTAGCTGTCAGCATCTAATCTGGAAAGTTCCACATAAAAGGTTTACCTTTAGATGAGCAACATGTTTGGATCACATTAAGTTACATGCTGACCCTGTTCTCTGTCCTTAATGTATAAGCAGTCAGGGCAATGAAACCTAGACTCTTCTTTGTCCTTTTTGTGCTCCCACAGTCTAGGGATGATCCTAGTACCACCTGCTAGCAAATCACTTAGCATCCATCATGCACATGGAAGGGAAACCTCACCAGGGAGGGAGGGGATTAGGGCATTCACTTTGGAGATATGTCAAAGCCACAGAGGATCTAAGTATTTGAAGATCATTCAGAAAGGGTAATGTGATAAAGCATCAGTGTCAGACTCAATTTATATAAGGAGGGAAAATGCAAGAGAGGCTTTAAAGAGGTTTTCTTTATTGAGCCAGTTTATGAGGAAGGATTTGGCAAGCTAGTCAGCAAACTTTTTTTCTTTTACATCTGTTTCCTTCCTTCTGCAATCTGTCAGCAGAGCTGTTAGTGCAAAACTAAGAACTAACATTAGACCTAACCTGGTTCCATATGATGCTTATCCCAGAGTCACCAAGACAGAGAAAAAGAGAGATAAAATGATGCTAAGTCAGAACCTATGGATGAAAATGCTCACAAAATTGTGGAACAGTAGAAAGACCCAAGATCAGTCCAGTATATGAAAAGTACCCCTCCACCCACAAGCCAGCATGGGAAAGTGTTCTGAAACACATTTTCATAAAAGAATATCCATGTTGCACATATGTGCAACTTTACAGTGAGGGTGATTTCTCAATTTAAAACAAATCAGCTATTGTCACTAAGCTTTTCATTGTATTTGATAACGTCCATTTATGTGTTCATTTTTTTTCTTTTTGGGTCACACCGGGCAATTCTCAGAGGTTACTCCTGCACTCAGTAATTACTCCTGGAAGTGGTCATGGGACCACATGGGTTGCTGGGGATCGAATGCAGGTTGTCTTTGTGCAAGGCAAACACCCAATCCACTATGCTATCACTTTGGCCCTGATAATAGCCATTATTGAAGACCAGAAGTTTACTTGGATCCATTTATTAAAGACCATATCTTTTATTAGTTCATTTAATCTAATCTCACAAAATCACGCATATAAAATCTTTGTTACTTATAAGAAAATTAAGTGTCTAAGAACCTACAAAAACTTCTGCATCCCAGATGGCTGAAAAATTAAGACATGATACAATTGATTTATATTTAAGTTTTCAATTATATCTTAGCTAATATGGTTACATTAGTATTAAATGTTATGGTAAAATACACAGTTTTTTACAAACTGATTTTACAAACTGATTCAAAATCATGCTTTTTCTTATAAGACTTGCTATTTTTCTTCCTATACATTAAGAGTAAAATTAGTATTGTATATTATGTAGCTTTAAAAAAATTAAAGGTTTCCGTGTTCCCCTTGGATGATAAATTGTGGCATTTTCAACAACATCTGCTTGTATATCTTGTTTTAACAGTCACTGGATCACTTGACTTCCCATTGATCATCAATTTGCTCAAGCGGGCACCAGTAACATCTCCATATGTCCTGTCACATGCTAGATACCCCAAGGGCATCTTTCTGCTCCAGGAACATAAGAAGCCTCAAACCATTCCATCAGTCATGGGAATGAGGTCTATAATTGTTACTGGTTTTAACAGTATTTTATGTTTTATTCATTTTTGGAAAATTTACAAGTACATGACACAAGTAGGGTGTGATCCAGCAATACACTTTCCAATTAAATATGGAAACAAATTATTTAAGGGGCCGGAGCAATAGTCCAGCGGGTAGGGCGCTTGCCTTGCATGCAGCCGACCCCAGGTTCCATCCCAGCATCCTATATGGTCCCCTGAGCACTGCCAGGCATAATTCCTTAGTGCAGAGCCAGGAATAACCACTGAGCATTGTCGGGTGTGACCCAAAAAGCAAAAAAAAAAAAAAAAAAAAAGGGAACTATATTATTTAAAAAAAATAAGGAAAAGAAAGAGAAAAAGGAAACATGGAAAGTGTTGAATTAAATTATTGACAAGCATTCCCTTCCAGTGCATATTCCCTACCCAGAATTTCTAGATGTGAGGATACGAGCATTTGAACCTCTCTGATGGGTGAGACCAAGTCATTCCCTGGAACCACGGCAGCAATTTCTCCATGGTCTTGACTTTTAACTCAGTCTTTACTTAATTTTTATTTGGATCACAACTAATTATAAACATCGTAAATTATTGCTTGTATTTATATTTGTATATATTTATGCATTTCTCCTACTGAATATTTTATTCAGGATATGTGCAGCCCACAGGTGTTAATATCTGCCACTATGTTATATGAGATGTAAAAACGTTGCTTCCAATTGTAACAGTTTTTATCTTTTTCTTTACTTTTCTGTCCAATATCAATATCTTATATATATTGACCCTTAGAACTTGTACACTCCTATAATAGCATTATTTTGATTAAATATTTGATACATCTAAAATCTGTATTGTTTTATGAAATAAGAAACATATTTTAATGCTTAGTAAGATAAACTAAATAAGATCTAAACTTGTGCTCATTATGTTTTTTCTTTTTCTAATAAAAAAGCCCCTTTACTCGATCATTTGCCTCAGTTGATCCTTAGAATTTGTGTCAAAAAGAAAAAAAATATGATATATAAGTGGAAATATATTATGCACGTGTCTCAGGAAATTTTCAATTGTCATATAAATAATTAAAATATAAATTACTCTCTCTTAATTATGGCAATCGTAAAATTTTAATAAAACCCATAGGATTTGAAAAATTTGAGGAAGAATAAAAAAACACAATTTAAGTGCTTGAGTAGAATTTCTTAAGGTGGAGAGGAGGAAAATAGGGCAATAAGGTCAAAAGCCATAACAGGGACAACAGCAAACAAGATATTAACAATGAGGAGCAAAGCTGCATTTTTAAGACTGAGAATAACAAATGTTGCAATTGATTAATGAAAAACTTGCAGCTAATGTTGAGGAGTTAATATGGTTTCTTTCTGCTTTTATGTTTGTAAGAGAATTTTAACTAATTTTTAGTAAAAGTTAGACTACATTTACCAAAAATATTTTGTTCTTCAGAAGTGCAAACCCTGTCCCCCAAATTGAGCTCAGTTCCAACAATTTGTACAATTAAATTCTATTTTCATTAGCTTCACTCTCTTCCCATATATCATCGATTTGCTCGAGCAGGCACCAGTAACATCTCAATACGTCCTGTCACATGCAACAGAGTCCAAAGGCATCATCCCGCTCCAGAACATAAAGAGTCTCAAATCATTCCATCAGGTCACGGGAATGAAGTCTATAATTGTTACTGGTATTTGGCATGTCAAATACGACACAGGTAGCTTGCCAGGCTCTGCCTTGTGGGTGGGATACTCTAGTAGTCACCTGAAAACTCGAGCAATTATTGAACTGCGTAGCTTACTCATTCATTAATTCTATGAGTTTTCAGACAGTAATCAGGTTTTCAATTCTTTCACTGAACAAATATTTCTTAACTATTTTATTTAAAGTGTGCCAGACACTTTCCAAGGTTCTGAGAAAATAGAGATAAGAGAACTAAAAGCTTCTATGAAGAATTCTATTGACATTATGAGTACTATGATAGAGAAATGGGAACCTAGGTTATGAGAGCATGAAGAGGCAACCAGCTATACCAGGGCTTTGCACAAAAGCTATACAGCATCAATGGTGTTGGAGCTCTGACTGTACAGTAATCGCTACCAACTTGAGAGAGTGTGGCCATAAGATGGCCTTTGAAAATAGACCTGCATCCAAAGAATAGTTCAGTGGGTAGAGCACTTTCTCTTGCACTCTGCCTATCCAGTTTCACCCCCAGCACCCTATTCGGACCCCTAAGCCTGCAAGGAGTGATCCCTGAGTGCAAAGCAAAGAATAAACCCAGAGTGCCAATAAGTGTGACCCAAAACTTAAAAATGTTAATTAATTAATTAATAAAATAGGAGCCCAATTTATATTGGAGAAACTCATCAAGAGAGCACCTCTGCTCTGAGAAAAGTCATCACAGTAAGTTATATTCAATAGATAATTATTTTGAAGCAGTGTTATAACACTTTTTTACTGATTATATTCATATGATAACACTCAAAGTGTATTTTTCCTGTCCCTGAAGAAATCCAGTGCAATCAAGAAAATTTGCCCCCATTCCTGCCTACAGAACAGTAAAGCTAGAATTCAAACTTTGGTGAGTCAGATTCCAAGCCTGTGCCACTGAGCATTAAATCCCATCCTGCCTACAGTTTGCTGGAATTTATGAAAGGAATCTTGACTGAGACTTGGAATAATTGAACAATGGCATTTGATATTCTAGAGCAACAGTTTTACCTGCATGAAAACAGAAAAGTTAGTATCACAGAGCAATCATCTATTCGATTTTATGGCCTTTAAGGTGAAGATGAAGAAGTTCAGACCTTGGAGCTAATGTATAATTTTTTCATTGGTTAAATAAGCTGCATATCCATAGTCAATTTATTTGAATTCATTTGCTTTGATTTCACTTTTCTGAAATAGGTCAAGATAGAGATGTGGGGTCATTAACATTGATATAAGACCCAAGACAAATTTCTTTCATATTTAGCACACCCTTTAAAAATATTGGAATTTTTCATTCACCCATTAATAAGACTTCTTTAGTCTTTAATTCTTTCAATTTTTAAATGGTCATAACAGTCAAAATTTGAGGTACTAACATAGTTACTAACCCAACTACAACTAAATTACTATCAAAGTAATATTACCAAAGTGCTCCACCACTTAACTACTACCAAACTACTACTTAACCACCACTTAACAACACCCAACTACTACCAAAGCACTACTAAAGTACTATTACCAAAGTGCTCCCACATAACTTCTAGTCTGGTCTTTTTTCTCACCCTCATACCCAAACTAGGTGGTAATTGTTTTTATCTTCCAATGGCTTGTCTTTGGTCAGTACTGTCTAATCTCTTTTGTGTGTCACTCTATATTCCAGAAAGGAGTGAGAACATCCAGTATATTTTTCCCTCTGATTATTTGACTTGACAAAACAGCCTCCAGATCCCCAGTTTAGCAAATTACATGATTTCTTTTCTTACAACTGCATAGTATGCCATTCTGTCTATATACCACAAATTCTAGATCCATCCATCTGTTATTGGATATTTGGGTGGTTTCCATATCCTGGCAATTATAGCAAGTTCTTCAATGAATGTAGGTTTGTATACCATTTAAAATTAATATTTGAGTGTTTTGGGTATACATATCAAGAGGTGGAGTTGCTCAGTTGTATGTACTCCTATTCTTACTTTTTGTTGTTGTTAAGGGGCTAAGCAGATCACTGCTTGCAGGAATCCTGCCCCTATCAAAGTAGGCTGGTCACCCTAGAGTCAACCTTTACCCACTCAAAATTCACCTCACATTAGCAGTGAGGATGGGGCCAGCACCCTGAATTGTTATTGTCTTATTCATAAGCTTAAGGTCTCCAACTCTTACAATTCTTACTTTTTAAAAAAAATTTCCATTTGATATTCTAATAGAACCGAACAAGTTGACATCTCCAGAAATGATGAATAGGGATTCTTTTCTTACCGCATCCCTTCCAACACTGGTTGTTTCCAGTCTTTTGATACATGCTGTTCTCAATGGCATGAGTTACTATTACAATACAATTTTGATTTGTTTTCTTCCAATAACAAGTGACACAGAGAATTATTATATGCTCATTAGCTATTTGTTTTCTTTGGGGATGTGCCTTGACTCCACAGATAATGATAACAACTTTAAAACATAATTCATGGGACGACAAATTTAAGTGTTTGCATGGAAAAGGAAATCCCAGGTAAGTTTAAAACTACTCTACTGGTTGGAAGAAAATATTTTCATATGATGTATCAGAGAAAGCACTGTATCACTGTATCACTGTCTTCCCGTTCATCATCGATTTGCTCGAGCGGGCCCCAGTAACAACTCCATATGTCCTGTCTCATGCTAGTAGAGCCCAAGGGCATCTGCTTGCTCCAAGAGATAAAGAGCCTCAATCCATTCCAGAATGAGGTCTATAATTCTTACTAATATTTGGCATATCAAATACAACATGGGTAGCTTGCCAGGCTCTGCCGTGCAGGTAGCATACTCTTGTAGGTATCTCTAAGTCCAGCATTTATTGATGAACCGCCTGGCTGCTTGAAGCCACGCGAGCCAGACTGTGATAGGCTGGTCTGCTGGGTGGAGTTCTGACGAGAGAGAAGTCTGGATGTGGAAAATGGAGGCCCTCATGGAGTGGGGGTTGTCTGGCTTGTTGTGAGGCTCTGCTGGGGTGGTGGGCCAGGGCTAGAACCCACCTTTCCTCCCGGGCGCCTCGTGAGTGGCTGGTCACAGGGAGAGCCAGTAGCAGCTCTGCCCCATGTCTGCGAGTCTCTGGACCGGCATACCTGAGCCGGATTTAAAAAAAAGACTGCTGCAGGGTGGAACTCGATGAGCCAGGTGGTGATAGGCTGGTCTGCTGGGTGAAGTTCTGACGAGAGAGAAGTCCGGATGTTGAAAATGGAGGCCCTCATGGAGTGGGGGTTCGTCTGGCTTGTTGCGAGGCTCTGCTGGGGTGGTGGGCCAGGGCTAGAACCCACCTTCCCTCCCGGGTGCCTCGTGAGCGGCTGGTCACAGGGAGAGCCAGTAGCAGCTCTGCCCCATGTCTGTGAGTCTCTGAAGCGGCATACCTGGAGCGGATTTAAAAAAAGACTGCTGCAGGGTGGAACTTGATGAGCCGGGCTGGTCTGCTGGGTGGAGTTCTGATGAGAGAGAAGTCCGGATGTGGAAAATGGAGGCCCTCATGGAGTGGGTGGGTCATCTGGCTTGTTGCGAGGCTCTGCTGGGGTGGTGGGCCATGGCTAGAACCCACCATCCCTCCCGGGGGCGCCTCGTGAGCGGCTGGTCACAGGGAGAGCCAGTAGCAGCTCTGTCCCATGTCTTTGAGTCTCTGGACCAGCATACCTGAGCCGGATTTAAAAAAAGAATGCTGCAGGGTGGAACTCAATGAGCTGGGCTGTGATAGGCTGGTCTGCTAGGTGGAGTTCTGATGAGAGAGAAATCCGGATGTGGAAAATGGAGAAAGCACAATAACCAAAATGTATGAAGCGCTCATGAAATCAACAATAAAAAAAATCAAACACTCTATCAAAACATGGGAATGATGAATAATTTTCCAAAGAATACATTATTTTTACTCATACAATTAGACTATTAATTTTGTGTAGGATTATGAACTAGCTTAAGTGTCTTATTTATAATAGTGTCAATGTTCATGGTTTTTATTTTCCTTTGAAATTTAATTTCTAATAGTACAAATAATTTTTACTTGCTACACTATGCCCACTATTATTGTCAATATCCCTCTACCATCATTCAAATTTTCCTCCCTACATAACCTGTGTTCTCAAATCACAGTTCTGTTAACATCATCTCATCTGTGCTTCCATAAAGGGATAATCTAATCCTTTGATTTATTTCTTGTCTCTGTAATTGAGTAAGACATCCAGTGTCCTTCTTTCTGACTCATTTCACTTAGCATGAATTCTTGCAGTTTTATCTAAGTTATAGCAATCTTATCTTTTCTAATAGGTGAATAGTACACAAACATATAGAGATAGAGATGATAGAGATAGAGATAGAGATAGAGATGATATAGATAGAGATAGAAATAGAGATAGAGATAGAGAGGGAGATAGAGATAGAGATGGAGATAGATATAGAGAGAAAGAGATATGCCAAAATGTCTTTATTCACTCATCTGCATAGTGAGCTTTTAGGCTGTGTCCAGATCTTGGATATTATAAATAATGCTATAATAATGAATATAGGGTACACATGCCTTTTCAGATCAATGTTTTTGTGTTTGGGGGACAGGTGCTGTAGAATTAAAATGCCAGGTAAAATGGAAACACTTCTAATGTTTTGTGAGAAGTCTCACAAGTACTTTCCAAAGAGATTAAACAAACCAGTAGCTATAGGAAAGCAAAAGGTCAGCCAGCACCTGGTCGTGTCCTACATAGCCCCTAGGGCCTGCTCGCCATGCAAGTGGCCATGCCTGCTGGACTTGGAGCAAGGATTGGGGGCCTCCACCCAGTCCACAGCCTCCAGGCTCGGTGGGTGTGAGACTGAGCTCCAGCCACCACAGCCAACCGCCACAAGACAGAGACTCCAGATCCACAGCTGCGCAGGTGCACAGAGGCTCAGCCGCTGCAGTTTAATCTTAGACTCAATGTATTTTAACACCAGGTCCTTTCAGGATCTTTCTCACTTGTACACTTCAATGATAATTCTATTTGCATCAAACTGGAGAGTTTATTGGGAATGAAGAATTATGAGAGACTCACACACATGGGGTAGAGCTGCTGTTGCTCTCCCTGTGTCCAGCTGATCACGAGGCATCCAGGAGGGATGGCAGATTCTAGCCCTAGCTCGCCACCCCAGCAGAGCCTCACAAGAAGCCAGAGGAACTCCCACACCATGAGGGCTGCCATTTTCCACATCCAGACTCCCCTCTCTTCAGAACTCCACCCAGCAGAAGAGCTGATTGCAGCCTGGCTCGGCCACGTGATTCATCAATAAAGTTTGAGTCTTGAGGTGACTAGATTATCCCACCCGCACAGCAAAGCCTGGCAAGCTACCCGTGTCATATTTGACATGCCAAATACCAGTAACAATTATAGACCTCATTCCCATGACTTGATGGAATGGTTTGAGGCTCTTTATGTTCCTGGAGTGGGCGGATGCCCTTGGGCTATCTCACATGTGACAGGACATATTGAGATGTTACTGGTGCCTGCTCAAGTAATCGATGATCTAACAGAAGTTAAGTGATCAAGTGATCAAGCTATAAGACATTCTTTTACTTATTTAAATTGCCCACTGCACATGTGGTGTCCATCTGGTCCCAGTTAAGAAGTTAGGATTTGTTTTTGCTTTTTACAACACTAAGATCATTGGGAATAACTTTGCCTTTTCTTTCCTTTATTTTTTTTTGCTTTTGTATCACACCCAACAATGCTCAGGGGTTACTCTTGCCTCTTCACTCAGGAATTACTCTTGGCGGTGCTCGGGGAACCATATGGGATGCCGTGGATCTAACCCAGGTCAGCCACGTGAAAGGCAAACACTCTACCTGTTGTGCTATCGTTCCAGCCCCTAACTTTGCCATTTTTTACAAACATAAAATCCTTTGGGTATTTAAAAGTGGTTATGCCACACTTAAGGGTATTTGGGGTTTATTCTCTTAGCTCTGTACCACGTGTTCATTCCTCGTGATTCTGGAGGAACTATATGTAGTACCAGGGATTAAAGTTGAGTTGACTGCATGTAAAGCAGTTATCATAACTGCTGTACTATATCTCTAGGAACCGTACCTCTTTTATATGACTGTATACTAACAAATATCAATGTTAATGACTTTATGGTTAATTCATGCAACAAGTTATAAACAACATTGTATGTTTGTATGTTTCCGTGCATGACTATGTTCAGTCTTTAATTCTAAGCACAAATTAAAACCCTTTAGAACATATTTTGCATCAATTGTTAAGGTTAATACAAAAAAAGTATGAAAACTTTCTAGTTCCTTGGGGATAAATTAACATACTCCTAGAATGCACAAAAGAATATTAATGCCATATATTTTTTATATTGGCTGCAAAATAATAATTTATTTTTTGTTTTTTATTTTTTATATTTTATTATACCACCATGAGATATACAAAGAAATTCATGTTGGGTTTCAGTCGTACAGTGCTCTAGCACAAATCCCTCCACCAGTGCCCATTTTCCACCACCATGTCCCCTATTCCCCTCCCTCCCCTAGCCTGCTTCTATGGCAGGTTCTTTATCTCTTCTCTCTCTCTCCTCTCTCTCGCTCGTTCTTCTCTATACACACTGTGGATTATAATACATACCTTTAGAGGTTATCATGGCTATCTTTTGCCTGTATTCAATGCTAAGTTTAAGGCTGGTATTATCACTTTCAACAATTATTAGCACACTGTTCCCTTCTCCATCTTACCTACCCTCTGACTCCCTCACGTTTGTGGCAAATTCCACCTTTGTTAATGTCTTATATTTAAACCAATGATAAATGAATAAAAACTCAATTCTGGGAGTAAAAGTACTATACTTGCTAGCATGAATATTTAAAACATAAACCTCAATTAGTGATTGACAAGAGAAAAATCCTTTATATGAAACAAATTGTATTTGCAAAACTACATAAAAATATACACAGTAAGTGAAATATCATCTATTTTCAAGAAATATCTAATTAAATTAAATGTTATCTTGATGTATAAAAAATATGACCTGTGAAATTGAGTTTATAGTCAAATTAAAGATTTCATGGCACAGTTTTAATTATAAAGTTCTTATAACAAATTATAACATACTTTCATGAAAAACTAACATAACTAGTTTTTCACAAGTTTGGCCACCTGGCAAAATCTTATCATCCCTCAAAATCCACATCAAATAGTATTTTGAACTCTTAAAGTCTTTCTCACCTTTGTTTCTCTCATGATGATCTCCATCTTAGACTGTTACATTTAATTTATAAAAACATAATTTATCAAAACAAGTCTTTCAGTTAAGATTCAAGCTATTTTTATAATGGAGGACCAGACTTTTCATTTTATTTTATCTTGTTGATCTCTCAAACTCATTATAATAGCAATCAAAATTAAGAAATCATTATTTTGAAAATTTCTGAATAAATAACTGAATTAATAATAAATAATTAAGCCCTAAGTAAGCTTTATGGGACAAATGTATAACTGTGAAAACAGAACTGGCAATAATTAGGATGCTTACTTGTGAATTTAGCACCTACTATTCACAGCTTTGAGACACTGAACAAAGAATTTCATAGATCTATAGCTACATTTCCTAATCTGTGACCTTAATGGGGCTATTCTGAACATCTAATGACATATTGCTTACAAAAGCAGCTTAAATTCAATTAAGAGTTCAACAAGCCTGTGGAGATGAAGAATTCCATCATATTCAGAAAATAGTAATATTATTTTTTGTTCTTTCTGACAGTTATTTTAGCTAAAACTTGCAAGTATGACCAATAACTTTCTCATATTTACATTTGTCATTTGGGACCATCACAACAGAGACATTCCTTAGTGCTGGTAGTTTCCATGGAAACCACTGTAAAAAACTCAAGATGGTAAGGCATGCTTCAAGACAGACTTGAAGTTAAAATTTTTGGTGGCAGCTGGCAATAGAAACAAAAAAAAAAATTTAGAGACACTAAGAAGACAGTTATTGAGTGTTTCCAATTAAAGTATGCCAAAAAATCTATGCAAATTTTTATTTATCAAAGGAAGGCTGGATAATAGATGTTGGGACAAAATGATTGTGCTAAAATCACACATAAATCAAGCTTGGAACCTCAATATTTTTACTATAAATTGAGAATGAAGATAAATAGACTTGGGGGTGTTAGAAATTAAGTAAAGTGACATGTCTAGAGCATCTGGTACTGCATCTGGCATATTCCTTTTAGAGGACAATGATTGCTCTCCCTCTGTATGCTGAAAACAGAGTGGTATAGTGCTAGATTGGCAGTCCAAGTTTCGCCTAAGGGAAGATTTAATATTGCTTTCACATGGGACCCAGCCCGGCAGTCTTCAAGGGAAGTTATTGCATCTGGTCCCAGAAGCAGAGCTGACATTTTGACAGGGCCTTAAGTGCAGCTCTCCCTAGGGTGTTATAACTGAGACAAGATAGAACAGGTGTCAGTAACTGGCATCTCATTCACTCAAAGATTGACTATAAAATGGATTACTATGGAACTTTTTAAGAGAGATTTCTATTAATGTTAGCTAGTTTTAAACACTTTGATAATTATATCTATCATCAATTACACAGCTGAAAGTTGAGAGTGAAAGACTATATATATAAAAACTATATACATTATATAGTCTTTTATGTATTGACTATATATGTACATATGTACAAGTGTACATATATATGCATATAGTCTTCTTTTCAATATATATACAATCCCATATAGACATAAATATATACATAGATATTCTTTCCTTTCAGTAATATGGGATTGCATATATGCACACATATAGAGTTCTATTTATATATCTCATATATAGTCTATATATATATTCCATATATACTATATATATGGAATAAACAGATTTTACCTGATAGCTCCCAAAGAGTTATGTTATATATTGTTATGTTATGTGTTGTTATGTTATGTGTTTTTATGTGTTGTTATGTTATATGTTGATACATTACGTGTTGTTACTTTATGTGTTGTTACTTACGTGTTATTACTTTACATGTTGTTACATGATGTTACGGTACGTCATATTATGCTATGTGACATGGCGTGATTTGACGTTGTTATGTTATGTTATATGTTGTGTTATATGTTAAAAACTACCAGGCTGTTACCACTATTTTATTGCTCAACCTTGCAAATCAATGTCCAATACTATTCTACTTCATTTCTGGACTCATGCTTCCTTGAAATTATCTAAAAATCCAGATTTCCTGAATACACTGTGATCTGTTACATTGTTACATCTTGCATCTTGTGGATTCTTCAATTTAGAAAAATAGAAAGAAAATGGTCATGGACACATGAGATACAAGAAGTCTGCTTCCATCTGTGTGGTCTGAAATTTTGAGAGCTGACAAGTTAATGGTAAAGAGTCTAATCTGAGTCTGAGAACAGACAGCAGGACAGGAAAAGTCAATGCCCCAGATCAGCAGTGAGGCAGAAAAGTGAGTTCAACCTTTCTCCACCTTTTGGATCTGTTCAAGACCTCAAAAGGCTAGAAAGATAGCACAATAGGTAGGGTTCTTGCTTTGCATGCTGCCAAACCAGGTTTCATCCTTGGCATCCTAAATGATAGCCCAAATTTCACCAGGAGTAATTCCTGTGTCAGACTTAGAAGTAATCCCTGACCACTGCAGGGAGTATCCTCAAAACAGACAAAAAAAAAGACAGGATAAATAGTGAGTGATCATGGGGCCTGAGCGATAGTCCAGCAGGTAAGGCTTTTGCCTTGCGCCAGCCTGTGCCAGCCCGGGTTCGATCCCCGGCATCCTATATGGTCCCCCAGCACCACCAGGAGTAATTCCTAAGAGCAGAGCCAGGAGGTCACACCCTTAGCATTGCCTGGTGTGACCCAAAAAGCAAAAAGAAAAAAAATAGTGAGGGATCTGATAAATATGGCCTACTACATTACAGAGAATCATCTGATTTACTTAGTGCAACAATGCAATGATTTTATTAAAGGAAACACATGTCAAAATACAATGCTTAAAGAACTAGCTGGGTATCTATTGTCATAATCAAGCTAATAGTAATCTTAAGCTGACCCCACCCTGGTCACACGGGACAGAGACAACAAAGGGCTCCCTAGCAGCCTGGAATGCTGCCAAAGCCTCTCCATTCCTTGGAACTGACTGACTCCCCTGCACCCATTTCCCTGACCCCGCCAGGTGTGTTTGGAATTTCCTCTGCCCACACCCCCCCCACACCAGTGTGAAACCCTGGTTTCACACCCCCAAAACTCAAACCACACAGACTCAGCAGTTTTTGGATAGCCTAAATAGAAAAACCAGGGTACATAGCCAAAATACTCCCCACATCCCATAGCCAAAATATCTCCACATCCCACAAAACTTGGTAAACAACCATCGATGGCTCCCACTGTACTGCCCATCCACACAAAATACGGTCATGTTGCAACCTGTGAGATTCATAATGGTGAAGCAAGACAGGAATTCCATCAAGCTCCATGAGTGAAGACACCTGCCAAGATGAGTCAAACAATAAAGATGAACTGTATAATCTCTCAGACAAGCAATTTCTAAGGGAGCTGTTAAGGATGCATAAGGAACTCAAGGAAGCAATGTAACACAGAGCCAATAAAATGCAAGAGAACATAAAAGCAGAAGTGAGGAAAGTGGTAAAGAAAATGCAAACAGAAAAAAAACATATTAAAATGAGGTCGGGAAATGAAAAACTCACTGGAAGACCTTTGCAGAAGAGTCACAGCCACTGAGGACAGAATCAGGGAGTTCGAAGATGAGGTGCAAAGACTTTCTTGGCAACAGCAAAAGATAGAAAAAAGACTCACAAGTAAATGAACAGACAAGAGATAATCAAGATGAAGCCACAGGAATAACATAAGGATCATTGGAGTCCCAGAGGGACAAGAAGAAAACCCTGATGAAGAAGTAACATCAAAGCAATCATTGCTGAGAAGTTCCCAGAAAAAAAGAGTGTTTGCTTCCATATTCAGGAGACCTGAAGGACACCATCTAAAAGAAACCCAAATAAGGATATTACAAGACATATCCTAATCAAAATGACAAGAACCATAGATAGAGATAGAATACTAAAAGCATCAGAAACAAAGAAGGACATCACATACAAAGGAAAATCTCTAACATTTACAGCAGATTTTTCAAAGGAAACACTACGAGCATAAAGACAATGGTGAGATATCAAGAAAAGACTCAACGAACCGAAGTCCTAACCAATAATTCTTTATCCGACCAAACTCACATTCAGTTGTGAAGAAAAAATACACAACTTCATAGATAAACAACAGCTCAAGACCTTAAAAAGACTCAAAATCAACTTTAAAAGAAGGACTGAGGAGCTGCTGTAAGACAAGACAAACCCTAAAAGTGCAACAAACTTATTCAAAAAGATGGTACAAAATCCTATGACAATAATCTCTTTCAATGTCAGTGGCCTAAATGTACCAATCAAGAGACACTGGGTGGAAAAATGGATTAAAAAATGAATCCAACATTCTGTTGCCTACAAGAAACACATCTGAACAATCAGAGCAAACACAGACTCAAAGTCAGAGGCTGAATTCTCCATGCAAACAACTAATCCAAAAAAAAGGCCGGTGTGGCCTTTTTGTATCTGACAAAATAGACTTCCAGGCTAAAAGAGGTTAGAAGAGACAGTGAAGGCCATTACTTAATAGTTAAAGGATATGTATAACAGGATAGTAGGTAGGGAGAGTGGGAATCTCGTTCACCGTTCATGCACATCACTAATTAGATGACGAGGCATTTGGCTACCTTAAGAGAGGCAGAGACTCACAGACATGGGGCAGAGCTGCTACTGGATCTCCCTGGGTCCAGCCTCTCACGAGGAAGCCAGGAGGGATGGCGGGTTCTAGCCCTGGTCCGCCACCTCAGCAGAGCCTTGCAACAAGCCAGAAGACCCCCCCCACACTCCATGAGGGCCTCCGTTTACCACATCTGGACTTCCCTCTCGTCAGAACTCCACCCAGCAGAACAGCCTATAACAGCCTGGCTCATCGAGATCCACCCTGCATCAGTCTTTTTTTTAATCTGGCTCAGGTATGCTGATCCAGACTCACAGACATGGGGCAGTGCTGCTACTGGCCTCTCCCTGTGCCCAGCTGCTCATGAGGAGCATTCTCATCCTGCTTTCGTAGGGCCCAGGTCTCTGAGGCTTGTGTTAATGCAGGGAGAATGGTGGAGTCAAAGAGATGTGCCCGGAGCCGGAGGTTCTTTGTCCTTTTAGCTCTTTCTTCGATGCCTTTGAAGGCATCCATGCAGCTCTCTTCCTCCTCGCGCAGCTCAGGTTTTAGGTCATTCATCATGTTGACTTCTCAACCTAGGTACACATAACTGCTGCATTCAGAGATGTTTGTTCCATTGAGAGTGAATGGGGCCTCAGGAACTAGTTCATTTCTCATGAACATAGTTTTCTTCAGATTCAGCTGTAGACCTATCTTTCCACATTCTCAGTCAAAGTCAGCCAGCATTTGTGCCGCTTGGCTAATGTTTGGTGTTATTAGAATGATGTCATCAGCGAAGCAGAGGTGGTGTAGTTGCCGACCATCTATCTTCACTCCCATTCCTTCCCATTCTAATTGCTGCATGATGTTCTCAAGGGTGGTGCTGAAGAGTTTTGGTGAGATGGTATCACCCTGTCAAACCCCTCTTTTGACATCAACGATCACTTCTTTGTAGAATGGTGAGATCCTGGTGGTGAATCCTTAATACAGCTCACAAAGGATCTTGATGTATTGGGTTTGAACGGCCCTGTTTGACTAGGGCTTCGATGACTGCTTCTGTCTCCACAGAATCAAAGGCTTTCTGTAAATCAATGAACGTGAGACAGAGCGGCATGTTGTACTCCCTACAAACCTCAATGAGCTTGGTTACTGTGTGGATATGGTCGATTGTGCTGAATCCTTTCCAGAAACCTGCTTGCTCGCATGGTTGTCCTTCATCTAGTGTTCTGTTAATCCTGTTCAGGATAACTCGTGTAAACAGCTTGTAGATGACAGACAACAGGCAGATGGGGCGATAGTTGCCGATGTCGTGAATGTCTCCCTTCTTGAACAGTAGAACTGTCCTGCTGGTTTTCCATTGGGAGGGCACCTTGCATTCAGACAGGTAGCGTGTAAAGAGCCGAGCTAGTGTATTGATGAGTACCGATGGCAAATTCTTCAGGTGTTCGGGTCTGACTTTGTCTGGACCTGGTGCTGTTCCCTTCTTTACCGACGAGATGGCGTGTCGGATTTCAGAAGGGAGAACGTTGGGAATGATATATCCATCTTGTGGAAGTTGGTATGTGGGCAGGTGGATGTGGCTATTAAAGAGATTTGAGTAGAAGTCCTGGATAATCTTCTCCATTGCCTTTCTGGAAGATGTGATAGATCCATCAGGGCGTCGGAGGGCAGTCATCTTGGTCTTATAGTTGGCGAAGGATAGGCGGGCAGTGCAAATGCTTTTCCCGGCTTCTGCTGCATCTTCCATTATTTCTGCTCTTCTGTATTTGAGGTCTGCTTTTATCACTTCTCTGCACTGTTTAGCAAGCTTGGACATTAGCATTTGGTCTCCTGAGGCTCGCGCCTTGCCACGTTGGCGAATGAGCTCAAGAGTTTCTGAAGACAAGCCGTCCTTTTGTGTCTTTTTCTCTCTCGGCATTCTTCTCACAATCATGAAGGTGCTCAACCAGTCGGTTGTATTCTTCATCAATGTCGCCAATGATGGTATCTTCCCATGTTGCTCAATGGTGCCAAAGAGTTCCCAGTTGGTGGTCATCCTGGGAGTTTTCTTCTTAAACTTTGCAGCTTTTTCTCCCCGTTGCGGGAAGTAGAATTTTGAATGAAGGAGACAGTGGTCCGATCCTGTCTGGAATTTGGGGACAACAGCAACATCGGTCAGACAAAACCGTCGATTGAAGATATTGTGGTCAATCTCATTGTGGAACTGTCCGCCAGGAGATTCCCATGTCCAACGTTCGCTTCAGCCTTCTGAAACTGTGAGTTCCCATGAATAGTCTTGGTGGACATGATGAAATCAGATAGTCTCTCACCCTGTTCATTCCATTCTAGGCAATGAGTCCCGATGTGGAGTTCTTCAGCCGATCTTCTTGGTCCTATCTTGGCATTAAAATCACCGAATATGATCTTGTAGAAGGTGTGATCTTTTTTATAGAACTATTCCAATTCCATGTAGAATTTCTCAATTTCATCTTCTTTGTATGTGGATGTTGGTGCATAGACAATGAAGATAGAAATTGCTGGCAGTGGGCCACATCTCCTCAAGTGTAATAGTCCTATTCGGTTTGTTAGGCATTCAAATGAATCAATGTTGACAGCCATGTTCGTGTTGACAAACACCAACGCCATCAGCGCCTCTTTTCGTCACATGTTCCAAGGAACAATTCTTCTCCGGTGTCAAATACAGCATGATGCAACTGATGCCTCCTCGTCTCAGTCAGACCAATGATGTCGTACTTGATCTTTTGCGCTTGCACCATCAGATCCTCAATATATGCTTCCGATGCCAGTGTACGTGCATTGAAAGTACAGACAGTCATTTTAGTCCTTCTTTGTTTTGGCAGCCTAGGACTGCCGTGAAATTTTATCAGGCACTGCTTGTTCACCTTTCTTACTGCTGCCGTATTAAGCGCTTTTTCGGGGTCAGGAAAATAAACATTTTTGTTACTGGATTTGGCTTATTGAACACGCATCGGACAGCTTGCCAGGCTCTGCCATGTGGGCGCTATATTCTCATTACTTTGTGGGGCTCTCTCAGAGGGGTCGGTAGTATATTTATGGTAATTTGGAGGTAAATTGCCAAAGAGGACACTAGGAAATGGAAACACATTCCCTGCTCATGGATGGGGAGAATAAACATTATCAAAATGTAATACTCCCTAGAGTTTTATACAGATTCAATGCAGTCCCTATAAGGATACCCATGACATTCTTCAAATATATGGACCAAACTGTCCTGAAATATGTATGGAACAATAAACCCCCATGGATAGCTAAAGCAATCCTCGGGAAAAAGAAGATGGGAAGCATCACCTTTCCCAACTTCAAACTGTACTACAAAGCAGTAGTAATTAGAACAGCATGTTATTGGAATTAAAATAAACCTTTGGACCTTTTGGAATAGAGTTGAATATCCTGACACCCATCCTGAAACACATGATCATTTAGTCTTTGATAAAGATGCAATGAGTCCAAAATGGAGAAAGGAAAGCCTCTTCAACAAATGATGCTGGAAAAACTGGGCAGCTACGTGTAAGAAAATGAATTTGGACCTCTGTCTAACAGCATGCACAAAAGTCATATCAAAATGGATTAAAGATCTCAATATCAGACTTGAATCCATAATGTATGTTGAAGAAAATATAGGAAAAACCCTCAACGACATTGAAGCTAAAAACATCTTCAAAGGTGAAGCATAACAAAGCAACTGGAAGCAAAGATAAATATATGTGACTACATGAAATTAAAAAGCTTCTGAACCTCAAAAGAAACTGTGACCAAAATACAAAGACAGTTCACAGAATGGGAAAGAATATTCACCCATAACCCAACTGATAAGGGGTTAATATCCAGGATATATCAGGAACTAGTAGAACTTTACAAGAAGAAAACAGCCAGTTCCATGAAAAAATGGGGAGAAGAAGTGAACAGAAACTTTGACAAGGAAGAAATTCAAATGGCCAAAAGTCATATGAAAAAAATGCTCATCATCACTAATCATCAGAGAGATGCAAATCAAAACAACAATGAGATATCATCTCATTCCACAGAGACTGGTGCATATCCAAAAGAGTAAAAACAACAAGTAATGGCGTGAATGTGGGGAAGGACTCTCATCCATTGTTGGTGAGGATGTCGACTGGTCCAGCCGTTTTGGAAAACAATATGGACATTCCTCCAAAGACTAGAAATTGAACTCCCATTTGACCCAACCATACCACTCCTGGGTATATAATCTGGGAAGCCAAAAATACACAGAACAAACACCAACCCTACTTTTATGTTCATAGCAGCATTAATAACAATAGCCAGATTCTGGAAACAACCATAGTGCCCAAGAATCGATGACTGGATAAAGAAGCTTGGGTACATCTACACAATGGAATACTATGCAGCTGTTAGGAAAAATGAAATTTGCCTATAAATAGATGGACACAGAGAGGGTCATGTTGGGTGAAATTAGCCAGAAGGTAAAAGACTGATATAGAATTAGTGCATTTATTTGCATGACATAAATATTTAGATACATACATATGTATATATAAAAATAAATATTATGATAACAATATCCAAGGTCAGAAAAAACATGGAGCAGAAGGTCTTTCCAAAATTGGTATCTACCACAAGCATCTGGGAGTCAGAGGTTGTGTGGGACAGAGAAGGGAACAGTGTGGTAACAATTGTTATAAGTGATAATCCCAGCCTAGAACTGAGTGTTGAACACAGGCAAAAAGATACACATGATAACCTCTAAATGTATGTATCATAATCCACAGTGTGTTTGAGAAGGAAGAGAGAGAGTGATAGAGAGTGAGATAAGAGATAAAGAACTCTCCATAGAGGCAGGCTAGGGGAGATGAGAGGAAAACGGGGACATTGGTGGTGGGAAATGGGCACTGGTGGAGGGATGGGTGCTGAAACAATGTATGACTGAAACTTGGGCATGAATATCTTTGTAACTGTGTATCTCACAGGAGTATAATAAAATATTTTAAAAAATAGTATTCTTAACCTCATAATTTCCAAATATTTAGAACAGAAATATGTGCAGCAATAGGTTTCCATAGGTTTGACTATACCTCTTTTTCTCCAGATGAGATAAACATAATTTCTTACCACCATGGGATTAATGAAGCAAGGTTTATTTTAAAGGATTTCCTTCTCTCATTTAAAAGGCATTGATTTAACAACTATTTATTAAGCACTGACTCTATAAGAGAGGGTAGGAAGATCACAATAACTCCCTTTTCTCATATAAATAACACTGCAGTGCATGTTTAACATTTTGATATATTACAATCAATAAAAGAAGTAGTGAAGTTGAGCTATGAAACAACAGAGAATTGTATTTTAGATTGAAGTGAGATAAAGAAAAGATTCTGAAAATAACCTTATTATTTTGAAATAAAGTGTGGACTTTTTTTTAGGGAAACATCGAATATTTTCCCTCTCTATAGTTAGCACACTTTGTTCCTTTTTCTAGTTTTCTTTCTCTTCTTTTTTCTCCTCCACTTCATCTTCTTTCTCCTCCTCCTCTTTCTCTATCTCTCTGTTTTATTAGTAAAAGAAACATAGAACTTGTGCTTAAGAAATGTCTTCTACAATACTATAATACTACTTCCCATCAACTGAATTCATAAATATTGGAAAAATATTCTTAGTGATCCTGTCTCAGAGAAAAGGATATGCATTCGGATCTGGAAACTGTAAATATTTAGTCATCAATATGATAGAGAGGCAGAATACATAATTAATGACAGCAACTATTAGCTAGACAGACATTCTTTCTTTAAATTAGTAATAATAATAATTGTAGTAATCACAATTATAAGGATAATATGCATGTACTGGATCTTTTTTTAGGTATTTTTGATGCATAATGTCATTTAATAGTCATAATGGGCTCTTCTGTTCACATAAGTATTCAAAGGGCTTTATCTAAAAAGACATTTAAAACTGTGGGTTAGTTCTGGTAGGTACAACTCTCAGAAAAACTAAACAGGGAAAGGGAAATGGCTTGAAAATCCTCAACGAATGGAGAATTGTTTTGATTCCAGGCAAGGGCATAGGAAGCTGGAATCAGGTAGGTAGATCCTGTGGCCAATGACATGGAAAATGTCAGAAATGACTCAAACATCAGTGTTTTGGTTTATTCTTTTCTCCACCAAAATATATTTTCATGCTGAACATACAATCAGGATCAATTTATTTAAAAACTAATAGCAATGAACATTTATAGCACTACTATATCACCAAAGACAAAGATTCTATGATTCAGAATATAAACTCTAGTCTGTAATTACCTAGTGATACATGCATGTGTCCTAAACTGGGAAAGAGGAGCCCATATGCCAGTTATGTACCACTACTGATGCAGTCCAGTTGTTTCATTATCCATATAGGAGTATAAGGCCTTCAAAGAGGAATAACGTTCAAGATGGCAGAGTAATTTAGGTAGTTGCAGTCCATACCACATTGCTAGACTTTGTTGCATTAGTAACATCATAAGTTCTCCTAAATTGGAATCAGATGTTGGTCTCCTATGTTTTTTAGTTTCCTCTTTAGTGTATGAACTTGGACTCAGTCCTCCAATAATTACAGTTTAATCACTTGTAACTTGTCTTCCCATTGTTCATCAATTTGCTCAAGGAGGCTCCAGTAATGTCTCCAATCGTTGAGAATGAGGTCCATTATTGTTACTGTTTTTGGAATATTGAATACACCATGAATAGCTTGCCAGGCTCTGCCATGGCTCTGGGTTCATCCCAGGGGGCCCAGTCTTTTTCTATGTCAGACCATCAACCATCCAGCACCTACGGGCAGAGTGCTGGGTGTAGACAAGCCTATCTCTTGTCTACCACCTGCCAATGCATAAGGGCACCACAACCACACCTGCAACACTTCAAGGGGCAGTTCGATAAAAGCATGTAAAGCTCCCCTATGATAGGGTCAATGAAACTAGGCAAGCGCATGTGCATATGAAAGTCATCTCAGTGTTTGAGAAAGTGATCAGAGCTAAGTCCCCATAAAATGAACAGTTTCATTTACTCTGTGTGCAAGAAACAGTGATTATCAAATCAAAGCCACACTGTTGCTCTGTTTTCTCCCTCGTGTTAGTGTTCATATGAAGCAACTCTCAAAAATGCCCACCATAAAGTGAAGGAAGGAAACTTGGATTTATACTGTCACTATGAAGCACAGGGTTAGTGGAAGCAAAGAATTTCCCTAGAGTTTTGAGAGAGCATTTCCAAAACAATTGAAGTATGTATCTAGTAAATTGTTAGACAACAGAACAAAGGACCAAAACTATTCTACCAAAATCCAAACAACTGATTGTTTTCTTCTTCTCTATATGAACTTAAACATGAAACGCGACTACTCTGTCTTTGGTTTCTTCCTCAAATCAAAGATAAGTTCTAGTATCTCTTACTTCTCTACTTCCTGTACCTGTTTAAACAGAATTTGCATAAGGCAGGTGAGAGTATATCTATACACTGATACACTGGTTCTCTCTGGACAAGAAAAGAAAGGTTTATAGTAAAAGACTATAGTCAAAAATTCAAAAGGGGCTGTTTATCCCAGTCAGGTACCAAAGAAATTTTAGAGGTAGTTCCAAGATCATTAAAATTAGCACATAAAAGAAAACTTTTATAAGTTAATAATGTTAATAGTTACACATCCAAGACCTAATTTTTTCCTCCAAAATAGAAGTCATTCATAACCCCAATACACTTCTCAAAAGGGTCTATTTATTTATAATTTCATGAACACTTGATCACTTGACATCCCATTATTCACTGATTTGCTTGAGAGGGCACCAGAAATGTTTCCATTTGTCCCTGCCACGTGCCACTGTAGCCCAATGGCATCTGCTTGCTTCAGGAATATGAAGAGCCTCAAACCGTTTGCTCAGGGTCTTGACAAAGAAGTCTGACCATCCTGTAGGTGGGCGGCCACATGATATTTGATGTCCCATGGGATCCAGTCAGTAATGGCTCTAGTCCAGTGGTCATCTCCAAGTCGCATTACATGCCCAGCCCATCTGATTTTCGATGCCTTGGCAAACTAGACAGTATCTTTGACTTTTTGATCTTCAATGGAGGAATTGGAATTCTGTATTCCTTCTCTCACTTGAGTGAGACATGATATTCCAAGCAAGGTTCTTTCAATTCCTCTTTTCAAGAACCTATAGCGTTCTCATCCAGCTTTCATAGGGCCCAGGTCTCTGAGGCATATGTTAATACAGGGAGAATGATGGAGTCGAAGAGATTGCCCGGAACCGGAGGTTCTTTGTCCCTTTTAACTATTTCTTCGATGCTCTTGAAGGAGTTCCATATTTCTCTCTTCCTCTTGAGCAGTTTGGGTTTTAGGTCATACAGCATGTTGAGTTTTTTGACCTAAGTACACATAATTGATGCATTCAGAGATGTTTGTTCTGTTGATAGTGAATGGGGCATCTAGAACTAGTTTGTTTTTCATGAACATTGTTTTGTTGAGATTCAGCTGTAGACTTATCTTTCCACATTCTCTATCAGAGTCAGTCAGCATGTGTGCCGCTTTTCTAATGTTTGGTGTTATTAGAACGATGTCATGAATGAAGCAGAGGTGGTGTAGTTGCCAACCGTCTCTCTTCACTCCCATTCCTTCCCATTCTAATTGTCACATGACATTCTCAAGGGTGGTGCTGAAGAGTTTTAGTGAAATGGTATCACCCTGCTGAACCCCTCTTTTGGCATCAATGATCACTTCCTTGTAGAATGGTGAGAACCTGGTGGTGAATCCATAATACAGTTCAAAAATATCTTGATGTATTGGGTTTGACCACCCTGTTTGGCTGGGCTTCGATGACCACTTCGGTCTCAACATAATAAAAGGCTTTCTTTAAATCAATGAATGTTAGACAGAGTGGCATCTAGAACTCCCTACAAACCTCAATGAGCTTGATTACCATATGGATACGGTCGATTGTGCTGAATCCTTTTCTGACGCCAGCTCGCTTGCTTGGTTGTCCTTCATCTGATGTTCTGCCAATCCTGTTCAGGATGACTTGAGTGAACAGCTTGTAGATGACAGACAACAGGCAGATCGACAATACTTGCAATTTTGTGGATGTCTCCCTTCTTGAACAGTACAACTGTCCTGCTGGTTTTGCATTGGGAGCACAACTTGCATTCAGACAGGTAGTGTGTGAAGAGCTGAGCTAGTGTATTGATGAGTACTGACGGCAGATTTTTCAGGTGTTCGGGTCTGACTTGTTTGGGCTGGGTGCTGTTCGTTTCCTTACCAACGAAATGGCATGTCAGATTTCAGAAGGGAGAATGTTGGGAACAACATATCCATTCTGCAGATTTTGGTATGTGGGCAGGTGGACGTGGCTATCAAAGAGATCTGAGTAGAAGTCATGGATAATCTTCTCCATTGCCTTTCTGGAAGATGTGATTGATTCGTCAGGAATCAAGGAGAGTCATCTTGGTCTTATTGTTGGTGAAAGACAGGCAAACGTTGCAAATGTTATTTCTGGCTTCACCTGTATTGGCCAGTGTTTCTGCTCATCTCTCTTTGAGGACTTCCTTTATCGCTTGTCTGCACTGCTTTGTGAGTTTGGACATTAACATATGGCTGCCTGAGGCTTGCACCTTGCCTCGTTGGCAAATGAGCTTTAGAGGTTTTGAAGACATGTCCTTTCTTGGCTTTCTCATTTTTGGTGTTCTTTACACAATCATGGAGGTGCTGAACCAGTGAGTTGTATTTTCATTGATGTCGTCAATGATGACATCTTCCCATGTTGCTGCAAAGGTGCCAAAGAATTCCCAGTTGGTGGTCATTCTTGAGGTTCTCTTTTTAAACTTTGTGACCTTTTCTCCATGGTCCATAAAGTAGAATTTTGCATGAAGGAGATGTGGTCCAATCCTATTTGGAATTTTGGGATGACAGTGACATCGGTGAGACAAAACCGTCAATTGAATATGATGTGGTCAATTTCATAGTGGAACTGTCCACTAGGAGATTCCCATTTCCAACGTTTAGATTCAGCCTTCTGGAACTGTGAGATACCATGAATGGTCTTGATCACCATGATAAACTCAGATAGTCTCTCATCCTATTCGTTCCATTCTAATGCCATGGGTCCCGAAGTCAAGTTCTTCGGCCAATTTTCTCGTTCCTATCCTGGCATTAAAATCACCGACTATGATCTTGTAGAACATGTGATCTTATTTATAGAACTCCTCTAGTAACATGTAGAATTTCTCAATTTCTTCTCCCATGTATGTGGATGTTGGTGTGTAGACAACGAAGATAGAAATTGCTGGCAGTGAGCTACATCTCTTCAAGTGTAATCGTCCGATTTGGTTTGTTTGGCACTCAAATGAATCAATGTTCTTTGCCAGGGTTGTATTGACAAGGACACCAACACCACCAATGCCACTTTCATCGCTCGTTATGAGGAACAGTTCTTCTCCAGTGTCAAAAATAGCATTATGCGATTGATGCCTTCTCGTCTAGGTCAGACCATTGATGTCGTGCTTGATCTTTTGTGCTTGCACTATCAGGTCCTCGCTATATGCTTCTGATGCCAGTGTAAGTAAAAACTGTCATTTTAGAACTTTTTGGCAACTTAGTTTGGCCCTGAGATTTTATCAGCCTGAGTCATATGACAGTTCCTTTTTCATTCTTTGAGAAGCCTTTATACCATTTTTCATAGATATCAGACCAATTTGTATTTTCACCAAAAACAGATGAGGGTTTCTTTTTTCCTGCATACCACCAACCCAGTTGGTTCTGGTCTTTGATATTGCTCTTTCTTACAGTATTGAAATGGTATCTCTTTGTCATTTAGATTAACATATTCTAACAAAAAATAATGGATAATGAAACATAGGAATTAGCTCAGCTGTATAGCACATGTTTTGTTTGTGTGAATCCAACAAAATAAAAATACAAAGAAGACCTCCCTTAGAGCCATGTCTGTTCATATCCTTAGATCATGATTTAAGTAATCATCTTTTTTGTCATTGAGTAGTAAATATAATTTTTATATTCTGTACCAAATAAAACATTTATTATATTTTCATTATAAACTTTGCCAAAAAATCTCAATTTAAAAATGGCATTTGAAAGCTGCTTGGCAGAAAACATTGTCTAAAATAATTCAACATGGATTGGGAGAGAGTTTAAGGGTAAGTTATGCCTAACATACCCTGTATATGGCAATCTCTTGTTTGATCCCTAGCATTGCACATGATTCTCCAAGCACCATCATTAGTAAGCCCTGAGTACAAAGCAAGAATTAAGCCCTGAGTATCATAGAAAATATAAACTAAATTAAAAAGTAATAATTCAGTATATTGGAAATAAGTTAAAAATGAAATACATGGAGTGCTTGAATTTTATCCATGAGTTTATTTTCAAGAGAATGAATAAATAGTTAGCAGCTTTCTAATTGTATTTTTTATTAATATGGTAAGTTTTCAAAATAAAAAACAAAAAAGTGGAAGCTAATTAAAAACCACAGATTTATTCATTAAGAACAAATTATATCATTCATATAATTTTTTAATATTAAAAGGCTGGAAAATATGAAGAATCATTTCAAAATTATAATGCATTAAATGTCAACCAAAAATAAATATTGCTGTTGTTAAAACTTATACATAATATAGTGCAGTTCAGAAATAAAAATAAATATATTTACATCACATTGTGCTCTAAAAGGTGTAATTTTACAGATTTTACTTCATTTGCAAGCACCTATCTTAATTTTTTAAAACATGAATTTTTTGTGAGTACAGTTCTATGCCTTTTAATATAATGTATATATTTGTGTAGTAAATCCCGTTTGATAGAACTTTGAATTTTATGGATATTTAATATTCCTTCAGGCTCGATGAACAACGGGAAGACAGTGATACAAGTGAATTATAAATTTTATGTGAACATTAGTTTTAAGTTTGCTGGTGGGTAAATCTATAGGAATGGGTCATGACTATGCTGAATTTAGCTTTATAATAAATTGTCAACCTGGTTTCCATTATAGCTATACCATTCATAGGTATCTTAGTGTTAATGCATACACAAAATTAACATACATTTTCTTGAACTGTCCCCAAGTAGTTCTTGGTTTAGTTCTACCTTATTCCTCGCATATTCTACCCTATTTCCAAGTCAAACTACATGGTTTGCAAACACCAAAAAACCACTATAATTGCTCTTGCTTTTCCTCTGCCTGAAATAACCAAGCTTCCTGGGAAACTTACTGTTTTAAAAACTCTACATGACATTGAAGCTAAAGGCATCTTCAAAGGTGAAACATCACTAACAAAGCAACTAGAAGAAAAGATAAACATATGTGACTACATGAAACTAAAAAGCTTCTGCACCTCAAAAGAAACAGTGACTAAGATACAAAAGCAGTCCACAGAATGAGAAAGAATATGCACCCAATACCCATCTGATAAAGGGTTAATATCCAGGATATATCAGGCACTGGTAGAACTTTACAAGAAGAAAACAAACCCCATCAAAAAATGGGAAGAAGAAATAAACAGAAACTTCAACAAGGAAGAAATTCGAATGGCCATGAAACATATGAAGAAATGCTCATCATCACTAATCATCAGAGAGATGAAAATCAAAACAACAATGAGATATCATTTTACACCACAGAGATTGGCACATACCCAAAAGAGCAACAACATGTGCTGGTGTGGATGTGGGGAAAAGGAGACACTCATCTATTGTTGGTGGGAATGCCGGCTGGTGCAGCCTTTCTGGAAAACAATATGGACATTCCTCCAAAGACTAGAAATTGAACTCCCATTTGACCCTGCCATACCACTCCTGGGAATAAACTCTGGGAAGCCAAAAATATGCAGCGGAAACACCATCCCTACTTTTATGTTCATAGCAGCATTATTCACAATAGCCAGTATCTGGAAACAACCAGAGTGCCCGAGAATCAATGACTGGATAAAGAAGCTTTGGTACATCTACACAATGGAATACTATGCAGCTGTTAGGAAAAATGAAGTTATAAAATTTGCCTATAAATGGATGGACATGGAGAAGATCATGTTGAGTGAAATTAGCCAAAGACAGACAGATATAGAATGATTGCATTTATTGGCATAACATAAATATATGTGTACATATTATGATACCAATATCCAAGGTCAAGTGAAACGTATCAGGAGGTCTTGTCAAAGATGGAAATTAACACAAACATGTGGGAGTCAGATTCTAGGTAAGACAGAAAATGGAATAGTGTGCTAACAATTGTCGAAAGTACTAATACCAACCTAGAACTGAGCATTAAATACAGGCAAAAAGATACACATGGCAACCCTTTAATGTATGTTCTGTAAGGGAAGTCTGGAAGGGAAGGAAAAGAGAAAGAGAGAGAAAGGGAAAGAAATAAAGAACCTGCCGTGGAGGGGGCTGGGGAGGGGGAGGGAACCGGGGACGTTGGTGGTGGGAGATGGGCTCTGGTGGAGGGATGGGTGCTGGAACACTGTATGACCAAAACCCAAATATGAACATCTTTGTAATTGTATATCTCACGGTGGTATAATAAAATACTTAAAAAAAGAGTTTCATTTTGGAATGATAATATATCTTCCAATTTTGTTCTTAGTGAGTTCCAATAGGCCTCATTTAGCATATAATTCATATTTCAATAATCTAGTCAGGGTTGCATCAAATAACATTGAAAGATTCAAAACAAAAAGGAAGTGACAAACTGGTGGGTTGACTTTTCTATAAAGCTAACCAAATAAATAAAATTAAGCATTTTACAGACTACACAAAAAAAAATCTCAGGTTGAAATTATTTCATTCTTTCCTCACCTTCACCCAAATAGAAATATTTACTAATATCAAGGTATTATCTGGATTCTGAGACCAGTTACTTGGTACTTGAAACATGACAAATCAGGGAAGGTATGCTGAGGGCACAGCTTAAGTGATATGGATGAATTAAACACAATTTAAAAACTAAAGACAATATCAATGGTTAATTTAGCTGTTAATTAAACTATAGCACATCCCAGGGGCAACTGCATTATTCCAAAACTCCTTCTGGAAGAGAAGGACTTTATTAATCTTTATATCACATGAACTGACATGTCATACAATAAGTATTTCTTTGGATGATTCGACTTGGTTCATGGAAACTATTTTTTCCTGATGCTTGTTAATTGATACAAATGTAGACTGTTTTAAGAAAAACTTTATTGGATAATAAATGTTTGCTTTTATTTCAAAAGATCTAGTCCAACAAAAACTATCTCCTCATCATCATAGTCAAGGTTTTCTGGAACACAAAATAAAACATAGCCTCTCATTTCATATTTCACATAGTAAGCATATTTCTACCAAGGAAGCTCATTTTCTTTGGCATCTGAGATTTGCTTAAATAATCAACTATAAATCTGAAACACTGTGTGTAATTCCTGTGGTAGTGCCTTGATAATAAATAAGACAATGTGGTGATTCAGTCATTATGTGCAAATATCTAGTCAGTTTAATAAATATTTTCAATGCATTTGGCTAATACATCATATATCCATCAAATACTGAGTGATATCACTATACTATATACAAGCACTGCAGATATGTGTAACACATTGTGCAAACATTCTGAATAATAAAGTCGCATTTCAAAAAGCAAGGCATAAGATGGTCCAAAAAGATGGGTCCCAGTAGTTACTAAATAAAAGCATTTCTCAGAGAATTGAAAATGATTATGTTTCATTATTTTTCAGGTTTTAAAAATGCAAATTTCTTAAGTTTTCTAACAGATTTACAAAGAAGATACTGTATTCCAAAGTTCCTAGATTATTTTAGATGCTTTTTTAAAATTAATTTATATATATAAACTAATTTTAAAAGCATATATATAAATTAATTTAAAAAGCATCTAAAATAATCTAGGAACTTTTTAAAAACTTAATTTATATATATATATATATATATATATATATATATAGAGAGAGAGAGAGAGAGAGAGAGAGACTCACAGATATGGGGCAGAGCTGCTACTGGCTCTCCCTGTGCCCAGCCACTAACGCTGCACCCAGGAGGGAAGTTGGGTTCTAGCCCTGGCTCGCCACCTCAGCAGAGACTCGCAACAAGCCAGACGACCCCCCACTCCATGAGGGCCTCCATTTTCCACATCCAGACTTCCCCCTCGTCAAAACTCCACGCAGCAGACCAGCTTATCACAGTCCAGCTCATCGAGATCCACCCTGCAGCAATCTTTTTTAAATCCGGTCCAGCAGAGCTTCACAACAAGCTGACGACCACCCCCCCCACACACACTCCATTTGGGCCTCCATTTTCACATCCAAACTTTCCACTCATCAGAACTCCACCCAGCAGACCAGCCTATCACAGCCCGGCTCATGCAGCCACAAGCGTCCACGCAGTTCATCAATAACTGCTGAATTTAGAGTATGCTACCCGCACAGCAGAGCCTGGCAAGCTACCCGTGTTGTAATTTGATATGGCAAATACCAGTAACAATTATAGACCTCATTCCAATGACCTGAGGGAATGGTTTGAGGCTCTTTATGTTCCTGGAGCAAGCAGGTGCCCTTGGGCTCTAGTTGCTTGAGACAGGACATATGGAGATGTTACTGGTGCCGGGTCGAGCAAATCGATAATGAACGGGAAGACAGTGATACAGATATATATATATATATATATATTGCTTTTTGGGTCACACCCAGCAATGCTCAGGGGTTAATCCTCACTCTACACTCAGAAATTTTCCTGGCCATGCTCAGGGGACTGACCGTTGGGATGCCAGGGATTGAACCCGGGATCAAACCGGGTTTGTCCCATACAAGGCAAAAGACCTACCTGCTGGGCTATCGCTCCAGCCCCTTATTTTAGATGCTTGCTGAATCCAAATGCAATAACTAATCTTCTGTAACACCCTTCAAATGAAATTAAACATAAGCAAGAATTTTAAAGCACTATAGTCTTAAATATTTTATATTACAAATGAACATAATGAGAAACCTGGAATATTAGACATTCTCACTAACCCTTATTTTAATTATAGTTAAACTAGTATTAAAGTAGGTTACTATGCAAATAACCACAAATTAATAGCAATAACTATGTCAACAAGTAGTTCACAATCCAAAATGCCAATAGAAATAAGTGATTACTCTCTGGGAACACAAAGGAAGGAGTAATTAGCATTGCTTGAAAGGTGAGAGTCAGGACTTAATTCATATTGGAGAAAACAGGCCATTAAGTTTCTAAAAAACAAATAGGTGTTTATCAGACAACCAAGGGACTAGAAAGAAATTTTAGAAATACAAGCTGTTGGAAATAGCACAGGATTTTAAAGCAGTGAGGCATTTAATGAAGTCTTGGTGATATATAAAATGTTTTTACCCCAATAGGCATTTAAAGAATCTGAATTTACTTACAGTAAAAAAATATTCTGCTTGGAAGACAATATGGATGAATTAGAAATAAATCACACTAGGTAAGTAAGTCAGACTGGGTAGAAGGGGTAAAAGGGAAATGAATAAAAGTGTGTAAAAATTTCACTCATTCCTAATCTGAATAGTGTCTGGGAACCTAATGTACAATGTAGTGACTACTGGTAATAATTTTCTATCGTATATTTGAAATTTCCTCAGTTTTCACACATAAGAAAAATGTAGATAAGTAAAGTGATAAATGTGTTAATTGGAAGGAATCATTTCACAATGTGCACATCAAAGTGATTTAGGTGGGTCCTACAGGTGGTTTATGTGACACAGGAAGAAGAGAGAGATGGTCACTTTCTTCAGATCCACCTCTGTTATCCTGGGACACCCTGGAAAGGCTAGGCCTTACCCAGGCCTTTTAGGTTTTGGTCTTTGCCTCTCTGAAGAAGAGCTTCAGGAAGAAGTGAGCAGTGAAGTAAAAAGATTTTATTTGGAGGCTCTTAGTAAGGTGTGGAGGAGAGAAAGTGAGTGAGTGAGTGAGTGAGTGAGTGAGTGAGTGAGTGAGTGAGTGAGTGAGTGAGTGAGTGAATGAGTGAGTGAGTGAGTGAGTGAGTGAGTGAGTGAGTGAGTGAGTGAGTGAGAGAAAGAGAGAGACAGAGAGGCAAAGAGACAGAGAGAGAGTAGCACATCTCAGGTGGGGCGATGCTGGTGCACATGTGCTTAGTTACCACATGTACCTGGCCAAGAGGGCTCAAGCAACGCATGGGTTTGAGCAGCATATGAGTGTTCTTCTTTTGTTCAATGTGGTTTTTATCGTTTTTCCTGGACCTATAAAATACTATAGAAACCCCCATGTGGGTCTTCTACTTAGATAAAAGTACATTGCTAGGGCAGTTGCCAACGGGATTGTGTTGGGAGTGGTAGATGGTCTTTGAAATTCCTTTCCAGTATTTTGTTCCCGCTGGAGCTTCTACTAGAGAGGGGAGTTCCAGCCTTCCCTAGGTCACTGAGCTCCAGGTGAGGTCTTTTTTTAATATTTTATTATACAACCGTGAGATATACAATCAAAAAGATGTTCATGTTCAAGTTCGGTTATACAGTGTTCCAGCATCGATTCCTCCACCAGTGCCCATTTCCCACAACCAATGTCCCCGATTCCCCCCCCCGTCCCCTAGCTTGCCTCTATGGCATGTTTTTTTTAATCTCTTCTCGCTCTTTCTCTCTCCCTCTCTCTCTCTTCTCTTACACATTGTGCACTGCAATATATATGTTTAGAGGTTATCCAGTGTATATTCTTGCCTGTATTCATTGCTCAGTTTTAGGCTTGTTTTATCATTTTCAATGATTATTAGAACATTGTTCCATTCCCTGTCTTACCTAAATTCTGACTCCCACACACTTCAGGTAGATTCCACCTTTGACAAGACCTCCTGATTCATGTTTTGCTTGACTTTGGATATTAGTATCATAACATGTATGTATGTAGGTATGTATGTATGTGTATATATATACACATACAGATATATATATATATATATATATATATATATATAGTTATGTCATGCAAATAAATGTAGTCATTCTATATCTGTCTTTTTCCCTCTGGCTAATTTCACTAAGCATGAGCCTCTCCATGTACATCCACTTACAGGAAAATTTCATAATTTCATTTTTCCTAACAGCTGCATAATATTCCATTGTGTAGATGTACCAAAATCTCTTTATCCAGTCATCAGTTATTGGGCACTCTGGTTGTTTCCAGATTCTGGCTATTGTGAATAATGCTGCTATGAAGATAAAAGTGCAGATGGTGTTGCTACAGTGTGTTTTTTGGCTTCCCAGGTTTCATTCCCAGGAGTGGTATGGCTGGGTCAAAAGGAGCTCATTTTCTAGTCTTTGGAGGAATGTCCATATTGTTTTCCAGAAAGGCTGTACCAGCCGGCATTCCCACCAACAATAGATGAGTGTCCCCTTTTCCCCACATCCATGCCAGCACTTGTTGTTCTTGCTCTTTTGAATATGTGCCAGTCCCTGTGGTGTAAAATAATATCTCATTGTTGTTTTGATTTGCATCTCTCTGATGATTAGTGATGATGAGAATTTTTTCATATGTTTTTGGCCATTCAAATTTCTTCCTTGCTAAAGTTTCTGTTCATTTCTTCTCCCCATTTTTTGATGGGGTTGTTTGTTTTCTTCTTGTAAAGTTCTACCAGTGCCTGATATATCCTGGATATTAACCCCTTATCAGATGGTATTCGGTGAATATTCTTTCCCACTCTGTGGACTGTCTTTGTAACTAGATCCCTGTTTCTTTTGAAGTGTAGAAGCTTTTTAGTTAAATGTTGTCCCCTATATTTATCTTTACTTTCAGTTGTTTTGTTAGTGGTGTTTCATCTTTGAAGTTGCCTTTAGCTTCAAAGTCGTGGAGGGTTTTTCCTATATTTTCTTAAACGTACTTGTATGGTTTGGCAAGGAAGAAGTCAAGCTGTCAATATTTTCAGGTGACATGATATTATACCTAGAGAACCCTATAATTTCAACCAAAAAGCTCCTAGAATTAATAGATACCTATAGTAGAGTGGCAGGGTACAAAATCAATTCCCAATAATCAGTGACTTTTCAATATACAAATAACAAAAGAGAAGAAAGAGTTATTAAGAAAACGATCCCATTCACAATTGTGCCACAGAAAATCAAATACCTAGGAATAAGCTTAACTAAGAGTGTAAAGGACCTGTACAAAGAAAACTACAAAACACTGTTTCAAGAAATAAAAGAACCCATGAGGAAATGGAAACACATCCCCTGCTCATGGACTGGGAGAATTAATATTGTCAAAATGGACACCGGCCTGTCTGCATCTCAGGCACCCTACCTCCCTGGGGTGTGTGGCTGACCAGGCGGGCGCCTGGGGCCGTGGTAGAGCCCCCAGGTCTCGGCAGAAGGTGGAACTACAACCCCCAGAAGTCCGAGCGGAACCGGAAGTAAACGGTCATTTTGAACTCTCACACCGGCCTGTCTGCATCTCAGGCACCCTACCTCCCTGGGGTGTGTGGCTGGCCGGGTGGGCGCCTGGGGCCGTGGTAGAGCCCCAGGTCTCGGCAGAAGGTGGAACTACAACCCCCAGAAGTCCGAGCGGAACCGGAAGTAAACGGTCATTTTGAACTCTCACACCGGCCTGTCTGCATCTCAGGCACCCTACCTCCCTGGGGTGTGTGGCTGGCCGGGGCGGGCGCCTGGGGCCGTGGTAGAGCCCCAGGTCTCGGCAGAAGGTGGAACTACAACCCCCAGAAGTCCGAGCGGAACCGGAAGTAAACGATCATTTTGAACTCTCACACCGGCCTGTCTGCATCTCAGGCACCCTACCTCCCTGGGGTGTGTGGCTGGCGGGCGGGCGGCATACGCGGCCGCTTATTAATAGAAAAACTAGGAATTTCAACACCAAGGGAAGGTAATACCCTCAAGAAAAAAGAAACAGTACACCAGAGGAATCTATCCCTGAACACCACAACACCATGGGGGAAACAAAGCAGATCCCCAACTTGAAGAACAGATGAAGGAATCGACCCTGAAGACTCAAAAAAGAATACAGATGTGCATGATGTCTCTGACAGTGAAACCAGAGAAGAAATTGGTAGGATGTTTAAGGAGCTCAACGAAAAAATTGAGCAGATGTCCAATAAAATACAGGAGAACATAAACAAAGCAGTTGAAAGGGCTGTCAATAAACTACGGGAGGAAATGAGAGCAGAAATGAGAACCATGCAAATAGAAATATCATCGCTTAAAAACTCAGTAGACAAAATGAAAAACACAATCGGGGCTCTGAATAGTAGGATGACAGCAGCGGAAGAGAGAATCAGTGAGACTGAAGATGAGCTGCAGAAAGCACTCAGAGATCTACATAAGATGGAAAAAGACCGGATAATGGATCAGCAACGAAACAGAGAACAATGGGATGAAGCCAGGCGGAACAACATAAGAATCATAGGAGTCCCAGAGGGACAAGAAAGTAACCCCAAGGAAATTAAAACAGTTAAAAACATTCTGGCTGAAAAGTTCCCCGAGTTAAAGGACGAAGGCATCCAGATCCAAGAAGCCCGCCGCCGTACCAGCAAGAAGAGACCCCAATAGAAAGACCCCAAGACACATCCTAGTCAAAGTAATGGATGTCATAGACAGAGACAGAATTCTTCAGGCAGCAAGATCAAAGAAGGAAATTGTATACAAAGGAGCATCCATTCGACTTTCAGCAGACTTCTCAGAAGACACCCTCCAAGCCCGAAGGCAGTGGTGGGATATAGTGAAAAAACTTAATGAAATGAATGCCTCAGCAAGAATTCTTTATCCGGCTAAACTCTCGCTCAGATTTGAAGGACAGATATACAACTTCTTGGATAAACAACAGCTTAGGAACTTTGTAAAATCAAAACCGACCTTAAAAGAAGGACTGAAAGATCTACTATAAGACGAGACATAACCCAAAAAGAACAACCAACCTATTCAGAAAGATGGCACAAAATGCCATGACAATAATCTCTCTCAATGTCAATGGTCTAAATGCACCAGTTAAGAGACACAGAGTGGCACAATGGATCAAAAAATTGAATCCGACATTCTGCTGCCTGCAAGAAACACACCTGAACAATCGGAGCAAAGACAGGCTCAAAATAAAAGGCTGGAAAACAATCCTTCATTCAAACAACCCATCCAAAAAAGGCTGGGGTAGCCATACTGGTATCTGACAACATAGACTTCAGGCTGAAGAAGGTCAGAAGGGACAGTGAAGGTCACTTCTTAATAGTCAAGGGATGCATATATCAGGAAGAAATCACGCTATTAAACATATATGCACCCAACGAGGGGCCAGCAAAATACCTAAAACAACTACTAATAGACTTCAAAGAAGACATTGACAGCAACACAATTGTAGTTGGAGACTTCAACACTGCTCTATCAACCCTGGATAGATCAACAAGATTGAAACTTACTAAGGAAATACTGGCCCTTAAAGAAGAGATGGAAGAAAGAGGGCTGGTAGACATATACAGGGCATTTCACCCCCAAAAAGCTGAATACACTTTCTTCTCCAGTGCCCATGGAACATACTCCAAAATAGATCACATGCTGAGCCATAAATCATACCTCCATAAAATCAAGAAGATAGAAATTGTGCCAACTACTTTTTCAGACCATGAGGCACTGAAAATAGAAGTTAATTGTACACAAAAACGGAGACCAATACCAAGTACCTGGAAACTAAACAGCTCACTGCTGAACAACCAGCAAGTCATAAAAGAAATCAAAGAGGAAATCCAAAGATTCCTGGAAACAAATGAGACTGAAGACAAATTACCAGAACTTGTGGGATACAGCAAAAGCAGTGTTAAGAGGCAAGTTCATAGCTCTTCAAGCATTTATCAGAAAAGAAGAAAAGGCCATCATAAACAGTCTGACTTCACAACTTAAGATCTTAGAGAGTGATCAACAAAAGGAGTCCAACCCAAGCAGAAAGAAAGAAATAATAAAACTTAGAGCAGAAATCAATGAGATGGAATGTCAAAAAACAATCCAGAAGATCAACGAAACCAAAAGCTGGTTCTTTGAAAAAATAAACAAGATTGACAAACCACTTGCAAGACTTGTAAGAAAAGGAAAAGAGAGAACCCAAATAAATAGAATCAGAAATGAAAATGGGGACATCACAACAGAAACCACAGAAATTCAAAAGATCATCAGAGATTACTATGAGAGCCTGTACGCCACAAAACAAGAAAACCTAGAAGAAATGGACAAATTCCTGAATTCCTATAGCTTCCCAAGTCTGCAACAAGAAGATTTGGAATACCTCAACAAACCTATCTCCATCGAGGAAATAGAATCAGTAATCAAAAGTCTCCCCAAACACAAAAGCCCAGGTCCAGATGGATTCACCAGTGAATTCTACAAAACCTTTAAAGAGGACCTACTCCCAATTCTTTTTAAGCTCTTCCAACAAATTGAAGAAACAAAAACACTCCCAAATAGCTTTTACGAGGCGCATATCACCTTGATACCCAAAGCAGACAAAGATGCCACCAAAAAGGAAAACTTCAGACCAATCTCCCTGATGAATACAGATGCTAAGATCTTCAACAAAATACTAGCAAATAGAATCCAAAGAGTCATCAAAAAGATTATACACCATGACCAAGTGGGATTCATCTCGGGAATGCAAGGATGGTTCAACATTCGCAAGTCAATCAACATAATACATCATATCAACAAAAAGAAAAATAAAAACCATATGATCATATCAATAGATGCAGAGAAGGCATTTGACAAGATCCAACACCCGTTCATGATGAAAGCTCTCCGTAAAATGGGGATTGAAGGAACCTTCCTCAAGATAATCCAGGCCATCTACTACAAGCCCACAGCGAGCATCATTCTCAATGGGGAAAAACTGAAAGCCTTCCCCTTAAGATCAGGGACAAGACAAGGCTGCCCACTCTCACCACTTCTATTCAATATAGTACTGGAAGTACTTGCTATAGCAATCAGGGAAGAAAAAGACATTAAGGGCATCCAGATAGGAAGGGAAGAAGCCAAGTTATCACTATTTGCAGATGACATGATATTATACCTGGAAAACCCGAAACTCTCTACCAAGAGGCTCCTAGAAATAATACATTCCTATAGCAGAGTAGCAGGGTACAAAATCAATACCCAAAAGTCAATGGCCTTCCTATATGCAAACAGCGAAAGAGAAGAAAGGGACATTAAAGAAACTATCCCATTCACAATTGCGCCGCAGAAAATCAAATACCTAGGAATCAGTTTGACAAAGAATGTAAAGGATCTCTACAAAGAAAACTACAAAACGTTACTTCAGGAAATAAAAGAAGACCTGAGGAAATGGAGACATATTCCCTGCTCATGGATCGGAAGGATCAACATTATCAAAATGGTAATACTCCCTAGAGCTTTATACAGATTCAATGCGGTCCCTATAAAGATACCCATGATGTTCTTCAAAGAAATTGAACAAACACTCCTGAAATTTGTATGGAATAATAAAACTCCACGAATAGCTAAAGCAATCCTTGGGAAAAAGAAGATGGGAGGTATCACTTTCCCCAACCTCAAGCTCTACTACAGAGCAGTTGTAATTAAGACAGTGTGGTATTGGTATAGAGACAGACCTGTAGACCTATAGAATAGAACTGAGTATCCTGAAACACATTCTCAAATATACAACCACTTAATCTTCGATAAAGGAGCAAAAAATATTAAGTGGAGCAAAGAAAGCCTCTTCAACAAATGGTGCTGGGAAAACTGGGCAGCTACATGTAAAAAAATGAACTTAGACCTCCTTCTAACGCCATGCACAAAAGTCAGATCAAAATGGATTCTAGATCTCAACATCAGACATGAATCTATAAGGTACATCGAAGAAAACATAGGAGAAACTCTCTACGACATCGAAACGAAAAGTATCTTTAAAGATGACACACCACTGACCAAGCAAATGGAAGCAAAGATAAACAAATGGGATTATATAAAACTAAAAAGCTTCTGCACCTCAAAAGAAACGGTGACCAAGATACAAAGACAATCCACAGAGTGGGAAAGGATATTCACCCAATACCCATCTGACAAGGGGTTAATATCCAGGATATATCAGGCACTGGTAGCACTCCACAAGAAAAAAACAGCCAACCCCATCAAGAAATGGGGAGAAGAAATGAACAGAAGCTTCCAAAAAAGAAGAAATTCGAATGGCCAAAAGGCATATGAAAAAGTGTTCTTCATCTTTAATCATCAGGGAGATGCAAATCAAAACAACAATGAGGTACCATCTCACACCACAGTGACTGGCACACATCCAAAACAGCAAGAACAACCAGTGCTGGCGTGGATGTGGGGAAAAAGGGACTCTGATCCACTGTTGGTGGGAGTGCCGACTGGTCCAGCCCTTTTGGAAAACAATATGGGCATTCCTCCGAAAACTAGATATTGAGCTCCCATTTGATCCAGCAATAGCTCTCCTGGGAATATACCCGAGAGACCGAAAAACACATAGCAGAAACACTATCTGTACTTCTTTATTCATCTCTGCGCTATTCACTATAGCTAGAATCTGGAAACAACCTAAATGCCCGAGAACAGAGGACTGGCTAAAGAAACTGTGGTTCATCTACACTATGGAATACTATGCGGCTGTCAGAAAAGATGACATTATGAAATTTACCTGCAAATGGAGGGACATGGAGACTATCATGCTGAGTGAAATTAGTCAGAAGGAAAAGGACAGATATAGAATGACTGCATTAATTAATACGACATAAATAGATACCAGTGTTTTACTAAATGTGGGAAATGGTAATGGCAGATTAAGACTCACCATTGAATATACACAAAGAGACTTAAGTGATAAACTCTAAATACCTGCAGGGCTAGCCACAATGTGTAAAATAAGAGGCAGAGAGATTCAGAGACAGAGAGAGAGACAGAGAGAGAAAGAGAGGAAACTGGGATACCTGCTATTAAGGCAGCATGGGGGTGGGCAGGAGGGGGTGGGGTATTTTGGTGGTGGAAATGGGGCACTGGTGGAGGGATGGGTGCTGGTATACTGTATTACCAAGAACCAATTATGATCACCTTTGTAATTGTATGTTTCACTGTGGTATAATAAAAAATTAAAAAAAAAATATTGTCAAAATGGTACTGCTCCCTAGAGCTTTATACAGATTCAATGCCATCCCTATAAGGATACCCATGACATTCTTCAAAGAAATTGACCAAACACTATTGAAATTTGTATGGAATAATAAACCCGCAAGAATAGCTAAAGCAATCCTTGGAAAAAAAGTGGATGAGAGGCATCACCCTTCCCAACGTCAAACTGTACTACAAAGCAGTAATAGTTAAAAGAGCATGGTATTGGAATAAAAACAGATCTTGGAACTGTGGAATAGAGTAGAATATCCTAACAGTTATCCTAAAATAGATAACCATTTTATCTTTGAAAAAGGAGCAAAAAGTACCAAATGGAGCAAGGAAAGCCTCTTCAACAAGTGGTGCTGGGAAAACTGAACTGCTACATGAAAAAAATGAGTTGGACCTGTGTCTAACACCATGCACAAAAATCAGATGAAAATGGACTAAAGATCTCAATATCAGACCTGAAACCATAAAGTACATCCAGGTAAAGTCTTATCAGGACTTAGTTCCTGTTTCTGCAAAATGGGCTTTTACATTCTTGGAGATGAAGGTTTTATTCACTTGATCACTTGACATCCCATTATTCATCGATTTGCTTGAGCTGGTACCAGTAATATTTCCATTTAACCCTATCACGTGCCAGTGTAGCCCAATGCCATCTGGTTGCTTCATGAATACAAAGAACCTCAAACAGTTTGTACAGGATCTTGACGAAGAAGTCTGACCATCTTGTAGGTGGGCGGCCACGTGATCATTTGACATCCCGTGGGATCCAGTCAGTAAAGGCGCTAGTCCAGCGGTTGTCTCCAAATTGCATTACATGTCCAGACCATCTGATTTTCAATGCCTTGGCAAACAAGACAGCATCCCTGACTCTGGAACAGCAATGGAGGTCGGAGGTCATATTCCTTCTTTCACTTGAGTGAGGCATAATATTCCAAGCATAGCTCTTTCGATTCCTCTTTGGGGAGACCTTAATAGCATGCTCATCCTGCTTTCATAGGGCCCAGGTCTCTGAGCCATATGCTAATGCAGGGAGAACAGTGGAATCAAAGATATGTGCCAGAAATTGGAGGTTCTTTGTCTTTTTAGCTATTTCTTCGATGCTTTTGAAGTCATTCCATGCTGCTCTCTTCCTCCTGCACAACTCAGGTTTTAGGTCGTTCATCATGTTGACTTCTCAACCTAGCAGGTACACATAACTGCTGCATTCAGAGATGTTTGTTCCATTGAGAGTGAATGAAACTAGTTCATTTTTCATGAACATAGTATTACTGAGATTCAGCTGTAGACCTATCTTTCCACATTCTCGGTCAAAGTCAGCCAGCATTTGTGCCGCTTGGCTAATATTTGGTGTTATTAGAACAATGTCATCAGTGAAGCGGAGGTGGTTTAGATTGCCGACCGTCTATCTTCACTCCCATTCCTTCCCATTCTAATTGTCTCATGATGTTCTCAAGGGTGGCACTGAAGAGTTTTGGTGAAATGGTATCACCCTGCCAAACCCCTCTTTTGACATTGATGATCACTTCTTTGTAGCATGGTGAGATCCTGGTGGTGAATCTATAATACAGCTCACAAAGGATCTTGATGTATTGGGTTTGAACGCCCTATTTGGTAGGGCTTCGATGAACTCTTCAGTCTCCACAGAATAAAAGGCTTTTTTCAAATCAATGAATGTGAGACAGAGTGACATTCTGAACTCCCTACAAACTTCAATGAGCTTGGGTACTGTGTGGATATGGTCGATTGTGCTGAATCCTTTTCGGAAGTCAGCTTGCTCGCATGGTTGTTCTTCATCTAATGTTCTGCCAATCCTGTTCAGGATGACTCAAGTGAACAGCTTGTAGATGACGGACAACAGGCAGATTGGGCTATAGTGTCAATGTCTTGGATGTCCCCCTTCTTGAACAGTAGAACTGTTTTGCTGGTTTTCCAATGGGAGGGCACCTTGCATTCAGAAAGGTAGCGTGTGAAGACCCGAGCCTGTGTATTGATGAAAATCCCCTGGTGGACAGTTCCACAATGAAATTGACCACATCATCTTCAATTGAAGATTTTCCCTGACCGATGTTGCTGTCGTACCAAAATTCCAAACAGGATCCCTGTCACCTTCATGCAAAATTCTACTTAACGCATAGCGAGGAGAAAAGGCTGCAAAGCTTAAGAAGAGAAATCTCAGAAGGACCACCAACTGGGAACTCTTTGGCACCATTGCGGCAACATGGGAAGATACCATCATTGATGACATCGATGAAGAATACAACGAACTGGTTCAGCATCTCCATGATTGTGCAAGAATGCCGAGAGAGAAAAAACCACAATAGGATGCCTGTCTTCAAAAACTCTTGAGCTCATTCGCCAACGTGGGAAGGTGTGAGCCTCATGCGACCAAATGCTAACATCCACGCTTGCAAAGCAGTGCAGAGAAGCGATAAAGGAAGACCTCAAAGAAAGAAGAGCAGAAATACTGGAAGATGCAGCAGAAGCTGGGAAAAGCATTTGCAACACCTGCCTGTCCTTCGCCAACTATAAGACCAAGATGACTGCCCTCCAACGTCCTGATGGATCTATTACATCTCCAGAAAGGCAATGGAGAAGATTATCCATGACTTCTACTCAGATCTCTTTGATAGCCTCGTCCACCTGTCCACATACCAAACTCCACAGGATGGATATGTCGTTCCCTATGTTCTCCCTTCTGAAATCCAACATGCCATTTCATCAGTAAAAAAGGGAACAGCACCAGGTCCAGACAAAGTCAGACCCGAACACCTGAAGAATCTGCCTTCAGTATTCATGGTTTTATTACATCCTAGAAATTCTATTGGCATGAGCTGGTTCTACCTATCTGCCTACATCAAAAAGCACTATACTGTATATTAAACATTATTATTATTTTTGTCATTTATACTTCAATAATATTGAAAAGAGTGAGTAAGTAGATATAAATCTTTCTCAGCAAATTCTGGGACTGAATCTCATGATTATATAAATACCTAGAGGAGAAAATGTTCTTCATTAATCTTGGTAATATTTACTCCAGATCTTCAAGGCACTGATAAGAAGGCATAGGTAAAATGAAGTACATTTGTGCCAGGAACATTGCTAGACAAACTTCTGTGAACAGTCCTACTCTTTTGCTGGTCCAATCTAAGTTTTTGACCTCCTGGGCTTGTATGATAAAGTAGGACTTAAAAGATGACGATTATAAAATTCTGCCCCAGAGCTTAGGCTTATAGGGAGACTAAGTCAATGGACAATACCTGAGACAGATGGCCAGAAAGATTCAAACCAGCCAGATCACCCTGGAGATTTCCTGCGTTCTAATATTTGTCAATTGATAAGAAATGCAAAGGTTCTTTATAAAGGCCTGCATGAAACTTTTACTTTTATGCCTTTGCTAAGTTCCTCCCAATGTACGGTGTTCCTTTTCCTTTCTCTTCTACTTTTTTATTTTTTTCATTTAATAATTTTATTATACCACCGAGATATACACAATTATAAAAATGTTCATATTTGGGTTACGCTCTTCCATTGTTCCAGCACCCATCCCTCCACCAGTGCCCATATCCCACCACCAATGTCCCCAATTCCCTTCTACCTCCCCTAGCCTGCCTTTATGGCCAGTTTATTATCTCATTCTCTTTCTCTATCTCCCTTCTATTACATATTGTGGATTGCAATACATAGATTTAGAGGACATCATGTGTATCTTACTGCCTTATTTAATGTTCAGTTTTAGGTCAGTATTAGCACTTTCGACAATTATTAGCACTCTGTTCCCTTCTTTGCCTTACCTAACCTCTGACTCCCACACATTTGCGTAATTTTCAGTTATCTTTGATAAGACCTCCTGATCCATGTTTTGACTGTCTGTGGATATTGGTATCATAATAGGTGCATATATCTATAAAATGCAAACAAATGCAGTCATTCTATATCTGTCTTTTTCCTTATGGCTAATTTCACTCAACATTATCCTCTCCATGTCCATACATTTATAGGCAAATTTCATAGCTTCATTTTTTCCTAACAGGTACACAGTATTCCATTGTGTAGATGTACCACTGTTTCTTCATCCAGTCATCAATTCTAGGGCACTTTGGATGTTTCCAGATTCTGGCTATTATGAATAGTGCAGTTAAAAAACTAAAGCTACAGATGGTGTTTTCACTGTGTGTTTTTGGCTTTCCAGGGTATATTCCCAAGAGTAGTATGGCCGGGTCAAATGGGAGCTCGATGTCTGGTCTTTGGAGGATTTTCCATATTGTTTTCCAAAAAGGCTGGACAAGTCGACATTCCCACCAACAATAGATAAAAGTCCCCCTTTCCTCACATCCACTCCAGCACTTGTTCTTCTTGCTCTTTAGGATGTGCACCAGTCTCTGTGGTGTGAGATGATATCTCATTGTTCTTTTGATTTGCATCTCTGATGATTAGTGATGATGAGCCTTTTGACCATTCAAATTTCTTCCTTTCAAGTTTCTGTTCACTTCTCCCCATTTTTTCATGGGGTTGGCTCTTTTCTTCTTGTAAAGTTCCACCAGTACCCGATATATCCTGTATATCAACCCCTTATCAGTTGGGTATTGGGTGAATATTCTTTCCCATTCTGTGTTCTGTCTTCTGTCTTTGTATTTTGGTCACTGTTTCTTTTGAGGTGCAAAGCTTTTTAGTTTCATGTAGTCCCATATGTTTATCTTGGAGTCCAGTTGCTTTGTTAGTGGTGTTTCATCTTTGAAGATGCCTTTAGCTTCAATATCGTGGAGGGTTTTTCCTATATTTTCTTCAATGTATTTTATTGATTCAGGTCTGATATTGAGTTCTGTAATCCATTTTGATCTGACTTTTGTGCATGGTGTTAGAGGTCCAAATTATTTTCTTACTCCTAGCTGCCCAGTTTTTTTCAGCACCACTTGTTGAAGAGGCATTCCTTGCACCAATTTGGACACTTTTCACCTTTATCAAAAATTGAATGATCCTTTGCTTTAGGATGGGTGTCAGGACTCGACACTATTTCATAGGTACACAGTCTGTTTTTATTTCAATACCATGCTGTTTTAATTACTACAGCTTGTAGTACAGTTTGAAGTTGGGAAGGGTGATCCCTCCCATTTTCTTTTTGCCCAGGATTACTTTTAGCTAACCTTGGGGATTTATTATTCCATATGAATTTCTGGAATGTTTGGTCAATTTCTTTGAAGAATGTCATGGGTATCCTTATAGGGACCACATTGAAGCTGTATGAAACTCTAGGGAGTATTACCATTTTGACAATGTTGATTCTCCCATCCATGAGCAAGGAATGTGTTTCCATTTCCTCATGTCCTCTCTTATTTCTTGGAGCAGTGTCTTCTAGTTTTCTTTCTATAGGTCCTTTACACACTTGGTTAAGATGATTCCTATCTAGGTATTTGATTTTCTATGGTACAATTGTGAATGGAATCTTTTTCTTAAAATCCCTTTCTTCTCTTTTGTTATTTGTATATAGGTAAGCCACCGACTTTTGGGTGAAGCACTATACGCAACTATTGTTTCTAGGCCTTTTTGGTAGAGAGTTTTGGGTTCTCTAGGTATAATATCATGTCAACTGCGAATAGTGATAGCTTGACTTCTTCCTTGCCTATCTGGATGTCCTTAATGTCCTTTTCTTCTCTGATTGCTATGGCAAGTACTTCCAGTACTTTAGTGGATAAAAGCAGTGAGAGGGGCAACCTTGTCTTTTCACTGATCTTAGGGGGAAGGCTTTCAGTTTTTCCCCCATTGAGAATTATACTTGCTGTGGGCTTTTGGTAAATGGCTTTGACTATCTAGAGATAGTTTCCCTCAATTCCCAGTTTTTGGAGGGTTTGTTTTTTTTGCTTTTTTGGGTCACACCCGCGGTGCTCAGGGGTTTCTCCTGGCCCTGCACTCAGGAATTACTCCTGGTGGTGCACGGGGGACCATATGGGATGCCAGGGATTGAACCTGGACCAGCATGGGCTGGCCGCGTGCAAGGCAAACGCCTTACCCTCTGGACTATCGGCTCCGGTTTTAATCATGAATGGGTGCTGGATCTTGTCAAATACTTTTTCTGCCTCCACTGATATGATCATATGGTTTTTATCTTTATTCTTATTGATATGATGGATTGTGTTGATTGACTTGTGAATGTTGAACCATCCTTGCATTCCTGGGATAAATCCTACTTGGTCATAATGTATAATCCTTTTGATGAGTCTCTGGATTCTGTTTGCTAGAATTTTGTTGATGGTCTTAGCATCTGTGTTCATCAGGGTGATTGGTCTGTAGTTTTGTTTCTTTGTGTTATCTCTCCCTGCTTTGGGTATCAGGGTGATATGTGCCTCATAGAAGCTGTTTGGGAGTGTTTCTGTTTCTTATATTTCCTGGAAGAGCTTGAAAAGGACTGGCAGTAGATCGATCCTCCTTAAAGGTGTGGTAGAATTCACTAGTGAATCCATCTGGACATGGGCTTTTGTGTTTGGGCAGACTTTTAATTGCTGTTTCAATTTCCTTGAAGCTGATAGGCTTATTCAGGTATTGCAAGTATTCTTGTTTTAGCCATGAAGGTTATAGGAGTTCAGGAATTTATCCATTTCTTCCAGGTTCTCATATTTCATTGCATGGAGGTTCTCAATCTCTGATTATATTTTGGATTTCTGGGATTTCTGATGTGATGTCCCCATTTTCATTTCTGATTCTGTTGATTTGGGTTCCCTTTCCCCTTTCCTTACAAGTCTTGCCAGTGATTTGTCGATCTTGTTTATTTGTTTAAAAGAACCAGCTCTTGGTTTCATTAATCTTTTGGATTTTTTTTTTTTGGTTTCCATCTCATTGATTTCTTCTCTAAGTTTTATTATTTACTTTCTTTATGACTTGGTTGGAATCCTTTTATTGGTCTTTTTCTTACATTTTGGTCTGTGAAGTCAGGTTATTTATGTGGGCCCTTTCTTCTTTTCTTTTGAATGCTTGCAGTGCTATGAACTTTCCCCTTAACATGCTTTGCTGTGTCCCACAAGTTCTGAGTTGGTGTCTTCATTTTCATTTGTTTCCAGGAATCTTTAGATTTCTTATTTGATTTCTTCTATGACCCACTGGTTGAACAGCAGTGAGCTGTTCAGTTTCAAGGTGTTTGATTTAACTCCCTGTTTCTGTATATGGTTAACTTCCCTTTTCAATGCGTCATGGTCTGTAAAAATAGTTGACAGAGTTTCTATCATTTTTATTTTATTGAGGTATGTTTTATGACTCAACATATGATCTATCTTTGTGAATGTTCCATGTGGACTGGAGAAAAATGTGTATTCAACTTTTTTGCAATGAAAAGCCCTGTATATGTCAACCTGCCCTCTTTCTTCCATTTCTTCATTCAGGGCCTGTATTTCCTTTGGAGTTTCAGTCTTGTCAATCTAACAAGAGTTGATAAAGCAAAGTTGAAGTCTCCGACTACTATTGTGTTCCTGTCAATGTCTACTTTGAAGTGTATTAGCAGTTGTTTTAAATATTTAGCTGACCCCAAGTTGGATGTATATATGTTTAGAAGTGTAATTTCTTCTTGTTATACATATTCCTTAATTATTAAGAAATGGCCTTCACTGTCCCTTCTAACCTTTTTTAGCCTGAAGTCTATGTTGTCAGATACTCGTATGGCCATATCAGCCTTTTTGGAGGAGTTTTTTGTGTGGAGAATTGTCTTCAGCCTTTGACTTTGAGCCTGTTTTTGCCCTGATTGTTCAGATGCATTTCTTGTAGGTAGCAGAATGTTGGATTCGGTTTTTTAACCATTTTGCCACTCTGTGTCTCTTGAATGGTGCATTTAGGCAATTGACATTGAGATAAATTATTGCTATAGGGCTTTGTACCATCTTTTTGAATAAGTTTGTTGCACGTTTAGGGTTTGTCTTGTTTTAAAGCAGTTCCTTCAGTCCTTCTTTTAAAGTTGGTTTTGAGTCTATGAAGGTTAAGCTGTTGCTTATCTATGAAGTTGTACCTCTTTCCTTCAAATCTGAATGTGCGTCTGGCGGGGTAAAGAATTCTTGGTGAGGCCTTCATTTCCTTGAGTCTTTTCATGATATCCCACCATTGTCTTCAGGCTTGGAGTTTTTCTTCTAAAAAATCTACTGTAAATCTTAGGGATTTTCCTTTGTATGTGATTTCCTTCTTTGATTTTGCTGCATTCAGTATTTTGTCTCTATCTATGGTTCTTGCCATTTTTATTAGTATTTGTCTTGGACTATTTGTATTTGGCTTTCTTTTAGATGGTACACTTGAGCCTCCTGAATCTGGGAGCAGGAGCTCTTTTTTCTGGGAACTTCTCAGCAATGATTGCTTTGATAGTTGCTTTTTTATCAGGTTATTATTTTTCTTTCCCTCCGGGACTCCAATGATCTTTATGTTTTTTCCTTTTGGCTTTATCTAGGCACTGTGTGTCTGGGCAGTGCAGTAGGGTTTGTTGATGGTTTACTAATTTTGAGGGATGCGTGGAGTATTGTGGCTAATGTACCCTGGTACTATTATTGGAAAACTAACTACTTCGTGCCGATGCTGGTGTGTCTGCGCAGTTTTGACCTTAGGGGTTGAAACCTAGGGTAGAATTGCCGAGATCAGGGAGATGGCATGGAGAGTTGGAGGGGTTCCTGGTCAGCCAAAGTTGGGTGCCTTTGCACCAAGGCTTTGGGTCCTTTGACTGGAGTAAAGTCGCTGAGATCAGGGAAATGATGCAGGGAGTGGTAGGTGTCCTAGTCAGCAGAAGTTGGGCACCTCAGCAGTCAGGCTTTGGGTCCTTTACCTGGAGTAAAGTGGCCGAGATCAGGGAGCTGGCACTAGGAGTCTCTTCTACCTGTCAAAAAACTTTACTACTTTTCAACTCTGAGTCTCAGAATCTTTATTATTCAATGTTTTCACTCTTGAAAATATTGAGGAATCTGGGGAGAGTGAATGGACACCAGTGATCACAGCTCCAGCATCATCTGCATTGATTCTGCATAGTCTCCCCAAGCAACAACCCTAGGAAAACTGTTATGGTCCTCAAAACCAAATAAATTATGAAAATGCATAGTTAAGCATAACTTTAAAATATATTAGGATGATTTTGAAGTATTAAAAAGTATAGGGCTTGAATATTCTAACATTATATGTAAAACCAAAACCACATGTAAAATTTGGTTTTCTACTCAGCCATTCTGCAGTAGTGGGTTGACAAGCTGAGCATATCAGTAACTCCAACTCTTCTGTTTCAAACTCTTGGATGTTGAATAGCTGAGTAAGTAGTTTGATTTCTTTGCATCTCACTCTCCCTATTTTAACAAAGAAAACTATATCTACCTTTTGCACTGCCTAAGTAACATGAATAAAAAATACTCTTAGTTGAGTCCTTACACTAAGAATATGTAATTTGTTCTCTTCCCTATTTATCCAGTCATTTCAGTTTCTTACACAGAGCTTATTGTATGTCACACATAACCATCAGTTAGGAGAAGTTAACATGTCTCCAATCTGAAATGTATTAATTTGTCTATCAAGCAGTAGTGTAGTTACTGAATTCTTTTTTTGGGGGTTGGGATGGGCACCGGGGATCAGACTAGGAGTCTCACACATGTAAGGCCTATGCTTTACCGTGGTTCTACATACCTAACCCTGTTACTGAATTAACTTTACTAAATTACTTAATTACTACACAGAAAAACCTGGCAAGCTACCCATGTTTTATTTGTTAGGCCAAAAACTAGTAACAATTATTGAGCTCAATTCCATGACCCGAAGAATCGTTTGAGGCTTTTCCTGTCCCTGGAGCAAGCATATGCCCTTGGTCTACAGTTGCTTGGCGACAGGAGTATGAAGATGTTATTGGTGCCTACTCAAGCAAATCGATGAACAAAGGGAAGACAGTGATACAGTGATACAGTGATCCGCATTGACTATGTGCCAGGAAACATTAGGGAAAGAAAGCACAATTAATCTGACTGCATCTGTTTTGGGCTACTGAGATTTCTGGCTCTTTTTCTTAGTGACCAAAAAATAATAGTACTTTATAATATGAAAGTGATCTTTGATGATATGAGAGACAATACATTGAATTTGACCCTTCATTCTAACCTAACCTTTATGTCTGCTAACCTAATGGCTACCAGTGAGTTCTCAAAATCTTATGTCTAACTGGCACCCAAAATGAAATCCACCTTTGTGGTATAGATGTGCTCAATTCTATTGGCTATTAGTGAGTTTTCATAGGTTCATTTCATAGTTTTTTCATAGATTTCTTAGGTTTTTAACATTTTTTAAGTGACCAGATTATTTCACAATGATTGTATTGTTATCTTTATTTGTAAAAATACTAATACTTTGCATTACTATCTGCCTCTTAAATATGTTCCAAATGTTGTCTTTTTAGTTAACTCTTTTATTTCCATTTTGGCAAATAGTATTTCAAACCTTCAGACAACCAAAACTGAAAAAAAATCATAAATACTTTTATGGTTTTAGAATTTATGCTTTTCAAGCTTTTTTTATTTGATCTTTATTAAAACGTTATATATAAACAACTATCTCAAATTATTGTGGCTTACAATAGAATTATTTTGCACTAAATACAAGTAAACAAATTTTGGTTAATGAAAAAGATTCAAACAAAACTGACTCCATAAGCAGAGTCATAAGTTTCAAAATACAGAATTAATGATAAACAGAAATCACTGTTCAAAATTATATGCCATGACCAGTTAACACTTTCTCCTAAAATTTTGCTCATGGTCTTTAAAGTGAAGAGCAAGATCCAGATGGGGGAGGGTCAGGAGGACCTTTATATAAACACTGGAACAGATTGTGAAGGACTAATCAGAGTCGGAATGGACACTAGAAGAAATAGATGCATGGCCTTGAGTTACTAGTCCAGGACACTTTTCACTTTTTTTTTCAAAAAATAAACCAGATTTGATTTCATGTCTCTTCTTGCTAAACAGTGTGCCCATGTTCATGCTGAACTAACACAGCCTGTTAATAATCCACAAAAGTTACATTAGAACCCAATAAAAAACAGAAAGACCTTTCCTCCTAAGTCTGGGACTCCGGTTATATGGAAGTCATTTAATTTTTATTTTCTTCGATTATAGTAGTTTTATAGTGGTATTTAGTAATGAGAATCATTATTCATATTCACAAATGAGGAAACTGAGGCTGAGAAAAATGAACTATTGTACTCCATGTTAAATTGGTGATAGTTGGTGTGGTCAGGATTGGAACCCTAGCTTGAGACTACTTAGTCAGGCTTTTTGTTTTCTATTGTGATGGACTGTGGCCAAAGAATCCCCAAGAAGTCGGGTCCTTTATGGTTAAAACATATCTCGTATGATCTAGTGATGTGCATCAACTCTCTACTCTAAAATGCATGACTTTCTTTAACTTGGAATATCTCAGCATATTTGCAGCCAGAATGGCCATCTGTCAGATTGCTGTGGGAAGTCCCAGGACCAGCTAAAATAGGTTATAGCCCTTTGAGTTGAGCTAAAAATAAAAGTCAAGCTTCTTGAGGGACTTCATCTCCCACTGTAATTGTTATTTCATTAGTGGAAAGGACTACATTGCCCTTTCCCTGACCTCCTTTACAAAGAAGGAAAATGCTTCTCTATACCAAGACTACAAGACTAAAAGAGAGCTAAGGAGTCATATGGTCAACCCCCTGCATCAAGGCAATAAACCTCCTCTTCATTGATTCTATCATATGATATTTTATTAAATATATCTTAACACTCTGGGAATTAATCCAAACAAATAAGAAAATGCTGAGGAGCTTTAAAGGTGCTATGTGCCATGATTTTATTCTAGATACACACATTATTAGTAGCAGGTAAGATGGCATTTAATGTTGAAGTTTGGAAACAAAAGGACACATTTGTAACAATTCAAAAGATGAATGAGGCATTAAGTTGGAACTAGCTAGCAACAGTCAAAACAAAATGGAGAGGCCAATTCAAAGAAATAAATGTGATTCAATAATAGAAAGAGAGATCAATAAACCAATACTGTAATAGCAAAAAAAATGATACCGGTTAATGCTTATTGAAGGTGTACAATGTTCTAGATCATAACTCAGTTTCAAGAATAATGACATTTTACACTTTCAACTAAACCTAGGTAGGTTATGCTATCCTATATAAATAAGAAGAAACAGAGGTGCCTAGGCATTAAGTTTTGCAAGCTTACTCACAGCTAGCATAAACAAAACCATGATCTGACTCACATCTGTTTCATTTCACTCCCTTGCTAGTATATCAGACAAACAATGGCTAGTGAGAACACTGAGAACAGTTAAGGAAAAGGATAACTTCATGCTAATGACCTAATAGATCTTTTTTTAATTTCCAGAAAAGATATCTTTTGGGTATTTGGAGATGTCTGAGAAGGAGTGAAAAGCCAACAGTAAATGAGAGTGAGCAAACTCAAGGTAGGATGCAAACTTAGAAGAGAATGAAGTCAGATGGGTGGACAATAGGGAAGTAATCCTAGAGAAGTACTGTGCTCAAGAGGATATAAATTAGATAAAAATTTTTATATTTTCTTTTCTTTTATTTATTTAAACACCGTGCTTTACAAAGTACAAAGCTTTCCCAATAGAGTTGCTAGAAAGACTCATCATTTAGCACGAATCCCACCACCAGTGTGCCCCCACCACCACTAGAAACCCACATTTCCCACCCACACCCCCATCCCCATCCCCTTGCCTGCTCCCTTAGCAGGCATCAATTATGTTGATCATTACAGCCCATATAAGGGAACGGTATTGACAAAGTCATGGCTTTGTTTTTCTCTGGATTGTTCTGTGGGAGACTGACAAATTCTGTTCTTGGATACACTTTCTGGGTTTCCAGAACATAGTAGTTTTCCACTGTCAACCCCCAATTCACACCACTGTACCTACAGATATCACCCATTTCACACTTCTCTCTGCTTCTATTTGAGCTTGTCCTATGCATATACTGAATAATCTAGTTTACATTGCTCGTTGGGCCACTTCTCTAAACACAATCGATGAATATGGTCTTAGACAAGTCATTGGAGATTCTTAATCTCTATTATGCCAGCTGAGCCCACTGTATGAAAAATTTTCAATGTGTTCCCACAGACCACACATTGTGTCCACACATTTGTCTTTCTATGAAATGTGATGGGATACCTGTTAGATGAGTATACCCAGTTTTGAGATATTGTGCAGCTGTGCACCATGGGGGTGGGCTCTGTCAATCTGTGGAGTCCAGAACTTGAAAATGGCTGTGGTTGAAGTCTGCTAGGTTTTCCAGCCTCTGAGAGTCTGCTGGGGGAGCAGGCGATGGTCAGAACCTGCCCCCCTTCCAGGATGCCCCATCAGTCTAGCACAGGGTGGGAGGGCAGAATCTCCACCCTGTGCCTTTGTACCTTGGTTCTGGCCGACAGCAAAAGCAGACATCCTGGGCAGGCCCACCAGGCCTTTATGGCCCTCCACAAGGTAGGGGAAGAGGCCCCAGCTTCAGCTATCTGGGAACTGATATGGGAGAAGAGGCCCCAGCATCAGTTCCCTGGGAAGCCTGCTAAACTTGGTCGCCAAGTCCTGCATACCTGGGCTTCAATTTGGCTTCTTTCTTGGGTGGGCCTCTGTTGAGCTGTGGAGTTCAGACCTTGAGAATGCCTGTGGTTGTGGTGCGTGAGGTTTTCCAATCTCTGAGAGTGGGGTTAGGGGGAGGCAGGCAAGGGCCAGAACCTGCCCCCATTCCAGGATGCCCCATCAACCTAGCACAGGGTGGGAGGGCAGAAGCTCTGCCAACAAAAATTTTATGAAAAGAAAAGCAACATTCAGAGCACAGAAGAAAGATTGATATTTACTGAGCATACACAAAGGTATATTACTCTACTAAGTATTTGAAATGAGTAATGCAATTTTCTTAATTTAGTATGTATGTACTGTTTTTATTACCCTTTTAGAAATGAGAACATTGAGACAAAATATTTAACTCAGTTACTATCTTAAAGCTAGGTAGTAACAGACAAATTTTTACTGAACCCAGTACCAGCATTTATGTTCCATTTTCACTTATAAAATAATTTTTGCAACATAATTAAACAAAAAAGTTCTCAAATCATTAATATAAAATACAGAAAATGTTCACATATTGAATGTCATGTAACATGGTTTTCTAAACCATCATGATGGTTTAGAAAAATGTTGCCATAATCCAAAGGAACTTTTCTCACCCACTTTGAACCATTGTTCACTCTTTTACTAAAATATAACAATGGTATGACTTGTAACAACACATATTAAATTTCTAAGATTTTAAATTTATTTATGCATTTATTTATTTACTTCTTTTGCTTTATTGATCACACCTGGTGATGCTCAGAAGTTACTCCTGGCTCTTCACTCAGGAATTACTCTTGGCAGTGTTCGGGGGACCATATGGGATGCTGGAGACCAAACCCAGGTCAAACGCATGCAAGGCAAATGCGCTACCGCTGTGCTATTTCTCCGGCCCACAAAGCCTTTGAAATTTATAAAAGTTGTATTATATAATTTATATATAGCCCAGGTATACTGGTCTCAGCAGCTAATGCCACAGGGTTTCTATGGAGATGGAGCTGGGGTCCCTTCTCCCCACCTCTGTCCTGTCCAGGAGGGCTGCTGGACCCACCCATGAACTGTTTCCAGCCTGTCGACCATGACCCAGAGACAGATACATGGGGCGGAGCTGCTACCAGCTCTCCCTGTGCTGAGCTGATCATGAGGTGTCCGGGAGGGAGGGCTGGTTCTGGCCCTTGTCCGCCACCCCAATAGAACTCGGAAGGAGCCAGAGGAACCTCGACATCATGCTGGTATCTATTTTCAATATCTGGACTCCACAGCTCGTCAGAGCTCCACCCAAGTGAAAAGCCGATCCACAAGCCCAGCTTGTCAGAGCCCCAATCTGTAGAGAAGCCTATTTCAAGCCCATGTATATTTGTCTCAGAGGCTAAAGTCACTGGGTTTCAATGGAGATGTAGCTGGCGTTCCTTTCCCCCCCACCTCTGTCCTGTCAGGAAGGCCTGGTGGACCCACCCATGAACTGCTCCGGGCTCTGGTTAGGAACCAGAGACACAGATACACAGGGCAGAGCTGAAACTGGCTCTCCCTATTGCGCATGGCCACAAAGTGGTGAGTGGTTCATCAGTAAATACAAGAACTGGGAGCCTACCTACTTCTGAGACCATCCTGCCCACACTGCAGAGCCTGGCAAGCTACCAGTATCATATTAGATACAACAAAAGCGGTAACAATTATGACCTCATTCCCATGACCTGAATGAATGGTTTGAGGCTTTTTGTGCTCCTGGAGAAAGCAGATGCCCTTGGGCTACACTAGCATGCCACAGGGACTAATGGAGCGTTATTAGTGCCCACTTGAGCAAATTGATGAACAACAGGTAGACAAGTGATCACTCACTTGTATCACTTGTCTTCTAGTTGTTCATTGATTTGCTCCAGCGGGCACCTATAACATCTCCATACGTCCTGTTGCAAGCAAGTGTAACCCAAAGGCATCTGCTTGCTCTAGGGACACGAAGAGCCTCAAACCATTCCCTTCAGGTCATGGGAATAGTGTTACTGGTTTTCGGCATATCAAATACAACACGGGTAGCTTGCCAGGCTCTGCTGTTTGGCCAACGGCATAATGTCCTGCATAATTAAATTAATTCCATGTCAAAACCTTGACTCCCAATTTTCTAGGAACACTGTAACAGGAGTCCATACCATCTGTTTAATATTTTTCCATAGCTCCTGCCAGAAAGAGCTAAGGTACTAGAACCTTCTAGTACCTTATTGGCAATATTCTGTCACTGTCACTGTTTCCCGTTCATCGTCGATTTGCTCGGCGGGCCCCAGTAATATCTCCATATGTCCTGTCTCATGCTAGTAGAGCCCAAGGGCATCTGCTTGCTCCAGAAATATAAAGAGCCTCAATTCATTCCAGAATGAGGTCTATGATTGTTATATTGTAACATAGATTTTTAATATTCTATGTTAGCCATTTAATTCTATGTCAAAACCCTAATTACCAATTTTCTAGGAGCACTGTAACAGTTTATACCATTTGTCTAATTTCATAGATCTCACCTAAAATGTACCAGAATAATTCTTCAGATAAGAGTTCCATAGTTTTTCCTCAACATCCTCAGATCTTTTACACATTTCTTTACATTCATTCTGTCCTGTAACTTTTCTTCATTTTGTTCAAAACCAGCTCCACTTTAACAGGATTCCTTTCCTTTTTTCAGTGATACAAGTGATACATGAATTCCCCATGGGAGATACAGAGACATGAATGATACATGAAGTGATACATGAATCCCCATGGAAGATACAGAGACAGACATGGGGCAGAGCTGCTACTGATTCTCACTGTGCCCAGCCGCTCATGAGGTGCCTGGGAGGGATGGCAGGTTCTAGCCCTGGCCCGCCATCCCAGCAGAGCCTCACAACAAGCCAGGCGACCCCCCACTCCATGAGGACCTCCATTTTCCACATCCGGACTTCCCCCTCGTCAGAACTTCACCCAGCAGACCAGCCTATCACAGCCTGGCTCGCAGGGGGCCGCAAGCAACCGCGGTTCATCAATAAATGCTGGATTTTGAGATGACTACAAGAGTATGCTACCCGCATGGCAGAGCCTGGCAAGCTACCCATGTTGTATTTGATATGCCAGGTACCAATAACAGTTATAGACCTCATTACCATGACCTGATGGAATGGTTTGAGGCTCTTTATGTTCTTGGAGCAAGCAGGTGCCCATGGGCTCTACTTGCATGAGACAGGTCATATGTAGATGTTACTGGTGCCCGCTCGAGCAAATTGGCGATGAACGGGAAGATAGTGATACAGTGATACAAGTGATACAAGTGATAATTTATATATTATGTATTTTGCATTTCTTTACTAACTATTCTGTGGAAAAATTTATGCATTTACTATTTTACCTATGTTTTTAACAATGTCTCAGTGCAATTTCGTTTCAAGAAAACTTAAAAGAGAATCCACCTAACTTATTAATAGTGAAAATTGATATTACTTTCATACTGTATATGCTGCAAATATTTTACCACAAGCATTACTTTCCCTTATACTTTGATCTACCTACAAATGTATTTCTGTTGTATATATAGTTAGGAATTGAATTGCTAGAAACATTAGAGACATGCATATATTAAAATTTTGGCAAGTAATAAAAAATGAATTTTTTTTCAGGGACATACCAGAAATGCTTAGAACTTAGTCCTAGTGTTGTATTCAGGGATCACTTTTGAAGGGGTTTGGAGACCATATGAGGTACTGGGGATTGAATCCAGGCTGATCTTTTTCAAGACAAGACTTGCTGTACTGTTTCTTTTACCTAAAATGATATTTTAAATGTGACATGATGTTTTTATATATTTGCAAATAATATATCTAATAAATATATATTTTCAATGTATAATTCTTACAATTCAAATATATGTATTTTTCAAAAAGGTAATTTCCCAAATGAAATGATATATTCATGTCCACGTAAAATGAACAGTAAGTCATGATAAAAATTATAATGTAAAAGATCATTAGACAATACAAACAAAACTGATTCTATAATAAAACAACCTCGCTTATCTACTCTAATGACTATAATAAAAAAGATTAGTAAAAGTTGTTGGGGAAGCCTCTGAGGTCCCCAACTGTGCCGCAGCGAGTTCCCTTCTACCTCTGAGGCCAGCGGAGAATGGATGAAAACTCAGGAATCCGGCGCAGTTTAAAAAGTGCTTTACTATAACAGGTTCCATATACAATCCAAGAGCAGGGAAACCCTCCTGACTCTGGGTTCCCAGCTAGGCACCAGCCACGTGTAGGCCAAGATGGCTGTCACCACGTGTTGAGCCCAACAGAGAATGGAGAAGATGGAGAAGCAAAATGCCAAGGGAAGCCGAAATGGCCAAAAAGGAGAAAAAAGAAGGAGAGAGCTTCTTTTTTTCTTGCAGCTTATTTTATAGCTAGAAATCCACCCAAACTTCCCAGCACAGCCCATTCTGGGCTGGGATATCTAGAGATGAAAACAGGAAAACAGCTCTATAGAAATGTAGCAACTTCAGGAGGTCTTCTGGCTGTTTACAAGGACCCAAAAGCTAATTCAAAGCCTCCTAGCAGAGCTGGGAGGAGCTATAAGCTAAATGTAACTTCCCCTGGCAGCAAGGGTCAAATGCCTTCAGTTAATTTCTCCCAGCACCTCACCTAATGTCCTCAGCCAAGATCTACTTGGAATTGCCTTTATAGGGTAGAGAAGGGGGTTTCTGAGATGGCATGTCTCTGTACCAAAGACTATACTAATGCCAGTTAAATATTTCTCCAAGTCTTCACAAGAGTCTCATCTACTTCCACGGTAGTTTTGTATTTTAGTTGCCTTTGAATTATCAGGGATCCATGCTTGCTTGCTTGGGGCAAATAGCGTTTCTCTCTGGGCTAATCATTTAGAGATCCAACATGGTCAGGCAAATATGCTGGTAAAATCTAGCTAGTCCCACAATGATTGTGGTAGCATGAGAGAATATTTATACCAGCCAGTATAGAATACATGATCAGGTAAGACCACCACATTTATACTACCCCCCTATCTATGAAGTGACCTGCAGGAGGCAATCCAGGGCAGATGCAGAGGCCTAGGCTTTTAGGTGTCCTGCAACAGTACCTTATAGATTCATGTCTGATGATGAGATATTTAATCCATTTTGATTTGACCTTTGTGCATTAGAAGATGGTCTAAGTTCATTTTTTACACTGGCTGCCCTGTCTTCCCAGCACCATTTGTTGAAGAGACTTTCTTTACTCCACTTAACATGTTTTGCTCCTTTATAGAAGATTAACCCGATAGAATTCAGGACTTATCCTCTCTCTTCAGTCTGGCATCACTTCTGGTAGGCTGGAGAACATATCGGGTACTTAAGATCAAACTGGGTTGGTGGCTTTCAAGGTAAGATACCTATCTACTGTGCCATCACTTTGGTCCTATCTATTCTTAAGTATATAACCAACAGAAGCAAAATCCTACATACCCACCCAAGAGCTAGAGAACAAATTTTTTCCATATCCATATTAACCATAGTAACACCAAATGAAAACCATTAAAATGCCCCTAATTTTAGTATAAAAAATTAATACAATGGCACAAAGGAGTATTGCCTTATCATAAAAACTGTAATGTTAAATCCTACAATTCTACCTGTACTAATAGGTGACTTGAAAACAGATTAAAGACTGCCACCAAGGATAGCAATAGATAAGTCATGTGGGTAGATAAAATTATTATACAGAATATAAATTTAGATTATAGTCATGACAGTATTATTCAATAAAAACTTTGTAAAATATCATTGAATATACATTCAAGATAGCTAAATGCTATAGTTACCTATTAGGCCTCAATAAAACTAAGCACTATAAAATAAATTAAAATCTTTCCGTAAGTTTTCTTAAATCCTCAAAATCATATTGAGTTAATTGTTCCTTACAAACATGTCCAAGTCAGTACTTTCTTATAGGAAATTCTCTACATTTCATTATTTATCAGTTTTCTATCCTATTCAAATACAGGTATTTTTTTAATTCACAAATATGTTTTATCATGCATTTTGTTCAATGTTTGTCTGTTCACTTGTCTTCATTCTTTTTCAAGAAAGTATGTATAGCCAGAATTCCTACTACAGTGCCTGAAAAAAAACCCTTTTTAAGTAATGTTTGTTTTTAAAATGAACTAAATTAGTAATATATGAACAGAAAAGTATAAATGTAGTTTATATCTGTATGGCTTGTCATGAATTGAATTACTTTTCATGAAATTCTGACCTGATGTTGCCACTGATAGGTGAGATGTGGCACATCTCTAATTATTGGCATACACGTATACATACATGGCACACACTTTTATTTTAGAGGTGAAGAAGATTTTGAATACATTTTTAACTTCATAGGGCTAAAAGTAAAGTAAAAAATTTAAGTTCGGTAAGTATTTTTCAGGGTTGGTAGAGATACATTTTTTGGGAAACTGAAAATAGAGGACCTCTGTGTAGTCACCAAGTGCTTTTATTTGACCACTGATGCCGTTGATGATACATCATGCTTAAATGTTCCTGTTTCATCTTTACAAACCTGCGACTCTTGATAGAGTCTCCTATGTATTATGGAAAGTAAGATATTCAGTCCCTTCTTCCTACATCGCTCTACCATCAGAATGCCTACTCAGAAACACACATTCACAAATTCACATACACATAATCATTAATCATTGAATAAGTTAATAACATTGATATGCAGAAATATTCACTCATGAATACTACCTTTATCTCACTATATGTGTACACAATATGAACAATTCCAAACAATTTAATTCATATTGTAGATAATTCAGTGTCTTTTACACTTGTGCAATATAGCAATGACAAAAATATCAACAAAACACACAATGAACAATTCCAAATAATTTTATTGACGTTGTAGATAATTCAGTGTCTTCTACAGTTACACAAATATAGCGAACTTGATTATTTGTCTGCTATTAGCAGAAATTTTTAATATCACAAGTTCTGTAATTTTTTTACTCTTAAGCTACCTGTACCAATCCATAAAAACATTAAATAGAAAGGAATAAAAGCAGGAATAATTTTAAAAAGTGAAGCAGAGAGGTGAACAAATAAAATTTGGGGAGGCTTTCAACAAGATGAATTGCTCAAGTCTTGCTGACCAAGACCATCTTCTGATGGAGATAAATGGACATATTTTAGACCTTCCAAATGCACAGTCAAGCAGGAAAAAGTCCAAAAGCATTCTAAAGTTTCCCTAAATATATATACACATTATATAAAAATATATAAATTATATATATTTATATATAACTTATATATTTATATATAACTTACAGATAAGTTATATATACAATTTATATATATTATATATTTATATATGATATATAAACTAAAGTTTGAAACTGTTACTTTGAGTGCCTATATAAAAATTTATCTTCATTATATATACATATATGTATGTATGTATGTATGTATGTATGTATGTATGTATGTATGTATTTAGAAGCTGTGTAGCAGAGAACCAAGACTGAACTTGGTTTGTTCTGTGAAGTCACGTGCAAGTCTGGTTAGAGCAGATTTTTGTTTTGTTTGGTATATGGCTATGGCACAGGCTCTCCCTGTGCCCAGCTGCTCGTGAGGTGCCGGGAGGCATGGCGGGTTCTAGCCCTGACCTGCCACCCTAGCAGAGCCTCAGAACAAGCCAGACCACCCTCCCCTACTCCATCGGGCCCGCCATTTTCCACATCCAGACTTCCCTCTCGTCACAACTCCACCCAGCAGACCAGACTATCACAGCTAGCGGCGCGCAGTTTATCAATAAATGCTTTATTTAGAGGTGACTACAACTGTATGCCACCTGCACGGCAAGCCTGGCAAGCTGCTCGTGTAGTATTTGATATGCCAAATACCAGTAACATTTATATTAGGTCATTCCCGTGACCTAATATAATTGTTTGAGGCTCTTTATGTTCCTGGAGCAAGCGGATGCCTTTGGGTTCTACCATGAGACAGGACATATGGAGATATTACTGGTGCCCGCTCTAGCAAATAGATGATTAACTGGAAGATAGTGATAGTGATATATGTATGTATATATAGCTTTATATATATGTACATGTATATATATATAACTTTATATATTATGTGTATATATAACTTTATATACTTATTGACAGAGCTTGGCAAGCTACCCATGGTGTATTCAATATGCCAAAAACAGTAACAATAATGGACCTCATTGCCAACAAATAGAGACATTACTGGTGCCAGCTCAAGCAAATCGATGAACAGCTTGAAGACAAGTAATACAAGTGATATATATTTATATATGTGTGTGTGTATAACTTTGTATATATACATATATGGACTAGGCCCCCTGTGATGAACCTAGAGCGATGAAGGAACCTGACAAGCTACCTGTGGTGTATTTGATATGTCAAAAACAGTAACAATAATGGACCTCATCCTCAACAAATGGAGACATTACTGGTGCCTGCTCAAGTAAATCGATTAACAATGGGAAGACAAGTGATACAAGCTATATATATATATACATATATATACATATATATAAGTATATATGTATATATATATATATATATAATGAAGATAAAGTTTTTATATAGGCACTCAAAGTAGCAGTTTCAAACTTTAATTTATTATCCTGAAAACATTTCCTGGTCTCGTTTTTTACATATGGAAAGCCATGATACTCTATATTTTTTAAATTCTGAAGTATTTAATAGTTACTTCTAGCTAGGTTATAACAATCATATGCCTTAACATGGATTTAAGGTTTCCTAAAATATTATATTAGCATTAAAATAGAAGCTTACCGAATTGGACCACGTGTGTTTGAACCTCTTCACTATCATTCCCAGTCATGCAGTGCTAGACAAGCATATTGCTATCATTTACCTTAGTTTCTTCATCCATAGTACAAGTAATATAATGTTATTCGTATTATGGAGTTTTGTGGGTATTCAATGAGGAATATATGTAGAAAACCTAAACACTTCCTGGCAAATTGTACATGCTTAGTAGATTTTATCTGTTCTTATTATAATAGCCATAAGAAGCAATTTCAAATCTAGTGCTTTAGAACTTAAATTTTGAGCTTCTCAGTTCACATAAAGTCTAGATTTAAAGCCCATTATGTCACTTGAGGCAGGAGAATCTTGTACAAATAAATATCTGTTTCCTCATTTATCAATGTGTCTAGTAGTCAGGGATTATAGCAGTGATAATTACGACTCCATTACAAAGCAATTGTTCAAATGGTAGCTACCTCCCTCCTTTTCTCTCTCAGATTCATAGGGGATGTTAAATGTGTGTAAAGAAGAAAGGGTAAGAGAAAAGAACCTGATGTAATTGTATAAAATAATAAATGAACCTTTTAAGGTTTATTCATTTTTTCTGATTGTGCAATAAAAAGGAACTGGAAAATAATCAAATATTAAAAATAACAATATTTTGGGAAATAACAAAAAATGCTATAACTCTCAGTATTTCAATGTAGTAGATACTAGTTATGTGAAATGCAGCCGTTCTGAACTGAGAATGCAGCAAATATAAAAAATGTCTTTTTTATGATGACCCACTTACAAAACCAAGGAATTAAAATATCTCATTTAAATGTTTATATTGATTAAAAGTTGAAATGGCAATATTTTCAGTGTTTTGGGCTAAGTAAAATGTGTAATGAAAATTTATTTCATGTCTCTTTTTATGCTTTTTAATGTGACATAAATTGATTCCCGGACAATTTAAAACCATACACATGTCTTTCCACATATCAAAACTACAAGATAGAGCAACCCTGCTATTTCTTCCATTTATTCATGTTTATATGTGACTAATACTTATGTTTTGCTCAATGGCATTTATGAATTAAGAAAAACTGGCAGTTTAGAGCCAACATTTCCTACATGTTTATACATTCTCCATAAAGTTAGCCATTATGTATTTTGTCTTCCTCAATGGCCTTGTTTTTCCCCAGACTAGCTACTTTACTTAAGCTAGAGTGCTATCCAAAGTGTATGCCAATAATTCATTCATCAATTTAAACCATGGATTGTTTAAATCTATATAATTGCTATGATCTAGGTCCTGCAATGCAAAATTCAATGAAAATAAAATTCTTGCTTTAGTGAAGTATATCAATAATAGAAACAGATCCTAAGATTACTGTTATCTACTAAGATAGCTTTTTAAATAGACAGGTTTAAGATTCTATGAAGAACAAAATTAAGCAAGGAGAAATGTTCTACAGGTGTCAGCTGGGATAAGGAGAGTGAGAAGAGCATATGCTGACCCACCAAGGTAATCTAAGCATTGAAGCAGGATCCTAGAGATAGTCAAAGCAGAGATAATACCTTGGGATAAATCAAAGTGTGAATAAATACAGTTGATATTTCACCATTTGAGCTAGTAGTAAGGAGGCAGTTTTGAAATTGAGACCATGATATTATGTTATTTAATCTGTATCTCTTAAATAGATAATATTCAAGTTGTTAATTAGGGAATTTATAAATTCAAATATGAGATTTAAGAAGACTCTTTTGGTGCAGTGACCTAAAGAGTAGAAATGTGAGTGGTGAGGAAAGAAGCTAAGACTGAATTTTGATGTGGCCTGCAATGGTTATCAGTCTTCAGAAGTCAAAGAAAATATCTCTCCTGAGAAATCTGTCCTAGTGGCTCTCACTGAATTTCATTTATTTATTTATTTATTTAATTTATTTGTCTGTTTATTTATTTATTTATTTATTCTAAATCCACTTATTTATTTATTTACTTACTAATCCACTTATTTATTTATTTACTTACTTATCCACTTATTTATTTATTTATGTATGTATGTATGTATGTATTTATTTATTTATTTATTTTGGAGTCACACCTAGCGATGCACAGGAGTTACTCCTGGACCTGTACTCAGGAATTACTCCTAGCAGCGCTCAGGGGACCATATGGGATGCTGGGGATCAAACCTAAGTCGGCCGCATGCAAGGCAAACGCCCTCCTTGCTGGACTATTGCTCCAGAGTCTCACTTAAATTTTTAAGTCATTATTTTTTCTTGGATTACAATCTATTTTTTGTACCTAACAGGGACAGGAAGTACACTATTTGTCGGGGGATCCGCCGGGTCCCCAACTGTGCCGGGAAGCAAGTTCCCTTCTACCTTGGAGCCGGGGAGGAATGGACGAAAAATCAGGAATCCGTTGCAGTTTTAAAATGGCTTTACTATCATAGGTTCCAATATACAATCCAAGAGCAGGGAAAACTTCTGGACTCTGGGTTCCCAGCTAGGCCCCAGTTACATGTAGGCCAAGATGGCTGCACCATGTGTTGAGACCCAACAGAGAATGGAGAGGACAGAGAAGCAAAACGCCAAGGGAAGCTGAAATGGCAAAAGAGGGAAAAAAAGAGAGCTTCTTATTTCTTGCAGCTTATATTATAGCTAGAAATCCACCCAAACTTCCCAGTCCAGCCAATTCTGGGCTGGGATATCTAGAGATGAAAACAGGAAAACAGCTCTATAGAAATGTAGCAACTTCAGGAGGCTTTCTGGCTGTTTACAAGGACCCAGAGCTAATTCAAAGTGTCCTAGCAGAGCTGGGAGGAGCTATAAGCTAAATGTAACTTCACCTGGCAGGGAGGGTCAAATGCCCTCAGGTAATTTCTCCCAGCACCTCACCTAATGTCTTGAGCCAAGTAGGGAAGGGTGTTTCTGAGATGGCATGTCTCTGTACCAAAGACTATACTAATGCCAGTTAAATATTTCTCCAAGTCTTCACAAGATTCTTGTCTACTTCCACGGTAGTTTTGTATTTTAGTTGCCTTTGAGTTATCAGGGAGCCATGGTTGCTTGCTTGGAGGCAAACAGCATTTCTCTCTTATCTAATTACTTAGAGATCCAATGTGGCCAGGCAAATATGCTGGTAAAATCTAGCTAGTCCCACAATGATTGTGGTAGCATGAGAGACATGGGGCAGAGCTGCTACTTGCTCTCCCTGTGCTCAGCTGCTCACAAGGCGCCCAGGAGGGATGGCGGGTTCTAGCCCTGGCCCGCCACCCCAGCAGAGCCTTGCAACAAGCCAGACGACCCCCACTCCATGAGGGCCTCCATTTTCCACATCCGAACTTCTCTCTCATCAGAACTCCACCCAGCAGACCAGCCTATCACAGTCCGGCTCATCAAGATCCACCCTGCTGGAGTCTTTTTAATCCGGCCCAGGTATGCTGATCCAGAGACAGACATGGGGCAGAGCTGCTACTTGCTCTCCCTGTGCCCAGCTGCTCACAAGGCACCCAGGAGGAATGGCGGGTTCTATCCCTGGCCCGCCACCCCAGCAGAGCCTTGCAACAAGCCAGATGACCCCCCACTCCATGAGGGCCTCCATTTTCCACATCCGGACTTCTCTCTCATCAGAAGTCCACCCAGCAGACCAACCTATCACAGTCCGGCTCGTGTGGCTGCAAGCTGCAGCGTGGTTCATCAATAAATGCTGGATTTAGAGATGACTACAAGAGTATGCTACCTGCACAGCAGAGCCTGGCAAGCTACCCGTGTTGTATTTGATATGCCAAATACCAGTAACAATTATAGACCTCATTCAGGAATGGTTTGAGGCTCTTTATGTTCCTGGAGCAAGCAGATGCCCTTGGGCTCTACTAGCATGAGACAGGACTTATGGAGATGTTACTGGGGCCCACTCGAGCAAATCAATGATGAGCGGAAAGACAGTGATACAGTGATACAGCATTAGAGAATATTTATACCAGCAGTATAGAATACATGGTCAGATAAATTGCCACATTTAAGCTACCCCCTATCTATAAAGTGATCTGCAGGAGGCAATCCAGGGCAGATGCAGAGGCTTTTAGGCTTTTAGGTGTCCTGCAACAACTATTGACACTTATGCTTATAACCACCTGGTATCCCAATACTTACTAAAATAAGTTACCGCTAAAATGAGTGAATTAATTATAACTTCCTTACCAGGTTTTCTCTGACTATCCTGTGATTTTAATTTTATATTACCATGTCTACATTACTACATTTCCTCTAGCACTAAAGCAATTCAAAATTTTTGGTTTATGTTTTCATATTTTTATTTAAACATTGTGATTTTCAAAGTGCCAAGTGTTTTGTAATACAGTAGTTAGGAAGACTCATCCAACACCAGTCCCACAACCAGTATCTTCCCACCACTAAAGACCCTAATTTTTCTCCTTATCCCCATCCCCATGCCCGCTCTCAACTGGCACTAATTATATAGAGCATTACAGCCCATACATGGTAATGTATTGATAAAGTTGTGACTTTTTTTCTGGTTTTACATGGGCTAATCTGGCCGATTTCTATTCTTTCATTGACCTTCTGAGTTTCTAGAATGTGGTTGGTTACTAGTAGTTTGGTATATTGTGTGACTTCTTTGCAGCCATGAGACAAGGATAGAGCCAGTAGCAGCTCTGTTCCATGTGTCTCTGTCTCTGGATCATGGCAGACAGCCCAGAAGCAGTTCATGGGTTGGTCCACCAGGCCCTCCAGCTGGAACTCAGGAGGGAGGACAGGTTCTGGTCCTGGCCTGCCACCCCAATAGAGCCTCAGGAAAAGCCAGAGGAACCCCACAAATCATAATCACAGCCATTTCAATGTCCGGGCTCCACAGCTCATCAGATCCCTACCAAAGGGAGAAGCTGATCTCAAGCCCAGCTCGTCAGAGTCCCACCCAAGAGAGAAGCCGACTTCAAACCCAGATATGTGGGTCTTGGCAGCTAAAGTCACTGGGCTTCCATGCAATTCAAAATTGTACATCTGTTTACATTATATTTTATTTCTTCGATATACTAATAAGAACCTCATAGAAGAAACAGTATTTCTGTTGTATTCATTAAAACATAAATAAATACATTATTCTCTGTTGGAATTTTTTGAGATAATTGGTGAGTAATGTGTAACAGTGTCTAGTATGTACTGAGCCTATAACCGTTGTTAATCAAGAAACTTGAAAAGTGTACAAGCAAAGATACAAAAGCAAGAAACTGAACATATATAGATAAGAAAGAAATTTTATGTGACTGGAGCACTACCTCAAGTGGTTACCAATGAGTATGGAAAGAAAAGTGCTTTTTGGAACATATGGTATTTGACTGATTAGTGTTCATTATAAATCAGTATAAAACGATTTTGTTCTTATTCTATTACACAGAATCATACTTAATTCTGTAGGAGGGATGGTATAATCATTAAAAGAATTCTTAAGTCTATGTTGAGGAAAACTGACCAGTATCTGGTGTGAGCTGTGAATCTAGTACTGAACATATAATTAAAGAATTGATCCACGTGTAAATGAAAAATAACAGATAATAGAACATGACTATACCAGTTTCAAAACTCACTAAATACCAGAGCCAATCTCTCTTGACTCTTTAAGTTTTTTTTTAATTTATACATAAATTTATGAAGTTGTTTAGAATAGGATAGGCGCATACAGTGCTCCCATCTCCAGTTCTCCATTCTATGACCCCATCCTTCCACTGGTCACCTCAGGTTACTTCCTACCTTCCACCCTGACTCTTAGATATATTTATTTTTAAACTTGATTTTTTGTAGTTTGGTCCCTTGTGTCTGTCAGGTTAGGTTTAGTGTTCAGCCTTATACAGTGACCTTTCTTTTCATAACAAAAGCAAACAAATCCCTAATCCTTACTTCTATGTTACTTCCCAACCAATTTTTAAAACTTACTCTTTCCATATCTCTTTCTTTGGTATTTTGTTTCCGCAATCTAGAATCAATGTTTTGCCCATCTTTGATGCCTCCCATTCCCCAAGTTGTTCCATGACCACCGGTTAGTGAGAACATCCAATTTTGTCCTTGTCCTTTGACTTATTTCACTTAACCCAACATAATCCAATTCCATCCAAAATGGAGAAAAATTCCACGATTTCATCATTCCTTGTAGCTGCATAGTATTTAATTGTGTATACTAATACTATAGCTGCATAATCTATTCGTCTGTCATTGGTCACGCCCTGATTGTGTGCATCTCCTGGCTTAATATTTAACCAAGTACTACAGAGCACAGAAGTGTGAGCATTTTTTGAATGATTGTTTTTGTATCTTCAGATAGCTATGGAAAAATCACGATCACCAGGTTATATGGAACCTCAATTCTTAATTTTTGAGAATCTCCATATTGTTCCCATAGGGGCTGAACCAGGTAATATTCCCACAAGCAGTGCTAAAGAGTTCCTACTTCATCCATATCCTCACTAGCACAGTTTGTTCCTATCCCTTTTGATAAGTGTCATTCTCACTTGTGTGAGATAGATTATTGTCATTTGATTTTAGATTTTTTTCTGATTAGTGACAAAGGACACTTCATTATGTGCCTTCTGGCAATATATCTGCCTCCTTCAAAAAGGTATCATTTCCTCTTACTTTTTTATTCAGTTTAGTAAATTTACTGATGTTGATTTTTGTGAATATTTTGTACATGCTTGATATTAACCCTTTATCTGACATTATGTGCAAAATTTTCTCCTGTTCAGTAGGATATCTTTTAATTTTAGTCTGTTTCTTTTTCCATGCAGAAGTTTTTCAATTTGATGTGGTCCTATTTGTTATTTTGCTTCTTCATAGAATATTAAAGACAAAAGGAACATTCAAAGAGAAATACCCAATCCTATTTTCCACTTCATAAAGGATAAAAATTAAATCCAGGGAGAAGATTGTCAAAGTCTCAAAAGTACTAATGGCCCAGCTGGGAACCAAATACAAAGGTTTTAATAATCTAAGGTACATTACATGACTAGAAAAAAGAATTTGAAGTCTTTATTAAGCAACATTCTATTTTGAATACTCAATTATTATGTGGTAGAACTCAACATAACATGTTTTCTTTCACTGTTAAGTAGAAATACAGTAGAATGCTAAAGAGTATGTTATCTTAATGTGACTGAAGCTTTAACAAAGACAAAACAAGTATAACAACCCACATATTACCTTCAAGTTAAATTTCAATCCGAAAAAAATAACGAATAGGTTTTTTCATATTTGAATGTTCCCTGCAATATCAGAAATAGAAAGACACTATATTAGTTCCAATGCTCATATGAGAGTTAAATATAGCTGATTGCCCCATGCTTTAGGCAGCAAACTAGTTGCATAGTAGAACTGCCTGAATTTCCACCTTGATTCTGAGATTTCTTTACTAGGTGACAATGAGCAGGTTTTTTAATTTGTGTTTCTTTAAACATATGAATATACATATAAATAATTTACATCTATGATGCAATGTATGTTAGATCATATATGTATCTATAAAAATATTAACCACAGTCTACTTCAAAAATTTGTTATTCATAGGAATGAAGAAAAAAAACAGCTACAATATGCTCAGGATAATGTCCAAGTCATAATGCATATTCATAAATTATTCTATTGTTGAAATAATTAAATAAAACCAGTTACATTCTTTTTTAATTTGTTTTTTACTGTTTGGCCATACTCAGTGATGCTGAGGAGAAACTCGTGGCTTGCACTCAGGAATCGCTCTTGGTGATGCTGGGGAGACCATGTGGGATTCCAGGAATCAAACCCAGGTCAGTAGTGTGCAAGGCAAATACCCTCCTCACTGTATTATTGCTTCAGCCCCTTGAATTCTTAGAAAGTTTAAATTTCTTGATTCTCCCAGTTTGAACAGAATTATATTTATTTTTCTATTTGGGGACTCCATTTGGTGATGTCTATGACCAGCTCCCTGTAGAATTTAGAAAACCATGAAGTTTAGGGAATCAAACCCAGGCGTCCTGCATGCAAATTATCACAGACATAGCTTCCAGAAATAATATCTGAATGCTAAAATTATAGGACAGATATAGTTTAGTACATGACTGGCAATTTGCCCTTTCATTTGAGAATACTTTCGAATGAAAAGGTTTTGAAAAACATAAAAATTAGTAGTTTCCAATGAGAAATCCTCAGAATGTCATGTGAAGTGAGTTTAAAGCAATTCAAGAAAAGATTAGCCAAATGGCTGGTTGGCCTCTTTCCCATAGCTTTAAACTACAGGAGTGAAAGCAAGGCCTGCATTTCTGAGTGCAATAATTAGGTCGGCCTCAATCCCAGGGGATTAATTCATCTCCCAATAGATTATGGCAGCCACCTTTCATTTCCAGGGACAGACTCCATCAGCACACTGATTTCAATTAGAGAAGTGAAGCTCTATTGACTTATGCTAGACACTAGGAGACATAGCAGACAGATAACAAACTGGATTACAACATTAATCTTATGGTCATGGCATCAGAAAGATTTTAAAATGCATTACCTCTCTCCCATAGGGATAACAGAGAAGATTTTTTTGATCCTACTATTGTAAGTAGCTTAATCTTCATACCAGGTGATGGGTTGATAAATAAATTGAGAGTGAAGTTAAGGTTTCCACACTTCCTGAGTGGTAGTGTCTGGCTGAACTTTAGAGCGGTAGCTACTGAAGACCACACCTCCAAATGTTGATCATGACAAAATCTCTTAACCTGAGATACAAAGATCTCAGGTTAAGTGGCCTGGGTGCTTCTCCAGAAACATCAATGAGAAGGTTAATTTGACAACTAGATTATGTAGACAAGATGAAAACATTCTTAGGCTAATAGTTAACAAATTGTGGCATTATTAAATATGGATGGTGACAGTAAAAACAGGAAAATTCAGAATAGAACGTCTGTTCTTGAGGTAGATACTTCTTATCTCATGTCACTTCCTCCTTTTTTATTTTAAATTTAAAATAATCTCTTTTGGTTTGGTTAAACTTTTTTCTTCATAGTCTGCTTGGATGCATAACGCAACAATATGCAACCTTTCCTGAATGATTCCAAAATCTATAGGACCCTATAACTAGGACTTTTCTCAAGACACCATGGTCTAAAACTTAGATGCCTGGTAGAATCTCAAGCTCCTCTTATCTCTAAGATACTTCCTTCTAGCATTCATCCTACTTACCTGGGAACAAATATCAATATATAGAAAACCTAAATACTGAGTAAAATTCACCAGACTTTACCCCCATAATAGGATACAAACAAAATTTGATCTTAAGCAAGAGAGGTAGGAAAATGTCTTTTCATAATGAAACAAAAATTAACAAAATTTCTTTGTAAATCTATAGCATACTTGTGTTATTAAAATTTTATAGTAATGAATAGACACAAATATTGCCTGGAATGTATTCTTGGAGAAAATGAAAAAAAGAAAATGAAAAAATGTTACAAAAATCTTTCTTTAATCATACATGTTCTATTTGCAACTTGAAAATTCCTATAAGAAATCTCTGCTCACATCAAAATCAACTTGGCCATAACCAAAGTCAAAATTCTTTGCAATAATATTTATTGAGGACCCAGTCTAGGAAAAGTACTGTGCAGTCCTTGGATGATGCTGGTGGATGATGGGGCAATGGCATTGAACAATAAGAAAATGGTCATACAGTTTCCACTAAATCAAACACTAACACATGACTTAATTCTTCACTTGTATCACTTGTCTTCCTATTGTTCATCAATTTTCCAGAGTGGGCACCAGTAAGATCTCCACACGTCCTGTCACATGTTGCACAAGGGCCTCTGCTGATTCCAGGAACTTGAAGAGTCTCAGACCATTCCTTCAGGTCATGGGAATGAGGTCTATAACTATTACTGGGTTTTGGCATATCAAATATGACACGGGTAGCTTGCAAGGCTCTGCCACATGGCTGGATACTCTCAGTAGGAGGCTCTCAATTCGTGCATTTACTGATGAACTTCATGGCCATAAAGTGGCCACACGCAATGGGGAGAGATCGGCTTTTCTCTTGGGTGGAGCTCTGATGAGCTGTGGAGTCCAGATGTTGGAAATGGCGGCCCTCATGGTATGGGTGGTCCTCTGGCTTCTTGCGAGGCTCTGTTGGGATGGCAGGCCAGGGCTAGAACTGCCTTTCCTCCTGGGCGCCTCATGATTAGCTGAGCACAGGAAGAGTCGGTAGCAGCTCTGACCCATGTGTCTGCGTCTCTGGATCAGGCATACCTGGTCTTGAAATAGTCTTCGCTGGAGGGTGGGACTCTGACGAGCAGGGCTTAAGATAGGCTTTTCTCTTGGGTGGTGCTCTGATGAGTTGTGGATTCTGGATGTTGAAAATGGTGGCTCTGATGGTATGGGGTTCCTCTGGCTTCTTGCTAAGCTCTGACTGAATTCTAGAACCAATAAAATCGTTAAGCTATGCTATTGCAAACATTACCACATAGTATCTACTCCAGTCTAATTTCAGCTTCTGTGTGTACTAAAGCTCACCAGGAACTTTCAGGAAATTAGCATTCCCTTTATCTGTGATTACAAATCCCCACTTCCCTTCCTTATTAGTAAATAAGTAGATGTCATTTTACAAGTCATTTCAAACACTCTCACTTCTAGGAAGCAAAACTTCTAGTCATTCTGGACCCAGAAGGAGCACAGTAACAAAGCACTAGCTTCAATTCTATGTGAGCCTATCACCAAACCCTGTATGTATATTCATCGGATGTTGTGCTGGAACTTTAAAAAATCATTCTCTTAATAAGGCACTCACCTATTCCAAAACTGTGGGTTCCTTAATGGCAGAATATAGGAGAATAGGGTTGCGCTTACCTGTGTAAGAAGTAAGTGCAACATTAATTTGCTGGTAAAAGTGTAAAAGAACAGAGACACTTTTTATTTTCAGGTCTTTGAGGAAATTCTTCGGAGAAAGGAACATTTGTATCTGATGTGGGGGGTTTTTTTTGTAATTTGTGTCAATTTTCAAAATACCCTATTAAAATGATTTTAAATCCATCAGTTGTCAAACTAATACTTAAGGCAGAAATTTTCAAAATTACAGACATATTCAGTGAAGCAGGGAAGAAAAGCACCCCCTCTCTCTATTCAGAAGCAACTTTCATTAATATTTTAGACATGTTATTTTCAACCTGTGCTAAGCATTTTTCTCTGCATAATTGAGATAATGCAATTTTATAACCTAACTTCCTTACTTAATGCTATATCTCAAGTATTTTCATTATCATTAACAAGCATTATAAATATAATTGTTTATGATTTCATTCTAACTCTACACATGAATATATATTATGATTTGCATAACTGCTTTAATAATACTGGATTTTTAGGTGGTTTCCAGTTTCTGCTCTCATAAATAATGCACATATTTGTTCATAAATATTTATTCCAATTCTGATTATTTCCTGGCGATGCATTCCTAGAAATAGAAACTAGGGGTCAAATGATATTAGAGTGTGAAGGCTTTTGAGAAAAAAAAGCTCCATATAATTTGTAGTTGGTAGTAATTTATGTTACCACCAGCTATATGAGAAGTTTATATGTTTACATTTTGGCAAGGACTAGATAACACCAACATTATTATGAATTATCTTTATCTTACTTTTTTTCCTCTTTCCCTGTATAATGTCTTTTATTAGCTCCAGCTGTTTCTTACTGAAAATGCTGCTTCATTTCTTCCTTTTCTTTCTATTTCAGTTCCAAATCTAAACCAAGTTGGCAGTGATTTTTTACAGATAAATTTTCCAGTTCCTACGGGAGAGGAAACTTCAGTATACTGGTCACCTGGGAGACTAATATAGTTATACATCTAAAGCACAGAGTCAGCAACACTGAAAATATGAACTCTAAACTTCAAGCACTAAACTTTGAAATGTGTATGTCCAGGTGCAGGTGTGCTAGGGATGGAGGTAGGGAGGTTGGTATGCATGGGAAGAAGCTTGGGAACACTGGTTGAGGGAAGTTGACACTGTTGGTGAGACTGGTGTTGGAATATGGAATGCCTAAGACTCATCTATCATAGCTTTATAAATCACAGCTAAAATAGTCATATAAAAATTTTGCTGTTTCTCAATTATGTTTGCCCCTTTTTTTCATGCTTTCACTAATCTCAGGCAACTCCAGTATCTTCTGAATTCCTTTCACTATATAGTCAATGTCACTGAAGCTCAAGTTCAATTGTTCTTTGACACTAATATGCTTGTCTTCATAGGACAAGAAGCATTTCTATGTAAAAAGAAATGATGTAAAATAATGCTATCAATATTTTATAGCATTATTATAAATCAAGCAAACATTATACTAATCAGTGTTATAGGTAAACAAGATAAAGTTCTGCTTTTCAAAGAATTATAATTACAACGCAAACCTATAGATGCTATTGGTAGTGATAATAATAGAAGCAACCCAAGGAGCTGACCTCCGGTTGATGGTAAGGGGTTCAGCCTGCCCCTGGGCGAGTCCAACATTGCTCCAAGCGTTTGCTCACACGTGTTGGGGAGGGGCCACGCTGTCCGGACTTGGAGCAGGAATTTGGGCTCCTCCAACCTTTCCTCCACCTCCACGACAGCTATCCCAGAAGGGAGACATGCCAGACTCACAGCTCTTAAATAGTACTAAATGTTAGGATCAGGTCCTTCCCAGTATCTTTCACATTTATATATTGTATATAGTACTAGGCAGGTTCTAGTTGTGACCCATCATCCTAGTGAGCCTAGCAGGAAGCCAGAGCAACCCTCACACCATGAGGTCAGTCATTCTCAACATTCAGACTTCTTAGCTTCTCAGAGCTCCACCCAAGAGAAAAACCTGATCTTTCCCCATTGAATTTCATTAGTGAATGCTCGAGATGAGAGCCTTCTACTAAGAGTATACCACCTACACAGCAGAGCCTGGCAAGCTACCCATGTTTTATTTGATATGCAAAAAAAAACAGTAATAATTATAGACCTCATTTCTATGACCTTAAAGAATGGTTTGAGGCTTTTCCTGTTCCTGGAACAAACAGATGCCCCTGGGTACACCCGCTTGCAACAAGACATATGAAGATGTTACTGGTGCCCGCTCAAGCAAATAAATTAACAGTGGGAAGACACATGATACAAGTGAATCATAGAAGAAATTATAATGGGAGAAAGGAAGGACAGAAACTACTATATACAAGGGAGACCTAGAAAATCTTTATACAAACAGGTAAGCACAAATCCTATGGTTACATAAGAGTTAATGAATCAATGCTCTTCATGTTTGTGTTGCCCCCAAATGCCATAGTTTAAATACTACCCTTCTTTAAGATGGTATTAACAGGAAGGAATTCTGGGAATTGGGTGAATTTTCATAAATGAAATTAGTGCCTCTATTAGTAAAGACAAGAGCTTGCATCTTTGTTCTTTTTACCATCATAAAACAAAGCAAGAAAATGATCCTCTGTGGGTAAGGAGATGGCTTCTCCCTGGAATCCAAATGTTGCAGCAGTGATCATGAGACTCACAATCCCCAAAAGTGAATAAACAGTGCTGTTTTTCAGTCATTCAGACTGTGGTATTGTAGGAGAACAGCCTACACTGTTGCAACAAAGAGGTAGAAGCAGATGTCATTCATGACACAGAGAAAAAAAAAAGTGGAAAGATAAGTCCAGACTGGGAGAAAGTATTTATAAATGACTTAATTTATAAATGACTTGTAGACAGAAGGTGTTATGATAAGAAATAAGGAATCCAAACAAAGTATGGACTTCAGTAATAGTGTGTCAATATTTGTTAATCAATATAACAAATCTACTGCAGGAATGCAAATTTTATCTGTTCTAAAAGTGAATCTCTGGAACCTGCCATGGAGGAGGGCTGGGAGGAGGGGGAGGGAACCGGGGACGTTGGTGGTGGGAGATGGGCACTTGTGGCGGGATGGGTGCTGCTACACTGTATGACCAAAACCCAAATATGAACTTTTTAATTGTATATCTTTGTAATTGTAAAAATAAAAAATAAAAAAATAATAAAAAAAAAAAAAGTGAATCTCTTAAAATTCTGTGTATGCATATTTTAAATCTTAATTTTAACATATATGCAAATGAATTAAAGACCCAAATGCAAAACCATACTTTTAAACATGCTGTAAGGAAACAGAATAGTTTCTGTTACAAAAGGAGAGAAAATTATAAAAAAGCTAAAAATTATAGATTATATAAAAAAGTGTTAAAGTGTTAATAAAATTTACTACCTCAAAATTTAAATATTTTGAATAAGAAATAATAATAAGAAAACATTGCAATCTAAACATTGAGAAAAAATATTTAAGACATAAAGGATTGACATTCAAAATATTTCAAGTATGCCTTTAAACCCACTTGTAAAATATAAGTGTTCACTTTCAATAAATTAAGATAAAGTGTTAGTTTAGTAAATAGAAGTTAAATTATTTAATATTATTTGCAAATACTGCTGAATAATTTAAAATAATACTAATATTGTTTTCCTCAGGAAAGTCATTTCTGGCTCTTGAATTTAACAAAAAATTTGTTAAAAATTTGCTCTGTGAGAGAATTTATTTTTTAAATAAATATATTTTTAAAGAAGAAAAAGGAAATGTAATAAAAATATAAAATAGTGTCTGGAGCAATATTACAGTGGCTAGGGTGCTTACGGCAGTGGACACAGATTCATTCCTCAGCATCCTATATGATCTTCTGAGCTTCACCAGAAGTGATCCCTGAGCTTGGAGCCAGGAGTAAGCCCTGAACACCACCTGGTGTGTCCCAAAAAAACAAAAACCAAACGAATATTCAGCAGTAATATTAAGTTTTAATTTGGCTAGATTATCAGGTCCATTCATTGTCAAATGCTAGTCTAGAAGTTGCTATCAAGATATTTTCCATTTGTTAACATTAAATTACTCTCCACATTCTGGGTGGTTGTTATACAATCAACTGGAGCGTCAGATGCGGGAGATGGAAGAGAACTTCAATATGGAGGCGGCCAACTACCAAGACACTATCGGGCGCCTGCAGGATGAGATCCAGAACATGAAGGAAGAGATGGCTAGACACCTGCGGGAGTACCAGGACCTGCTGAATGTTAAGATGGCACTGGACATTGAGATCACCACCTACAGGAAGCTGCTGGAGGGTGAGGAGAGCAGGATTGCCATGCCTCTTCCCAGCTTCGCTTCCCTGAACCTGAGGGAAACCAACCTGGAGTCCCTCCCTCTGGTGGACACACACTCCAAGAGAACACTTCTGATTAAGACTGTTGAGACCCGAGATGGCCAGGTTATCAACGAAACTTCCCAGCATCATGATGACCTGGAGTGAAAATCTCACCCGTCTGGTGTATCAATCTCTTACCAGCAGAATATGATCCATACTATAAAGGAAACCGCTTTCCAAGTGCCTTTTCGGCAGTTTTTCAAGAGCGCAAGATAGATTCAGAATAGGAATAAGCTAGTTCTTAAGAACCAACATTTGTAAAAGATGTAGGAGCGAAAAGTTTACAACATAATCTAGTTTATCATGACAACTTGTGCTAGAATACTTTTCTTAAAAAAGTATTTTTGAATACCATCAAATTGCTTTTTTTCCCAACAACTCTGACCAAACTGTCAATAAATCTTTGGGAAACTTAAAAAAATAAATAAATAAGAGCAAAGTCTCAGTTTTTCCTTAGGAAAAAGAAATTTGCCTCCTGACTGAAATATAGAAATTTTACCTAATTTTTAGTCTTTATCAGGAGGTCTTGTCAAAGGTGGAAATTATCACAAACGTGTGGGAGTCAGGAGGCTAGGTAAGACAGAAAATGGAACAGTGTGCTAACAATTATCGAGAGTACTAATACCAACCTAGAACTGAGCATTTAATAGAGGCAACAAGATACACATGACAACCCTTTAATGTATGTTCTGTAATCCATAGTCTGGAAGGGAAGGAAAAGAGAAAGAGAAAGGGAAAGAAATAAAGAACCTGCCATGGAGGCAGGCTGGGCAAGGGGGAGGGAACCAGGTAGTTGGTGGTGGGAGATGGGCACTGGTGGTGGGATGGGTGCTGGAACACTGTATGACCAAAACCCAAGTATGAACTTTTTAATTGTATATCTTTGTAATTGTATATCTCACAGTGGTATAATAAAATACTTAAAAAATAAAAAAAATAAATTTAATGCTTTTCTCTTAATTCATGCTTGAATCTCTAGACTGTCTTTTAACCAATGGAATCTAATATTTGAGTTTCCACCATCACACGAGCTGCTTAAGATAGATATATACACACATACATTTTTAAAAAAGTATACATACATACGCACAGATAAGTTTCTTATGTATTTTTATAGAGAAAATCTAGGGCCAGAGCTATAATATAGTGTGTAGGGCATTTGCCTTGCATGAGGTCAACCCAGGTTCAATCCTTGGCATCCCAAATGGTACCCAAGCACCGCCAGGAGCAATTCCTGAGTCAGAGCCATGAGTAACTCCTGAGTATCACCAGGTGTGAGCCCCCCCAAAAAATAAAAATCTGTACACACACACACACACACATTTCTATTTGGTAAAACTGGAATTAGTATATGTTACTAATTCAGACCTCCGCTAGGTACTGAAGGTCAGGTCTCAGCAGTGTACCTGACAATTTTGGGGTTAAGTGAAGACTCCAGCTGCATCTAGGGCCAACAATTGTTCCCCTGACCCAAGGATAAAGGAACAAGTCTGCAGGCTCTTGAAAGTTTTCTTGTCTTCTCTCCCTACTTCACTCCAGGAACCTCTCTCTCTCCCAGAAGTTTCTCCAGCAGGGAGGCCCACGGAATTCTTCCAGCAGGCTCTCCAGCAGACCCCCACTCTTCTCTCTACAACTGATCTTCTGTTTCTCTTCTAACAAGTTCTCCAGAAGACAGTTCTCCAACTCTCTCTGTCTCTCACCTAGCAAACTCGCTCTCTCCTCTGCCAGCAAACTCTCCCCAAGGCAAGCCCAGGTTCTCTCCTTTTATAGCTGTCCAGACAGGCCCAGAAGCAGCCTCCAACTGGTTAACAGTTTTCTTAACTGTCACCTTACAAGCAGGGGGTTTGTCCAACATCTCCCCCTTTTATGTTTAATTTGTTTTAGTCATAGATCACTTGTCACTTGTCTTCCCATTGTTCATCGATTTGCTCAATGAACAAAATATAAAAACTAAAACAGCTTCATCTTGGAAATACAGGCTGAGGGACATCTCGTTATATAATCAGACTATAATCCTCAAGCCTAAAAATTATTTTTTCCTTATTCTGATAGGGTCCTTAAACAAATGCTTGGACTATAATACAGTATTTCAACCAGTCCCTGGATCCAAAACATAGTTAATTGTAAAATATCCAATTGTTGCACAATGTCATGATTGACTGCAGCCTGCATTGCTCAAAACTGTTAAGAGTCATTTTGCCACATTCTAATGGAATCATGTGGCTGGAGTGAGGTTTGAAGAACTGCTTTTATAATTGCAGCAATAGTAGTCATGGCAATGAATCCCAGGACAACAGTATTTAGGAATCCAGTTAATCATCATTAAGTTTTCTTAACTATCACCTTACAGGCAGGGGGTTATCCAACACTGAATCTAGAAAAATCTCATCTGACCACTAAAGGACATACCTAGAAAATTGTTCACTGCAGCATTGTTTATATCAAAGAAAAATTGGGGTTAGGAAACAACTTCAAAAATTGGAGATAGGAAACAACTTCACTGTAGGAATATTTATGGTGTGGTTATATAAATGAATAATAAAATCATTTCAATATGGACAATAATTTCTACATAGCAATTGAAACTCAAAAATAAAATGTAATTGAAAACAAGTAATTGAAAATGTGCATCTTGGGCCAGAGCGATAGCCCAGTGGATAGGCGTTTGCTTGCATGTGGTCGGCCTGTGCCGGCCCGGGTTCGATACCGGTATCCCATATGGTCCCCGAGCACCGCCGGGAATAATTCCTGAGTGCAGAGCCAGGAGAAACCCCTGAGAATTGCCGGGTGTGACCCCCTCAAAAAAGCAAAAAATAAAATAAAATAGAAAATATGCATCTTGTTTGTTATCAGAAGTACACATATTATTATATTTATTTTGACATTTTTTGTCACACCCAGTGATATTCAGGGGTTACTCCTGGCTCTGCACTCAGGAATTACTCCTAACAGTAATTGGGGGTACCATTTGGGTTACTGAAGATAGAACCTGGGTCTGGTGCATGCAAGGCAAATGCCCAGTCATCTATACTATCACTCCAGCCCCAGAGTGAATATTTTAATATGACGAATGTTTAATAAACATCATAATTTTATTTCATTTCATTTTTGGGCCACACTAGAGTGTATTCAGGATTCACTCTTGGCTCAGTGCTCAGGAGACCATATATTGTGCTTAGAATCAAGCATAGATCAGCTGTGTGTAACATAAGTGCCCTCAATTTCTCTGGCCAAGCAAATATTTATTTTAATAATAAAGTTAAAGAATGCACAAGAAGTACATGGTTTCTTGCCTCATATGAAGTAGGGGAAAAGGTAAAGCAAATGAAAAGATTGCAATTTCAACCTTTTAAAACATCCATAAATGTAGCATGTAAGGAATGTTGAATGCTATGTTCCCTGGTACCTCTATGTAATGTATTTGTTGATGATGTACCAGGACATCTTGTCAATAGGTACCAACCTAGAACTGAGCATTAAATACAGGTAAAAAAAATGTACAGGGCCGGAACGTTTGCCTTGCACGCGGCCGGCCTGTGCCGGCCTGGGTTCGATCCCCGGCATCCCATATGGTCCCCGAGCACCGCCAGGAGTAATTCCTGTGCAGAGCCAGGAGAAACCCCTGAGCATTGCCGGGTGTGACCCAAAAAGCAAAAAAAAATGTACATGATGGCCTCTAAGTGCATGTAGTGCAACCCACAATATGTAAGAGAAGGAAAAGAGAGAGAGGGAGAGAGAAAAGAGATAAAGAACCTGCCATTTAGGCAGGTTCTGGGAGTGGGGAGGGAATTGGAGACATTGGTGGTGGGAAATGGGCACTTGTGGAGGATGGCGTGCTGGAACACTATGTGACCGAAATCTCCAAACAAGAACAACGTTGTAATTGTATATCTCAAGTTGCAGCAGAAGTGTGCTGGGCCCATAATAAAATATTAATAAAAAATTAAAAAAGAGGTATAATCTACTGCAAGCATGTGGGAGTCAGAGGTTATATAAGACAGCGAAGGGAACAGTGTGCAAATAATAGTTGGAAATGATAGTACCAACCTAGAACTGAGCATTGAATATAGGCTAAGGGATACACATAACTTCTAAGTGTATCTGTTGAAATCCACAATGTGTAAGAAAAGGAAGAGAGAGAGTGAGAAAGAGAGGAAGTAAATAAAGAACCTGCCATAGAGGCAGGCTAGGGAGGTGGGGGGGAGGAATTGGAGACATTGGTGGTGGGAAATGGGCACTCGTGGAGGGATGGGTGCTGGAACACTGTATGGCTGAAACACAAACACAAATATCTTTGTAATTTTATATCTCACTGTGGTATAATAAAATATTTTAAAAAATAAATAAAAAAATAAAACATACATAAAATGCTAAGGTGTGTTAATAATAAGCTATCACTATATCACTGTCTTCCCATTCATCATCGATTTGCTCGAGCAGGCACCAGTAACATCTCCATATGTCCTGTCTCATGCAAATAGAGCCCAAGGGCACCTGCTTGCTCCAGGAACATAAAGAGCTTCAAACCATTCCATCAGGTCATGGGAATGAGGTCTATAATTGTTTCTGGTACCTTAATGTTTACTACCTTAATGCTTACTTAATGACAATACGAATTTTGTCACTTGTCTTCCCATTGTTCATCAATTTGCTTGAACAGGCACTAGTAAAGTCTCCATTCATTGGGAATGAGGTTCATCATTGTTACTATTTTGGGCATATTGAATACACCATGGGTAGCATGCCAGGCTCTGCCATAGCTCTGGGTTCATCCCAGGGGACCCAGTCTTTTTTCTATGTCAGACCATCAACCATCCAGGTTTAAATAATATAGCCATAACTAAATCAGAGAGAAATGTTGTTTGACTCTGACAAGCATGTGTGGCTCTGGATTCTAGAGGTTAGTACTCAGAACAACTGTGAAGTAAAATTTGTCTTTACTTTACAAATTTTAAGTGTTTGAAATTTTTTTAATCAGTAGGAGTATGTTTCATCAGTAAAGAAGGGAAAAACTCCAGGCCCAGACAAGTCAGACAGGAACACCTGAAGAATCTGCCATCAGTATTCATCAATACACTGGCTCAGCTCTTCACACGCTACCTGTCTGAATGCAAGGTGCCATCCCAATGGAAAACCAGAAGGACAATTCTACTGTGGAAGAATGGAGACATTCACAACATTGGCAACTATCACCCATTTGCCTGTTATCTGTCATCTACACACTGTTCACTTGAGTCATCCTGAACAGGATTGGCAGAACATTAGATGCAGGAAAACCATGCGAGCAAGCTGGCTTCCAAAAAGGATTCAGCACAGTCGACCATATCCATATGGTAACCAAGTTCATTGAGGTGTGTAGGGAGTTCAAGATTCCGCTCTGTCTCACGTTCATTGATTTACAGAAAGCCTTTGATTCTGTTGAGACCGAAGTGGTCATAGAAGCCCTAGCCAAACAGGGCATTCAAACCCAGTACATAAGGATCCCTAGTGAGCTCCATTACGGATTCACCACCAGGATCTCACCATTTTACAAGGAAGTGATCATTGATGACAAAAGAGGGGTTCGGCAGAGTGATACCATTTCACCAAAACTCTTCAGTGCCACCCTCTAGAACATCATGTGACAACTAGAATGGGAAGAAATGGGAGTGAAGATAGATGGTTGGCAACTATACCACCTCCGCTTCGCTGATGACATCGTTCTAATAACACCAAATATTAGCCAAGCGGCACAAATGCTGGCTGATTTCAACCGATAATGTGGAAAAAATAGGTCTACAGCTGAATCTCAACAAAACTATGTTCATAAAAAATGAACTAGTTCCAGGGGCCCCATTCACTCTCAATGGAACAAACATCTCTGAATGAAGCAGTTATGTGGACCTAGGTTGAGAAGTCAACATGATGAACAACCTAAAACCTGTGCAGGAGGAAGAGAGCGGCATGAAATGCCTTCAAGAGCATTAAAGTAATAGCTAAAAAGGGCAAAGAACCTCCAGCTCCAGGCGCATCTCTTTGACTCCACAATTCTGCCTGCATTAACATACAACTCAGAGACCTGGGCCCTGCAAAAGCAGGATGATAACACTATTTGTGTCTCCCAAAGAGAAATCGAAAGAGCTATGCTTGGAATATCACACCTCACTAAATGAGAGAAGGAATCCGGAGTTCCAACCTCCATCACTGTGCCAGAGTCAGGAATGCTGTCTCCTTTGCCAAGACCTAGAACTGAGCATTAAATAGAGGCAAAAAGGATACACACGACAACCTTTTAATGTATGTTCTGTAATCCATAGTCTGGAAGGGAAGGAAAAGAGAAAGAGAGAGAAAGGGAAAGAAATAAAGAACCTGCCATGGAGGTGGGCTGGGGAAGGAGGGAGGGAACCGGGGATGTTGGTGGTGGGAGATGGGCACTGGTGGAGGGACGGGTGCTGGAACACTGTATGACCAAAACCCAAACATGAACTTTTTAATTGTATATCTTTTTATTTGTATATCTCACGGTGGTATAATAAAGTACTTAAAAAATTTAAAAAATTAAAAAAAGAAAATCAGATGGGCTGGACGTGTAATACGATTTGGAGCGATTGCTGGACTAGAGCTGTTACCAACTGGATCCCACGAGATGTCAAATGAACACATGGATGTCCACCTACAAGATGGTCAGACTTCTTCATCAAGACCCTGAACGAATGGTTTGAGGCTCTTCGTATTCCTGAAGCATGCAGATGCCATTTGGGCTACACTGGCACATGATAGGGTCAAATGGAAATGTCACTGGTGCCTGCTCAACCAAATCGATGAATAACGGGGTGTCAAGTGATCAAGTGAAGGAGTAGGTTTAGTAATTCATACCAAAAATTAAAGTGACTTAAAGGTGATATGTGTTCATCAAGAGAAGTAGACAGTTAGCCAGTCCATCCACAATACTCAGATGGAAGGTAGGTGAGAGAAAACAGTGGAGTCACTCCTGATTTTCTGGCTTGCGCTACTCTGTAAGAGAAGGTTCAGTTCACTGGGAAAGATAGGATTAAGGAGAAACACATTTTATGGCCTAAATAAGACTTCAATTGTACTGGTCATAATGTAAACTACATTATCAACAGTCTAAATATTTTCTTATTTGAAAGGAAATACTTGGAGAGTTGGCACACAAAAAAAAAGCTATTTTAAAAACTATTTTTGCCTTTCTAGAAATTTTGGGTGTATTAGGAATTCATCTTAAGCCAAAGAAACTGTGCCAGGGGAAGCTTCTCACATAATCTAATTACAGATATTACAAAAGATTACAAGTGAGTCTTATTCTGAACTTTAACAATACACTAGAGATTATATTTAGAAATAAATACATACTATATTTCAAGTGGCAGACTATGACTTTCATTAAAATAATCAATAGGTTCTCTAGAGGAAAGCAGTAAATGACTATTTTTAAAAAAAAAATTTGCCAGTTTAGCTTCTCTGCAGGCACAGACTATAAAATAAGATGACCTGATTGAAAATAAAGAAAGTCAACAGCAACATAGATCAGCAGTCTTTTTCATGCTTAAGGTGTCTGACATATTTTCTGTTTATTATTTGATGTCCCTTAAAAGCTAATCCAGATCCTATGCAGCTTTGCTAACCAAGTTCACTTCTCCTTGGCCTTTATTTGTTTTACAGTGACAACTGCAAGGTACTAAGCAGAAATAACACTAATTTAACCCAAATATTGTTTGTCTTAATCTCCCTTTATAATGAATAAGCATTCATTAAAAGACTATTATAAGACTTTTTGGGAACAAAAAACAGAGTTGTATTAAAGCAGAGTTTCTCAACTAGAGTTATATGGTGCCATCATGCCCATATATATCCCTGTGTGCCCCAATCTCCCTATATTCCAAGTGGGCCACAGATACAAATCACATAAATGGGGGACCACAGTAGTAGAGTGGGAGTCAACCTATTCTATGCCAGTTATATGACAACCAGGTAAGCCATAGAAAGGAAAAAGATTAAAACATCAGAAAATAGTTGAGAAGGAATGGATTAAGTTACAGGTCAGCCTAGTAGTTTCATGGGATATGTAGTCAACACAGAACAATAAAATAAAGCTGGGACAAATATGAATGGTGCCCATTAAATTATATTTGCTCAGACAATTTTTGGTTGATTGTTTGCTTGGGGCATGCCTGGCAATGCTTAGAATTTACTTCTGGCTCTGTACTCAGGGATCAATCCTGGTGGTTTTCAGGGATTAAACTTGGTCAGTTGTGTGCAAGACCAGTTCCTTACCAGCTATATTATCTCTTAAACCCTGTTAAGTTAATTTTTACAAAATAAGTAAAATGGGAACTAGCCGACTATCTTATAGGTAGATGGCAAACCTGCATGATGTATAAAACACCAACAACTTCAATTTATTTTTTGTTGAATATGATTATGGCAGGCAGGTGTAACTCCTCCACATTACTAATTAACAACAAAGTGAACACTCTTGAGGGTCAACAAAATCAAAAATAATTTCAAGCCAAGTAAAATATTTTACTTTTATTTACTAGACCTATATCTTCACTTGAGCATCTTCAATGTAAATTCTTTATAATATATCCATCAATAAGTTGTCTGACCAAGAAAACCAACATTACAAAATTAATCCATATAAATAATGATTTGTTGCACCAAAAATAGGTAACATCTCTTAATATGAATATAAAATGTTTAAAAAATTTATCTATGAAGAGAAAGTTTACCTAATTCTACTAGGTAAATGCAAATTATATAAATTTATTTTTATTTTTATTTATTTTATTTTATTTTATTTTTTTTAATTGTTTATTTTTACAATTAAAAAGATATACAATTAAAAAGTTCATATTTGGGTTTTGGTCATACAGTGTTCCAGCACCCATCCCGCCACCAGTGCCCATCTCCCACCACCAACGTCCCGGTTCCCTCCCCCCCCCCAGCCCTGCTCCATGGCAGGTTCTTTATTTCTTTCCCTTTCTCTCTCTTTCTCTTTTCCTTCCCCTCCAGACTATGGATTACAGAACATACATTAAAGGGTTGTCATGTGTATCTTTTTGCCTCTATTTAATGCTCAGTTCTAGATTGGCATTAGTACCCTCGACAACTGTTAGCACACTGTTCCATTTTCTGTCTTACCTAGCCTCTGACTCCCACACGTTTGTGATAATTTCCACCTTTGACAAGACCTCCTGATATATGTTTCACTTGACCTTGGATATTGGTATCTTAATATGTACATATATATTTATGTTATGCAGATAAATGCAGTCATTCTGTGTCTGTCTCTCTCCTTCTGGCTATTTTAGCTCAACATAATCTTCTCCATGTCCATCCATTTGTAGGCAAATTTTAAAACTTCATTTTTCCTAATAGCTGCATAGTATTCCATTGTGTAGATATACCAAAGCTTCTTTATCCAGTCATCGATTTTCGGGCACTCTGGTTGCTTCCAGATTCTGGCTATTGTGAATAATGCTGCTCTGAACATAAAAGTAGGGATGGTGTTTCCGCTGCGTATTTTTGGTTTCCCAGAGTAGATTCCCAGGAGTGGTATGGCTGGGACAAATGGGAGTTCAATTTCTAGTCTTTGGAGGAAAGTCCATATTGTTTTCCAGAAAGGCTGTACCAGCCGGCATTCCCACCAACAGTGGATGAGTGTCCCCTTTTCCCCACATCCACGCCAGCACTTGTTGTTCTTGCTCTTTTGAATATGTGCCGGTCTCTGTGGTGTAAAGTGGTATCTCATTGTTATTTTGATTTGCATCTCTCTGATGATTAGTGATGATGAGCATTTTTTCATATGTTTTTTTGGCCATTCGAATTTCTTCCTTGCTGAAGTTTCTGTTCATTTCTTCTCCCCATTTTTTGATGGGGTTGTCTGTTTTCTTCTTGTAAAGTTCTACCAGTGCCTGATATATCCTGGATATTAACCCCTTATCAGATGGGTATTGGGTGAATATTCTTTCCCATTCTGTGGACTGCTTTTGTATCTTAGTCACTGTTTCTTTTGAGGTGCAGAAGCTTTTTAGTTTCATGTAGTCCCATATGTTTATCTTTTCTTCTAGTTGCTTTGTTAGTGATGTTTCACCTTTGAAGATGCCTTTAGCTTCAATGTCGTGGAGGGTTTTTCCTATATTTTCTTCAATGTACTTTATGGATTCAAGTCTGATATTGAGATCTTTAATCCATTTTGATCTGATTTTTTGTGCATGGTGTTAGACACAGGTCCAAATTCATTTTTTTACATGTCGCTGCCCAGTTTTCCCAACACCACTTGTTGAAGAGGCTTTCCTTACTCCATTTTGGACTCGTTGCACCTTTATCAAAGATTAAATGATCATGTGTTTGAGGTTGGGTGTCAGGATACTCAATTCTATTCCATAGGTCCACAGGTCTGTTTTTATTCCAATACCATGCTGTTTTAATTACTACTGCCTTGTAGTACAGTTTGAAGTTGGGAAAGGTGATGCCTCCCATCTTCTTTTTCCGAGGATTGCTTTAGCTATCCTTGGGGGTTTATTGTTCCATACAAATTTCAGGAGTATTTGGTCAATTTCTTTGAAGAATGTCATGGGTATCCTTATAGGGACTGCATTGAATCTGTACAGAGCTCTAGGGAGTTTTACCATTTTGACAATGTTGATTCTCCCCATCCATGAGCAGGGAATATGTTTCCATTTCCTTGTGTCCTCTTTTATCTCTTGGAGCAGTGTCTTGTAGTTTTTCTTTGTACAGGTCCTTTACACACTTGGGTAGGTTGATTCCTAGGTATTTGATTTTCTGTGGCACAATTGTGAATGGAATTGTTTCCATAATATCCCTTTCTTCTCTTTCGTTATTTGTATATAGGAAAGCCACCGACTTTTGGGTGTTGATTTTGTATCCTGCCACTCTACTATATGCATCTATTGTTTCTAGGAGTTTTTGGGTAGAGAGTTTAGGGTTCTCTAGGTATAATATCATGTCATCTGCAAATAATGATAGCTTGACTTCTTCCTTGCCTATCTGGATGCCCTTGATGTCCTTTTCTTCTCTGATTGCTATGGCAAGTACTTCCAGTACTATATTGAATAAAAGGGGTGAGAGTGGGCAACCTTGTCTTGTCCCTGATCTCAGGGGGAAGGCTTTCAACTTTTCCCCATTGAGAATGATGCTCGCTGTGGGCTTTTGGTAGATGGCTGTAACTATCTTGAGGAAAGTCCCTTCAATTCCCATATTCTGGAGGGTTTTAATCATGAGCGGGTGCTGGATCTTATCAAATGCTTTCTCTGCGTCTATTGATAGGATCATATGGTTTTTATTTTTTCTTTTATTGATATGATGTATTATGTTGATTGACTTGCGAATGTTGAACCATCCTTGCATTCCCGGGATGAATCCTACTTGGTCATGATGTATAATCTTCTTGATGAGTCTTTGGATTCTGTTTGCTAGTATTTTGTTGAAGATCTTAGCATCCGTGTTCATCAGGGAGATTGGTCTGTAGTTTTCTTTCTTTGTGTTGTCTCTCCCTGCTTTGGGTATCAGGGTGATATGTGCCTCGTAGAAGCTGTTTGGGAGTGTTTCTGTTTCTTCTATTTCCTGGAAGAGCTTGAAAAGGACTGGCAGTAGGTCCTCCTTAAAGGTTTGGTAGAGTTCACTAGTGAATCCGTCTGGACCTGGGCTTTTGTGTTTGGGCAGACTTTTAATTACTGTTTCTATTTCCTCAATGGTGATAGGCTTATTCAGGTATTGGAGGTCTTCTTGTTTCAGCCGTGGGAGGTTATAGGACTTCAGGAATTGATCCATTTCTTCTAGATTCTCATGTTTCACGGCATACAGGCTCTCAAAGTAATCTCTGATGATCTTTTGGATTTCTGTGGTTTCTGTTGTGATGTCACCCTTTTTATTTCTGATTCTGTTTATTTGGGTTCTCTCTTTCCCTGTCCTTACAAGTCTTGCCAATGGTTTGTCAATCTTGTTTAACTTTTCAAAAAACCAGCTCTTGGTTTCATTAATCTTTTGGATTGTTTTTTTTGGTTTCCAACTCATTGACTTCCTCTCTAAGTTTTATTATTTCCTTTTTTCTGCCTGGGTTGGGCTCCTTTTGTTGGTCTTTTTCTAATGTCTTCAGCTGTGTAGTCAGGTTATTTATGTGGGCCCTTTCTTGTTTCCTGATGTATGCTTGCAGAGCTATAAACTTCCCTCTTAACACGGCTTTTGCCGTGTCCCACAAGTTCTTATAGTTGGTGTCTTCATTTTCATTTGTTTCCAGAAATCTTTGGATTTCCTGTTTGATTTCTTCTATGACCCATTTGTTGTTCAGGAGTGAGCTGTTCAGTTTCCAGGTGTTTGGTTTGACTCCCTGTTTCTGTGTACGGTTAACTTCCATTTTCAGTGCATCATGGTCTGAAAAGATAGCTGACACAATTTCTATCTTTTTTTATTTTATTGAGGTATGCTTTGTGGCTCAGCATGTGGTCTATCTTGGAGAATGTTCCATGTGCACTAGAGAAAAATGTGTATTCAGCTTTTTTGGCATGAAAAGCCCTGTATATATCCACTAGCTCTCTTTCTTCCATTTCTTCCTTCCGGGCCAATATTTCCTTGGTGAGTTTCAGTCTTGTTGATCTATCCATCGTTGATAGAGCAGTGTTGAAGTCTCCAACTATTATTGTGCTACTGTTAATGTCTTCTTTGAGGTCTCTTAGCAGTTGTTTTATATATTTTGCTGGCCCCTCGTTGGGTGCATATATGTTTAGTATCATAATTTCTTCCTGGTGTACATACCCCTTAAGTAATAAGAAATGGCCTTCGTTGTCCCTTCTAACCTTTTTCAGCCTGAAGTCTATATTATCTGATACTAATATGGCCACACCAGCCTTTTTTGGAGGAGTTGTTTGCATGGAGAATGGTCTTCCACCCTTTGATTTTGAGTCTGTGTTTGTTCTGATTATTCAGATGCGTTTCTTGTAGACAGCAGAATGTTGGGTTCAATTTTTTAATCCATTTTGTTACTCTGTGTCTCTTAATTGGTGCATTTAGACCATTGACATTGAGAGAGATTATTGTCATGGGATTTTGTGTCATCTTTCTGTTTGTGCTTGTTGTGCTTATGGGTTTGGCCGTATTACAGTAGACCCTTCAGACCTTCTTTTAAGGTTGGTTTTGAGTCCATGAAGTTCCTGAGTTGTTGCTTATCCATGAAGTTGTGTATCTTTCCTTCATATCTGAATGTGAGTCTGGCCAGGTAAAGAATTCTTGGTGAGGCCTGCAGTTCATTGAGCCTTTTCACAATATCCCACCATTGTTTTTGGGCTCGGAGTGTTTCATCGGAGAAGTCTGCTGTAAATCTTAGGGATGTTCCTTTGTATGTGATTTCCTTCTTTGATCTTGCTGCTTTCAGTATTCTATCCCTATCTATAGTTTTTTTCATTTTTATTAAGATGTTTCTTGGAGTATTCTTCTTGGGGTTTCTTTTTAGCTGGTATCCCTACGGGCCTCCTGGATCTTGAGGCAAGCGTTCTTTAGCTCCGGGAACTTCTCAGCAATTATGGCTTTGACAGTTTCTTCTTCATCAGGGTTTTCTTCTTGCCCTTCTGGGACCCCAATGATCCGTATGTTGTTTCTTCTGGCTTCATCCCGATTATCTCTTGTTGTCTGTTCGGTAATTGTGAGCCTTTTTTTCTATCTTCTGGTGTTGTATAGCGAATCTTTGGAACTCGTCCTCGAGATCACTAATTCTTTCTTCAGTAGCTATTATTCTGCTATGCTGGCTTTCCACTGCGTGTTTTCATTTTATTTACCTCATTTTTAATAACTGTCATTTCCATTTGCAATTTCCTCACTTCTTCTATCATGTCCTCTTATATTTTATTGAGTTTGCATTCCATTGCCTCTTTGAATTCCTTATGAATTCTTAACATTTCTTTCCGAAATTCCTTATCAGAGTGGTTATACAACTCATTGGTATTGCTTGGCTCATCTGGACTAGTGATTTCACTCACAGAGCTTGATGGAATTTTTGTGTTGCTTTACCATTATGACTATTGTAGTTTGCAAATATGGGGTCTTGGGGGACTAGATAGTACAGTTAGTAGGTGTCTGGTCTGTTTGCAGAGTTTGGGTGGGTAGCAAGGATGTAGGAACCAAGGTTCACTGGTACCTCATGCAAGATAGGTAGTAAGAGGGTCGCGTGGACATGCTAGCGTCTGCGTGGTTTTGAGTTTTGGGATGCTCCCGGAAGCGCTGGGCCCCAAAGGGTCCGCGGTGAAACCAAGGCAGTTTGCCTTGGTTCCCGTTGATGGAGTTTCCGCTCTTCCCTGGGGCAACTTGGGTCCGCGGAGTCACAGGGGTCACACACACACACCTGTGGGGAGACTGCCGCTGGGAGGGAGACTGCCGCCGGTCCGGGCGCGGGGCCCAAAGGGTCCGTGGTGAAACCAAGGCACTTTGCCTTGGTTCCCGTTGATGGAGTTTCCGCTCTTCCCTGGGGCAACTTGGGTCCACAGAGATGCAGGGGTCCACACACACACCTGTGGGCGGGAGAGTGCCGCTGGGGGGAGACTGCCGCCAGTCCCAGAAGCGCCAGGGCCCAAAGGGTCCGTGGTGAAACCAAAGCAGTTTGCCTTGGTTCCCGTTGATGGAGTTTCCGCTCTTCCCTG